>JARQZJ010000008.1:1047500-1072500 GCA_030704895.1 Henosepilachna vigintioctopunctata | reverse complement strand
TTATGGAAAGTTTTAATGAATTCACATTCACTAGTTCTACAGGGTGTCCAAAATTTGATGTTCCTCTGCTTACATATTCAAACTACAATATCATGCTTATTTTAAATGGAACACACTGCATTTTTCAATCCCATCATGTACCAAATTAAATTCCCTTTGAAAAGTTATAGAGTTATTATATGCCTATTTCCATTAGTTTTAGAATTATTTTCAAATTTGTGAAACATAACTTTGGTATGTCACACATTTCTGGAACAACCTGTTTGTATCAAATTATTTTTAGAATGTACCCTTGATAAATGCCCACATGACTGTGTGGGCATATTATTTTAATAATTACCGTTTCGTAATAACAGACCATCGCGTCTACCTTGACTCACCCTATATATATATATATATATATATATATATATATATATATATATATATATATATATATATATATATATATAATATTGAATATATACTACACCTTATTTTCGTTACGAATTATTCGAAAGAATATCATAACATAGCTGGCTATTTAGCTGAAGCTATACAAAAAAACTTGCATATTTTGAAATGCCAGTTTTGTATTACATACCTATCCCATTATTTGAAATAATCTGTTTTAGTTAACGCTAACATATCCGAACACTAATACTAGTTTTCAAGATAATTGTTAAATAATTTAAAGCATTAAATCCGCAATGGGATATGCTATTTTTAGATTTAGAAAGTCTACAACTTTGGATGTTAAAAATTATTTCTAATATTATACCCGTGAATATCATGACATATCTTACATTTTCGATAACATAACGTGGAGGCAACTGATTTTTAATTTTGAATATGAATATATACATATATGTAGTGAACGGTATTTTCTTTTCAACAGATATTACTTACGAAGTGTTCAGCATTATTTCAACTTCGGTATATCTATTGCACTTTAAAATTCTTCGTTACTAAATGGCCCTATTTAGTAACTTTTGCAATCGTTCAGTTTTTTCCTTAGTCAAACCGAATATACAAAGTGGAGTATTAAAAATGTCGCATCATTATTGATTTCAATAAGAATAACTTCACAGATTTTTTTTCCCATTCTCTCCAATAAATTGATTCCTCAGAGATTTTAGATGAAATGATCTTTGAAATGGAACTTTTTGGCTAATAAAATGCCTAAATATTTTAATGTTTGTACTCTTTCAATTTTCTGTTCATTAATCATTATAGTTATATCCTCATTTGTATTAATGTTGGGGGTCTTACTTGTACTCAAAACTATGAACATAGATTTTTGCATATTTAGGGATAAGCTATTGAAACATAAGCATTCATTGATTGCAGAAAGGTCCCTATTGATCCACTCTGTCGATCTTTGCCACATAAATAAAGCAACGTTTATCAACGAGAAGATAGATTTTTGCATATTTAGGGATAAGCTATTGAAACACAAGCATTCATTAATTGCAGAAAGGTCCCTATTGATCCACTCTGTCGATCTTTGCCACATAAATAAAGCAACGTTTATCAACGAGAAGATAGATTTTTGCATATTTAGGGATAAGCTATTGAAACACAAGCATTCATTAATTGCAGAAAGGTCCCTATTGATCCACTCTGTCGATCTTTGCCACATAAATAAAGCAACGTTTATCAACGAGAAGATAGATTTTTGCATATTTAGGGATAAGCTATTGAAACACAAGCATTCATTAATTGCAGAAAGGTCCCTATTGATCCACTCTGTTGATCTTTGCCACATAAATAAAGCAACGTTTATCAACGAGAAGATAGATTTTTGCATATTTAGGGATAAGCTATTGAAACACAAGCATTCATTGATTGCAGAAAGGTCCCTATTGATCCACTCTGTCGATCTTTGCCACATAAATAAAGCAACGTTTATCAACGAGAAGATAGATTTTTGCATATTTAGGGATAAGCTATTGAAACACAAGCATTCATTAATTGCAGAAAGGTCCCTATTGATCACTCTGTCGATCTTTGCCACATAAATAAAGCAACGTTTATCAACGAGAAGATAGATTTTTGCATATTTAGGGATAAGCTATTGAAACACAAGCATTCATTAATTGCAGAAAGGTCCCTATTGATCCACTCTGTCGATCTTTGCCACATAAATAAAGCAACGTTTATCAACGAGAAGATAGATTTTTGCATATTTAGGGATAAGCTATTGAAACACAAGCATTCATTAATTGCAGAAAGGTCCCTATTGATCCACTCTGTCGATCTTTGCCACATAAATAAAGCAACGTTTATCAACGAGAAGATAGATTTTTGCATATTTAGGGATAAGCTATTGAAACACAAGCATTCATTAATTGCAGAAAGGTCTCTATTGATCCACTCTGTCAATCTTTGCCACATATATAAAGCAACGTTTATCAACGAGAAGATAGATTTTTGCATATTTAGGGATAAGCTATTGAAACACAAGCATTCATTAATTGCAGAAAGGTCCCTATTGATCCACTCTGTCGATCTTTGCCACATAAATAAAGCAACGTTTATCAACGAGAAGATAGATTTTTGCATATTTAGGGATAAGCTATTGAAACACAAGCATTCATTAATTGCAGAAAGGTCCCTATTGATCCACTCTGTCGATCTTTGCCACATAAATAAAGCAACGTTTATCAACGAGAAGATAGATTTTTGCATATTTAGGGATAAGCTATTGAAACACAAGCATTCATTAATTGCAGAAAGGTCCCTATTGATCCACTCTGTCGATCTTTGCCACATAAATAAAGCAACGTTTATCAACGAGAAGATAGATTTTTGCATATTTAGGGATAAGCTATTGAAACACAAGCATTCATTAATTGCAGAAAGGTCTCTATTGATCCACTCTGTCAATCTTTGCCACATATATAAAGCAACGTGTACCAACGAATAAACGTATAGAGCATTTTATCTCATGAGAAACAATATCGTTATATATAAGGAGAACTGAGACATTTCCTTGAGGTACACCTACATCCACTTTCGTGCTGTCCGGCAGCATGTCATTGAACTTAGCTTTTTGGGTTCGTGAAAATTATATTAGAGAATATTGAAATCGATGCCTACATTTGTTGGAATCGTAGAAGAGTTACTGTTCCGTACTACAAGGTACTCATGAGTTGCGCCACCGACCAACAAACGAAAGGCACATACTGCAATTCTTGAATTGAATTAACTATATGAATTAATTAACTCACAACAACTGAAAATTTCCCAGATATAAGGAATTTCGAATTATCTTTGTGATAATATCAAAACTTACTTCTAATTTTGTGAGCTATGATTTTCACTATTAGACTTCTATTAGTTAGTAATCCATTTCCATTCATTATAAGGCATATATCAACGCAAAAACAACTAGTATAGCTTTTTGTATTTGCAGTATAATATTAACACTGATTCACTTTGTTCTTCGGTTTTTATTATGCGAAACTATTTCGAACTAAGTTTCATTACGGAAACATGCTTTCATTAGGAATATATTATTTTGAACGATTTGAATAACATTATTATTACACTAGGCATTAATGGAATTAGTAATCAAATTAACATAGAATCAAAATTCTTCGAAATTCTTACGTATTCAAATTGTAAGTTGTTCAAATGTCAGAAATAGTTGGTCTTAATAGAGTTGCGTAGATATGTCTGTAGCATTCCGATGCATAACCTTAGTTTAAAAAAGAAGAAGAAGCATTTGAACATACAAAGTTTTAAGAATAATGAAGAGTTCTCTCTATGAACACAGGGGAAATGTATTTATATATATATATATATATATATATATATATATATATATATATATATATATATATATATATATATTTCTACACTGCATTCTACACTGAACCACCTCTGTCTTGTTTATTTCAATTCATTTTATTATTTTGTTTATTATGCAGAAAATTGTTGAGAAACAGTTTTTTTTGTTATATTTCAGTTAGATTAATCAGCTCCTGCTGTATTCCACCTCTTAGTACTCTATAGTTAGTAAAGTTATACCAATGATATTTTTAACAGGCTTTTGATTAAAAAAATCTTTATTTCACTTGACGTTTCGTTGAATCGTCAAGTTTCGAGTTGAATCGTCAATTCGCAACTTTTCCCAAATTATTGATTAATATGATATCATTATAGACAGATTATCATTTCAATAATTTGAAATTATTCAACAGTTTTGAACAAATTTCAATTCGCAAGGAACGTTAATCGAGATTAATCAAGAGTCAATTGAAATCAAGATTTTTTCAATCGAAAACACCTTTTATTGCTAAAATATTATTTATTGTTTGTTTATTGAATTTTCAAATAAGATATGAAATTTTGTTGTTATGAAACGCTAGTTGGTACGATTTACAGATACATAAAAGCAATGTATAATTAACGGAATTTAATTAGTGTGTAACAACAAATACTACAAAATATTGCTTGAAATTAAAATTGAATGCTCTCTTAACTTCTATCAACTCATCTCAACAATCTATAAATATAATCTATAATCTTTCTGAAAAAGTAGAAAATCAATAACTTGGAAGAGTTAATCAATTTGGGCACCGGCTCAAATTCGATAGCCTCAGGTTCGATATGCACAGGAAATCTACAATACACACAAGTACGGATAACCTGACAAACAAAAACGGCGATACAAAACGATAAAATTCAATACTCTCCATTAATTCTTTTGTACATGAAACGTTATTTTTACTATTCTCGGCAAAGAAATTCCCGAGAGAAAATTGAAATAGGTACTTAACTATATAAATACCATGAATAATGGCTATTAGGAGTCTGTAGTCGAAAACCATATTCGAAAAACATCAGAAACTACTCCCTAAAAATATACTGACAAGAATTTCTCGTACTGAATTTTCTGCCTAAATTGAAAGACAAGATTTGGAAATAGATTGAAAAAACATTATATCAGAGCAATCTACGAATAAAAAAATTTCGCTGCCTTATTAATTGTAGTAACGCTGAACGCTCAAAAATGAGAGAACTGTATAATTCACAATGTGTGGTTTGTTATACATTTTTTATACGACAAACTAAAAAAAATCATCAACAGAAGAGCACCAAAAATTCTTCTTCATTAGTTCAATCGAATTATCGATAAAGAAAGATATTCAATCGAGAAAAGTGATAAAGAAGTTAACGTTATCTCAAATAACTGAAAGAGTGACATAAATGAGAACAACATCATCTACGAAGTTGCAAACTCTGAAATTTCCCCACAAAAAACTTATATAAATGGAAAAAATGTTACCTGCTTTTATCCAGTTTATAAATTTTTGATAATGCTCAATCAAAATTTGATTTTCTGTCAACTTGAGAAAAGCGTTTTGAAATAATAGTTTTGATATCTGGAGCTCTGGTACCACATCTGGAGTTTCTGTTGTATATAAAAAATACTCATGTCTTTTTTGTAATTGTAGTAAAAATAATCATGACTATAAGATTTATACCTATAAATGACTAACCTCAATTATTAATGATCATATATTCTAATTTTTAACGAAATACTTCATATAGACATTACGATCACTGCAATTTCTTATAAACCACTTTCCTTTACTAGAAAACTCGTTTGGCATAATTATATCAGGTCAGATTTCGACAATGTTGAAATGAAGAAATTATTGATACATTGCAATTACTGATTTTCACTCAGTGGATTGAAAAGTAGATAATAGTCAACTGGACCATAATTTAGAACTTATAAAAGTGGTTGAACTAAATTATTACATTTTTAATATAAAAGTTTCTTTATTTTCATGACATTATGAATATGAACTAGTCAATAAATATGATAGGATTTCTGCGGAATTCAGCTCAATTCTATCCAAAAAAGGCTGAAAACACAAGAATAAAATTGGATCACAGATTTATTAATACTGAGATTCATTGGATGGAGAGTTTGACGTTCTTTGAGTGAAATATAAATATATTTAATTATATCTGAATATTTTTTCATGAGAATTTTCCTGTCTGATCGTATTTGGATTTAAAATTCATATTATCAAAAAATAGAATAAGTTTGGAATAGTTTGAAGTTTTTTCACAAATTCTACAAAATTTTCGAATAAATAATTTTCTCCGAATTAAAACACTATTTAGTATTGTTCACTTCTCTCATTCAGCGAAAATTAAATTATTTTTTCAGTTCTGAAGACGAAATGAATTTTATCTATTTCATAATCAGTTATTTGCTTAGAATAATAATTTTCAGTTGAAAAAAGATATAAATATATGTTTATATATCACAAACATCCAATCATTTACAAAGATTTAGTGATAACTTTGAAATCAAATTCAAATGAATGATCTTACTTTTTGATAGATATCTAAATGAAATCTTACTTCCGATGACTTTAAAATTCAAATCTCTTGTGGATAATATGGTTGAAAAATAATATGGTGGGTTCGAATCACATATTAGGTATTTGTGCATTTATATGAGTTCAATGTTTACAATATATGATTTATTTGGTGGAAATCAAAAATATTACAAGACCAATTGCCGTTCAACTTCGTTGAACTGTAGAATGATTGTGCTGATTGAAGAAAAATTCAGTTTTTATCAAACACCATGATGGCATTTTTACTGGATAGTGAAATTTTTGTCATTTTCAAATTTACTACATGTAAAGCTGTGTGGTCTGTACTGTGAAACATATTTAACATAAGTATCTACCATTCTAGGCAATTAAAGCGTTCCTGCGAGAAACCACTCAACAGCTTCTCAGGTACTTATAGAGAGTGATTTATAGTAAACACATTTTCAAGGGTTCAGAAATTTGAAGCCGTTTCTTGATTTATAACGTACCTAGATATTTGATATTTCACGCCAATACATGTATAATAATACTAGCTGACCCGGCGAACTTTGTACGCTCATTTATTTTTTTCTGAATATATATTTTTCAAAGAGCGTTAAAGACATGTTCTATTATTTGTGCTACACTAGCTTGTTTTTAATATTTATCCCGTGTGGAGCCAGGGCCTTACTCACTAACGAAGGGACTACAATACTTCCTGTTATTTCAAATCAATCGGATTATCAAAAAATTCCTATACTAACACGTTTAATGTATTAAAAGTGATTATTAACCTGTCCGTTCTGTTCGTTCGTTCGAACGCCATGTTCCTAATTTCGTAACAAGTACTTGTCCCATATATCTCATCATCAATTATATGAGATATTTGCTGGATATAAGTCAAAAAATGTTCAGAATTTAGTCCATTCACGAAAACCAATGAATATAGTGGCTCTGGTGGCTGTACCAATAGCATCTATTTGAATTGACTCTTCGCTCAATATTTTGTCGCATCATTGGTAGTATTTTCCTATCAATAACAATAATTACACTTTTCTTTGCAATATTGACACACAACGTTCATTGGTCCATTAGGAACGATTTGGCGTGAACTGTATTCTATTTCAACGTTATAATTGAATGCAGGTCGATAGGAGTTAAACACAACCTTTTCATAATGTTAATTTCGATTCCATCGATTCCTTTCAACTTCATTTCGAGCTTCGCGTTGTTCGTCCGTTTGACTTGCTCTTTTATATCTTTGACTTGCTGCATTGCGAGTTCTGCGACTTAAGTTTCTACATCTAATAGACATTTAAAAAAAAATTTCAACAATTTCAACTGAAAATAAAAGAAAACTATGTAGTCTTCTTTATAATCAAATATACCACGTGCTATGTTAGTAACGTGTATGTTAGTCAAACTTACCAAACTCTTATATTAAATTGAAGTTTTAATATTAGTCGTGATATATCTGAACTAATAACCGTGATTTGTGATAAGATATTCAGTTTTTTTACATCCTCTTTTTGAGAATTAATATTATTTCTTACTTACATTATTAATTAAGTATTCTTAAATTTTATAATTTTACACGAAATATTTAGAATTTTTTCCGTGACAATAAAAAACACAACAAAACAAAAAAGGCACATCGGTCCAGCCGTTAATAGAGAAAGGGATTAATTTTTATATATACTATATAAATATATAGATAAATTAGAAATAATATTATATTATATGTATGTATGTTATTCTTAAATAAGTATTCTTAAATTTGCGCATTTTGTCTTTCAGAAGAAGCTTTTCCTGACAATATCAAACACAACAAAAAAAAATTGTGAAATCCGTCCAGCGGTTCAGCGGATGACGTGACCAAGGGAAATAGGGATTCATATTTATATATATATATATATATATATATATATATATATATATATATATATATATATATATATATATATATATTATATGGATTCGGTGTACATAATATTAGTATGTATTTGAATAGTTTTGCACAGATAGGAATATTAAATTAATAATTAAAAATAATAAAACACTTTTGGTTACGAGGATTGTGTTTGACCGATGTAATGACGTGAAAACTAGGAAACTATTTACTAGGAATGCATCTTATGTCGCATGCCGAAACTAAAACAAAAGAAATAATATCCCAAAGTCGACCAAATTGAAAATCAGTACCTACTAATGATCTAGAGCTCTTAAATTTTGTGTCTATTCAGTTTGGTCGGGTTCGCGATATTATCACTTTTGTCGAGTTTCGGAACGAGACATTAGATCCTCCAGCGCTTACTGTTTTGATAGATATGATTGAATTTGAACTTTTGCAGCGGTAATAAAGTGCAAATTGACTCTTTGACGTTAGGAACACACCAACATTGCTTAGACAACAGTGAATGCTTGTAATTTAATATGAACTTTATTGAATAGCAACAAAGTTCAAATTGACTCTACATTTCAGTTAGAAAACGTTTTTAAGGGTAAAAGAAAAGCGCTGTTTTAGGGTTTTCCCAGCAATTATTCGAATTTTTCTCACACTAAAAACCATTCTTGGACTTCAATGAATATTAAAAAAAAAGAATTGGCAAAATTGGTCCAGGCGTTGTTGAGTTATGCGCTTACCTCATAACATTACCATACCATAACACATTTTGCGATTCATTTTTGTATTATATAGTTACGGTGAAAAATCCCAGAATTGTTATTGTACTTGGTTTATTCTATCAATATTTATTCTATCAACATCAATATTACATATAGAATATACAATATTACAATAATTGAGTAATTCAGTAATATTGTATACTCTTGATAATGGGTTAACCACACGAAACATATGTTGAGTTTTTAATATATTCAGTGAAACTTTGTGTTAATTTTTAATTTTATAGTTTTTAACATAATGTTTCACCAAGAGATAAGCGAAACCTTCGTTCATTTATTAAAAATTGCTAACCTGCTACAGATGTTCGAAAATTTCTGATAATATGGAATGCTATCATCTAAATCTATTCGATCTTTAGCATTTGATATATCTAAATTTAATGAAAACCTCTTAGTTTAGATAAACAGAATCATACTGAATTGGCAATAGTTTCAAAATTTGTTGATATCTGTGGAAAAATACAATTTCAGTTATGAAACCAATTTCCAGAAAAACTTTAAAAAACTTAAAAGAAACAGTTGATTTTTCAAATGTTATATATTATTCAGCATGATTTTAATTGAATGAATTGTGAAGCATATGGTGTCACGGAATGACGTAAATGCAGTCTCTATAACGACGTGGTAAAAGCAAAAACAGATGATAATAACGATATAGAATATCCAGGTCGATATCTTATACAAACAAAATATACACCCTTTGCATTCGATATAATGAATTTCATCAATAGTCCTTCTATTTTAATGGAATATCTATATTATATTAGTCGAGAGGAGAATTACGATATGAAAATTTATGTTCAGTCAGAGGAGAAAAAAATAGTTTCATAATTTGAATTAATTATTTTATATATATTCAAGTTTTCTGAACTCGTGAAATAATGAATTATTATAAATATGGTGCAAATACAATTGTGAATTTTCTTAACAATTGAGAGAATTCATCGAAAACTCAATGGACTTTGAACTAGAGTAATTTGAAAAAATTCGTCATTATTGAACATTAGATAGAATTTTCAGTGTTTCTATTGCTTATAGGTAAATTTCATTAATGGATTCTAAACAAATTTCAATTTCTTGCCATGACTGTCTATAAGAATTGAATTTCCATTTTGATTTGAAGAAAACTTCAATTCATTAATAATTTTGTGAAGCAGTGGTTAAAGCAGGGGTTCTCAATCTTTTTCAACTCGCGGACCACTTTCAAGCTTAATATTTTGTCACGTTGCCGTACCCTAATTATTTGAAATAATATCAGTAATATTGATTTCTAATACTGCTTAAAATAAGTACCTAATATCAGAGAAACTATAAAAATTTTTAAGTTCATGTAAATGAATTCAAAATATCCACAATATGTAATAGAGCTTTTTATTACATTTTCAACAATTCAGAATTGATAGAAGAAATAAAAAGAAACACTCAAGAACAACTGAAAATATTATGACTGAGATTGAATTCTCGCTTAACTCTTAATGAAACATAATTAAATATTAAATTAAATTAAACTCTTGGCTTAATGTTTCAAGATTATATTTAACAACATGAATTTGTCAACATGTTTCGAGCGTGAGCTCATTTTCAGTCTTGAAAAAAAAAAGTTTCATATTGTTGATTTATTTGTTGGCCCGTGAAAACTTATATAACTATATCACATTAACTTATGGTTTCTGATAATGACAGAGAATTGATTCACGGCGCTCCTCCTCACTTTTTACGGCGCGCCAGTGCACACAGTTTTGGAACCCCCCTGGTTTAAACCATAAGAGATCCACTCAATGAATCTGGGTTCGAACTGCGGGTCAGATAATGAATTGATTCCGTTACGAATTGATAACTAAATTATTATGAATCATCAGTCCATATTTAATCTATCAATCAAGAATGGATGACTTTCAAAACGCCCATCGCGATTACATAAAAATCTCGAAGAAAGAATTAAAGCGCATAAATACGCAAAAACTCAAAAACAGCCTCACATAAACATAAAATAACAAAAAAACACGATTTTGATTAAACAATACAAATATTTTAGCAAACTGAAAAAGACAAAAAATGTAAATAAATGTAGAAATGTCGTAAATGTAGAAACATTCATAAAAATTTTTAAAACACAGTAAATGAAAAGAACAGACATTAAACATCTCAATTCTATTTACAACGATTTGATTAACCTTACCGATAACACTCATAAAATGAATACACAACATTCCCTAATCATCAATATGTAATTATATATATATATATATATATATATATATATATATATATATATATATATATATATATATATATATATATATATATATATATATATATATATATATATATATATATATATATATATATATATATATATATATATATATATATATATATATATTTATATATATAATATATATATATATATATATATATATATATATATATATATATATATATATATATATAATATAATATATATATTATATATATTTTATATATTCCTATGATACTAAAAATCAGACTATGTAAAATTATCAAAAAACTGAGTTTTAAAGGTTTCAGGTGAATAAAAACTTCCGAAGCGAATCCTAATATATATATATATATATATATAAATAATATATATATATACATAAAAACTAATATGATTTTATATATAAAAATAAGTTTGATATATATTATATCTATAGTAATTTATGAAATTCATCAAATTATTCATTAGTTATTGACAAAAAGAAGGCCACTTGTGATATAATAAAAAATTTTTCAACCAATTTAAAACCCATAACATTTTATTTAAAACATTCAAAATAAACTATCTTAAACAGACACTAAATCAATTTTATATATATATATATATATATATATATATATATATATATATATATATATATATATATATATATATATATTTCTTTTTGAGGAAACGATTTGAAAAAATTCGTGACGTTTGTCAAATACCTGACAACACTCTTCCTACAGTCTCCAGAAGTTTTCGAAAGAATCATTAAATTGAAATTTGTATAGGAGAGGAATCGCCAGTAAGATTATGACAATTTTCGTAACTTCATTAAATTCATGGAATGTCTAAAATTGTTTTTAATATGAAAGTAATGAAAAAATACTTAATGAAAATTTAATTAGTCTTACTTCAAACAAAATCCTCTTTTATCTTTCCGAAATCATGAGGATTGCAAAATAGAATTGTCATTATTTTATCTGAAGGAAAGTGGTTGAAGCTTTTATTTTATAATACCAAGTCAAGAACGCGATAACATAGGAAATTATGACACAACATATATCTTGATCGTATTAGTCAAAGGAAAACCTACTTTCAACAAAAGAGGTTAAAAATAGTATTATTAATTGATACCTACATGAACTTTTTGACATGAAAAATTGCAAATAGTTCAGTGATTTGGATTTATATTGAGTAGAATATTGTATTGTATGTAGCAGTAGTTCACAACATTTGGTAGGGAGCAAAAAATCTGAAAATGGGTGATTTTTAATTGCAACGCTGTATTTTCAGGTTAAATTTTTTCCACCATCTCAACAATCCTTGGGCCGATAGTGCTATTTAAAGTGAATCGCAAATCATCAGAAGCTATTAGGCAATTTTTGGCCCTGTTTTCAATAACCAGTAAAGCAGAAAACCTTCTTTAGTGGAATGAGTGGTTGCAAAAAACTGATCTCTCGAATTTTGTTGTTTAAATAGTTTCGTATACCAAAACCACTCAAGTATATTCACTTCAAATGTTACACTTCAAATATTCACAATTTCTGTCGTTTGGAATTTCGATGAGTTCTTCTTGAAACTTTTTTGTCTCTGTATATTCCTGAAAGTAACGTTAAATTCATCAATTAACATTTTCAAACGATACTAGATATTTTCTGGCATGTTCTGCCTGATAGCATCGTCATTTGTTATTTCAGTGAACTAACTCTCTTGAAGTCGTGAATGTAGGTTAAATATCGTTTTCAATTTTGCATTATCATAAATGGAGTTTGCAAATGAAAGCACAGAACTAATCTTTGAAGACAGAAATATTTACTACGTTTTCCTACTTTGCTTGTTTCCGGAACCTTGATCATCCCTACGTGGGTTGCCTCGCCAACTCCAACGAACTTCTACATGAAATGGAAATATCTCTTGATTTATTCCAATTTATGACACAGTTTCTTCGAAAGGCGTGTTCTCTATATTTAACGCACAACTTTATGAGTATTTGTATTTTAATAATTTGAAGCGATGCGGACGAATTCACTTATTTTTTTACTTTATTTATTATTTCTACGTACCATTTTACTTCAATTTAATTATAAGCACGTTTCGGTTTTCGTCGGAATACTGGTTGGGAACCACTGGTATATAGTATTGAAGAACTTCAATTTGCAATATATAAGTAATAGTTGTAACGTTATTCTTTGATTTGAGTAAGGCATTCGACCTTATGTGTTCCAATATTGCTGTTAAGAAATTTAAAAAGATAGAAGTATAAGAGTACGAGTTGATGGGTGTATGTCTGAGGAATGTGTGGCTGCGTTGGGTGTCCCTCAAGGGTCGATACTTGGACCACGATTGTTTGTTTTATTTATGAACGACCTGCCTGAATATATTCGGGAGGCTGTTGCTTTTATGTATGCGGATGATATATCAGTTGTGCTCTGGGGATCCTCGACTGAAGAAGTTGAGGTAAAATCGAAAAAGCATGTGACCATGTAGAGGCATGGTGTCAGCGCAATCGATTGATTCTCAATGAGGGTAAAACGGTGCAGCTACAGCTTCATAATAATAGGCTACCTAGTAATATGTTGGTGAATACCAATAACCATGAAATCCAATATTTGGGATGTTTTCTTGACTCTGCGTTAAGATGAGACTCTCATGTGGACCATGTCTAAAGAAAACTGAGTAGAGGCTACTATGCTCTTCTCCAGTTGAGGAGTAGCATTGCGCAATATGATCTTATAGGTGTATACTATTCAATCATACATACACATCTATCCTATAAAACTCTATTATGGGTAATTTCAACTGATTGGAAGAGAGTTTTTAATGCACAAAACAGGGTAATAAGGCTTTTGTTTCGTCTCCATCCCACTGAATCCTGTAGGAAATATTTCATAGAAAATGAAAAACTGACTCTGACTCTACCCTCTATATTTATCCTCAAAGCAGCTATGTATGTGAGGCAAAATTTTGACTATTTTATTAAACTGGGTGTATCATATAGTACTAGAAATAGAAACAACTTACTTTTTCCCAAGCACAAAAGTGCCTATATGAGAAGAGTCCCAAGTATGTATCTGTGGCCATTAACAATAAATAACGAGCTTATATTACTAACTTCAGTACTCTGAAAAAGTTCAAAAAAGAACTGAAATTATTTTTATTTTGTAGAGCATTTTATACGCTTCAGGAATTCTATTCAACATTGGTGAATTCTGATCATAGTTTTATTTTTGTGTGAGTGTAATGTATCTGTCTATACATTCAATTGTTTACTACTATTTTATTACATTTTTAACTATTATTATATATTATATGACACGTACACGCCATTGTAGCCTAAGTACGAATAAAATTATTATTATTATTATTATCATCTTTTTCAGATGAAATAACAGTATCATTCAACTTTCTCCAATAAGTATATTACGTACTCCCTTATAATCGTAATTGGTGTAGGAGTAGATAAATATCGGAGAATATACCCAACGGTTTTCAATCTTCATTCCACAATTCAGTTTAGATTGATGAATGAGACAAATTGATTTCACTTGTCTAAAAACATGTGAGCTCTCATTCATGAATTTTATCTCATCGTTGAGAATTTTTAATATCCACAATTGACTAACATCAATAATTTCAGTTATACAGACTAATCCTCAGAAGATAGTTCAATTGATAAAGTTTTCGATTTGTATCATCTTCATTCTCAATCTACAATGTCACCAGTGTTTTCGTTTGAAATAATTTCAATCGTTACAATGTATAATATCTAGCCAGTTTGTTCAGTTAGTTGGAGAATATAGAGAGCAATATTACTTTGTAATTATATCTGTTATCTAAACGTAAACCTCACTACAAATTATTGTTCTTAATCAGGCGATCTTAGAAATATCATATTACATAAGTATGCATAAATGTCACTAGAGTTATTTATTGTTTGTGCAGTTGGGACTATGCAGTGAGATAAAAAATTGTACTGTAACCAGACAGTAAAAGTAGCGGTTGGGTAGAACAAGAAGTTTCAGATCAAATATAAAATTGAATCAATTTGTATAACATTTTATATAATTTATATATCAATTTATATAACAGAAACTGGAAAACATTAAAGTTTCTGTTATATAGGAGTTTTCTGTAGATCAGGGTCGATTATTTTTGAAAGAGAAAATAATAGAAGAATGAAACCTATCAGAGAGGAGGAGAATGAAAAAATGAAAATAAAAGGTGTAATAATTCAGTTTTAAGCGTAAACAAAGATTTATCTCGATTTTCGGCTAAGCTACAAGTGCTGTGTAACACAGTATAGGAGATAAAAAGATCTAAAACTTTAGTGTTCACACTTTTTTCAGATAACCTCAAAATGTATGTGAAAAATTCGAATGACTAAGTGTTTGTTTGTTATTTTTATCTCTCTTTGGTAGTTGGCATCATATCACTTCTCTGGTGAAAACTAACTTCTTTATGTTTCAAATTCAACGTAATTTTTTTCAAGGTGAAAAAATATCAATTTTTCATTCTATTCTGATTCAATATCGATAAAGCACCCTAAAATTCAATCGATAAATCTCTCGTCAAAATATGTTTACAGAGAATAGTGCTACTTACCTATATGTTTCAAGAGGATAGTGAATTTTTTGCATTTTTTGAAATGCAAAAAAGTTTCTAAGAAAACTTATCATAGTAATGTATATTTTTTTACTACATCAAAAAGTAGATATTTCATCGATGTATACCTTTATAGATTTCCAGTTCGTGACATATAAGAGAATGAGTTCTAAATCTGAAAATATGATTTTCTATTTTACGACTGCAATGAAATTAAACCAAGAAACTAACGGTCATCGTTATTCCATGAAAACATTAAATTCCCAATATATCGCAGGCTTCAGATGATTGAAAAAAATGTTATCCACAATAAAATTTTATTTAAATTTAATATTTTCAACGCTTTCAATTATTCCATAGTGCCAAGCCGTTTCCAGTAAAAAGTAATTTGCACTAAATGGGGTACTTCAGTGAAAATTACCCATTTCAAAATTCCGACAACGCCTGAATTCATAAAAAGCTATTGAGATTTTCAATCGAAATATTAAAATATTTCAAATGAAACTCTGGATGAACTGTCAAACACATGTCCACGAAAAAGCAACCAAAAGAAATCACTTTCGAGAGTGAATATTTAGTGCGTTTCGAAAAATATTGAACTTCCTGGAAATACTTTAGATCGATGTTTCATCATATCATGGGAATCATCAGTGGCATGCATCGAAACAAAGAAATTTAGATGGTCTTTCAAAACTCACTAAGGCCGTCTCCTCGGAATGATGGAAACATCTATAAGTGAATACACTTGAACCCCCCCTCCCCTATCGAAGAAACAAGATACATCCTCTTCAACATGGTAAAACAGTGTTTATGTCATCAGTGCGTACTTCCATACTAGTACGGAATATATGTAAGTATATTCCTATAATAGGACGAAACAGAGCTGTATATTATTTCCAACAATTCTGACTTTTGAAAGTGAAGGTTATGTTTTCTTTAGCAAAATTCGTGTAGACAGCTCCCTGACCATTTTATTCGAAATATTTCCATAGAATATCTCAGTATTCACTATAGGTTTTTATAATTCTTATGTGTGTATGCTATTGAACTTTTACTAAACGGAGGACCGATTTTGTTGAAATCCTTTTTTTTATGCGTTCACGTGAATTCGAAAATTGCTTAGATTTGCAAATGGCCGCGATAGGTGACGCTTTGATCGACTTCTGGAATTTTTAATTTCAGCATATCAGAACATCAACCTAAACTTTTAAACATTCCGTTTGTTCAAAAACAGGCAAATGAAAGTTAATGTTTTTCTTCAGGTGGATTCCAGAATGATTTAAATTTTCAATTTCAGATTGTTACAGCTTATTCAAAAATGTTTCGAATTAAAGACGTGTCTACAGAACAACGCCTATCAGCAAGTAGATTCTGCTAACGGATGTTTTTTTCAGAGATATAGAACTTCAAGTTGGCATTACTGTTGAAGATGGCGACCGATTCAACAACTGAGAGTGATTTATTCTCAGTTTGGTTTGGCAATTCATCATGAATAGACTCACGCTTGAACAACGCTTGCAAATAGTGCAATTTTATTTCGAAAACAATGGTTCTGTGAGGAATACGTATCACGCACAATTTTGTTTAGCGATGAAGCGCACTTCTGGTTAAATGGCTACGTCAACAAACAAAATTTGTTGTTGACGTTATCTTCACTCCAAATCACTGCCGCATTTGGAGTGAAGATAATCCTGAAGTGCATGTCAAAACACCGTTACATCCAGAAAAACTGACTGTTTGGTGCGCTTTATGGGGTGGTGGAATCATTGGTCCGTACTTCTTCAGAAACGATGATGGTCAGAACGTTTCAGTCAATGGTGATCGGTATAGAGCCATGATTACTAACTTTTTCATTCCTGAATTGAACAACCATGATGTCCAGGAGCTGTGGTTTCAACAAGACGGCGCAACATGTCACACAGCTCGTGCCACAATAGATTTATTGGAAGACACGTTTGGTGACCGCCTAATTTCACGTTTTAGACCTGTGAATTGGCCTCCAAGATCTTGTGATTTAACACCGCTATTCGCCGTGTTATTGCCGATATACGGCCACAAATGTTGGAAAAAGTCATCAAAAATTGGACGTCCAGATTGGACTACATCTGAGCCAGCCGTGGCGGTCATATGCCAGAAGTCATATTAAAAATGTAATGCCACAAGGTTATCTTTCGAATAAAAAAAAATTCTTGTCAATCGAATGATCTATCGTTAGTTTGATTGCTATTTATTGCAATAAAGTCCTATACCTCTAAAAAAACACCCTGTATATACCTATTCTTCAGAACATTAATCGATTGAGCCGATACTTGATGAAAATCTAAATATATAATTTGAATAAAACTAAGTAGTTCTGATTTTTACTATAACTTATTGCAAACATGACAATATTGTTTCGCCAACACCTGTTGATGATAAACTGTTTATCATCCTTAACTTACGTTTATTTAGATTCTTCTTCAGAATTTCTATATATGTTTCCTAACTATGTATTTGATTGAAAATGTCTTAAAACTATTTCATGAATCGGTTTCACTCGTTCCAGCAGACATATAGGTATAATAGAAAATAATAACTAGTTGCTATGTAAGTGCAAACAAATAAAACAGTAATCGCTACGTTAACATCTATGCTCTGTTTCAATATAAACTGCAAAGTAATCATCGTTCTAATTCGCAGTTACTGAAAAAATTGAAAATCTTGGTAAGATATTCGAGCCATGAAATGAAGAAGACAATCACATTATTGTTAGAAGTTCAACAGTTATTTCGAAAAAATATTAAAATAGTTTTTTACATTGAGAAGTTTGTTCTACTAATATTGCATCAACTTTCATTAGACTAAAAACATATAGGTATTCTTAAATTACTGTCAAGTTTGCTGAATCTCTTAATTCTAGGTCGTTAAAGTAGGTAGCCAAATTAATGTTAAATATTATTGAGGCAATGTTGGAGAATGGATCATAAAATTATTATTTCTCTATTGATTCCTAGTATTTCATTGTGCAGTAATGAGTAATGTTTAACGTGGTAACATTTTTGAATTGAATATAATTCCATTTCCAAACCATATTTCATGGTATGGTATGAAAATTTCAGAAGCTATTTTGATATTAGTAGATTTCGTGTATTTTCGATTTCTATGATTTTGATTAATTATTGAGATCAAGTAACTTAAAAGATGAATACTTCACAGAAGTTTACAGATTATTTGTTTGAGACTTTCGATTTCTAATTGTTTCGGATATTCCACAAGCGTCATTCATGGACTATAAGGTTGTAATAATTAATTATCTTTTCGAATACATGACGAAATTGACGATTAATTTGATGGGATCTATTATTCCAAACAATGGAAAGAAATTTCAGGAATATGGTATAATGAATTAATAAATTAACTTTGATTATTGCCTTATAATTTAGAATTTATAGGCAATATAGGAAACGTTATTATGAAAATGATTGATGAAATCAACAAAATATTTGAATGTTTGTGAATTCTTTGAAAGATTGATGGAGTCTTGTAGAATATCAATTGTCGAAATAATATTCTTTTCACTTTTTTATTCATTATTTCAGTATTCTTACACCTCTTAACGAAAATCTACTGATTCTAGAAATATTTTTCAGTATTGAATAAATATTCAGAATTTCGATGATAGTTGTCATGTGGAATTCTATTTGTGAGTATGACAATGTCGTACAAAAAGCATCTTTCTCTCGCCTTTTATTGTAGTCACTAGTTACTATGCTTCTATAGCTTAAACTATCAAAACCCATCCATTCTCTATGAAATATATCTTTCAATATTTATATAAAAAAAATAAATCGTAAGATATACAGCCATTCATTTAAGAACCTACCTTCTTCAGTATTTCTTCATATAGGTCTTGTGATTTTCAGAATGATCTTCCTTATTACTAACCCATCGTTTGTGGTCTTCCTCGATCTCTCTTGTTTTCACGAGTTTTCCATTGTACTTCATTATAACGTTATCAGTTTTAGCACTTTTAGGCCGCTATTTCCTCTATGACATCCTTCATTATGATTTTCCTTTATTCGATTACTTTATACGTTACTCTTCATTTATCCGTTTATGATTTTCTATCTATTGTACTGCAATTTGTATGTTGATGGCCTGTTCCACCACCACTTGTAAACTCAAGTATACTTTAATGGATGTTGATTGAGCATTAAATAAAAAATTTCGGAAATATTTCATTAGTTTCATCTTGAGAATATTTATCTCCTTAATTTTTAGGTTTTGTATTGTTTTGCAGAATATATTACCTGTATATCTGGCAAGAAGAATTATAATGAGGTACAATTTGATGGCATTATGTGGACATCTATCGTTATTAATATATTCTACGTCAGTGGAAAAAAAAGTTTGTTTCAGAATCAAAAAATCATATTTTGATAGTGAATTATTATAATTGATTTCAGTGTGATTGGAAGACTCAAGGAGTCGATAATGACTGTTCTACAACTTCAATACGAAATTCAATGGATATCAAGTTATAGTATATATATATATATATATATATATATATATATATATATATATATATATATATATATATATATATATATATATATTATTTCGAAAGTTTTTAGCAATAACAGGCTTTTTTTTTGATATGAAAAAGTTTATTTTTGTTGACGTTTCGTTGTTGTATTACAACTTTGTCAAAACTATTCTTATTGCTGAAAACTTTCGAAATAAAATATCTTAAACAAGCAATAAATCAATTTCAAGAAATATATATATATATATATATATATATATATATATATATATATATATAATTTAAAAACAAGGTTTGTCAGGCAGAAAGTGAGGTTAAGAGTTTACGGTATTTACCTGAGATTTACGTTGTTTGTTTATTTGTAACAGCCGTTTACATATGTTTCAAGCTTATTAGCTCTCATCAGAACTCATCATTAAAATATATATATATATATATATATATATATATATATATATATATATATATATATATATATATATATATATATATATATATATATAGAATCTTTTGAATAAATTCACAACTCAGTGAAAATCGGGAATTATTTTCCTCAGACGTAGTCTCACTTTATTCTAAAATACCTAATGAAATTGTTTGGAACATAATGGATAAAATTCGAACATTTGTAAAAATTTCACATGTATTCCAAAAAATGAATTTTTAGAATCATGTAACTCACTTTAGGCATCAATTCCTTTCGAGTGAAAATTAATTTCATCCATAAATTAACAGAGACAGCATGGGTAGTCCTTTATAGAGTGCAATTTCTCAATTACTAGTTTAATTAGAAATAAAATTAAAAAATAAAAATATATTTCATTTTATAAAAGATCTGTCAGTGATGGTTTAATCATAGCAACTAAAGATCATTAGACTAATATACAACAACGTTTCAATAAATTGTTTTTGAATAATTCATAATAAATTACAATTGACCCTTGAAGAAAAAATTGATGAAAAATTGAACTTTCTTGATGTAACAATTATAAGAAAACAAAACTTAAGAAAGTTAAAAGTTCTGAACGAATAATTAATTATAAAATTAACCACTGGTATTCCCAAAAAAAATTCATTATTTTTGAAGATACATCATTAAAATCAACATGATTATATCTGAGATATGAAACATTTGAAGAAGTTCGTACGTTTCTGATGAAAAAATAGTCCATATAATTTAGTACAGAAATAAAAAATAGGATTCAAAAATTTAAGCAGCCGTTAATACATGTTTTGAGCTTGTTGCCTCTCTTCAGAACGGCTTATTCAAGTCCAAGGTGTACGAACTTGGAGATAGAAAAAACAACAACAAAAGAACACCTTTGGAAGAGAAATAACCACTCTTATGCTTCTACATGAACTCTCCGGCTTGTGAGATTTGGACATTTCGGCAACTATATATCTTCCCCACTGCGCAATTATCAACCAAGAATAATAAATGTAAAGAAGTTCAATAAGAAAGTACAGACGAAAGTAAACGGTGTGTTAATGCTTCCAATTGCGGGCTCTACCAATTATTTCTTCTTAAGTGTAAAATTTTTCTCATTTCTGTGGGAACTTGCCACTCGATTTATTTCTAATAAAAAAGAGATTATTACGACTTTGGATCTGAAGATTTATATTACAGAAATGTCTGATTCATATTGTCGATACCATCGCAAATTATATTGATCTTCACATTATATTAAAGATCATCAGCTGGTGATGATATTTGAAAAGTTCACGATGCTAACATTCTCTTTTCATATGCACAAAATTAATTACCTTTCACTTGCTTAAGATATACCCGATCAGGTTTAATTTCTTATGAATTCATATTTATTATCCCCATGTTGTTTTTCTATGCAAGATATTTTGTATTTTTGTGATTGTGATTTGAATGATCTTCCAACTTTTCGTATGCTTTCAACATGTCGTTCACTAGCTGTTCCGCATTTTCGGATCTGTGGTTCCCTAAAAACCCTCTTATAACTGCTTTCAGTAACAACCAGGCATCAAGTTCCGTATTATTAAGCTTTTTGTCAAAATTTGGGTCATTTATGAAGGTACGTATTTGTGATCCCACAAATATTCCTTCTTTGAGTTTGGCGTCACTTAACTTTGAAAATACTGTCTCGAAATATAAAAAGCCATCTCCCTCTTTATTCATAGCCTTCACAAAAGTTTTCATCAAACCAAGTTTTATGTGGAGTGGTGGTGAAATAACATTTTTAGGAACTATCAATGGTACATGTTTCACATTAGATTTTCCGCATACAAACTCTGACCTTTCTGACCATACTTTTGTAATGTAGTGTTTTTATGTGGCTCAACTGTCCAACATACAAAGAAAACAACAGTATTTAGTAAATCCGCTCTGTAATCCGAGCAAAATAGCTATAACTTTGAGATCATCGCATACTTTCCAGCATAAGTTTTGTATTTTATTAAATTTAATATTGATTTAATGTTTTCATGTGTTTTTTTTTGAAACAGTTGAATATGATATTGGTACTGACGCATACTTTTTGCCATTGTGCAGCAATACCGCCTTCAGACTTGTTTTTCAACCATCAATAAATAAACGCCAGTGTTGTTTTCGTAAGGAATATTCAACTCACTCATCAAAGTTTGTATATCGTTTCAGTAACATATGTTTTCAGAATTTGAAAAAAAGGAGTTGTTTATTACGTCTTCGTTTCAGATGCATTTGTGTGAGGAGCTTTCCACTCTTTTAATCTAGATCCTAGTAATTCTAATTGATAAATCTAAGTCTCGTATCAAATTTATATGCTAACATATACCTCGAAAACTAGTCGTGATGGATACCACATATGATGAGTAACAGTTAAGAGGGTACCAAAATCGTGTAACAGATTGAGATGTCCACTTTGTAACTTACATTGGAGTTATTCTATGGATTATAGGTTATTTTCCAACAGAAGTATATGCAAATACTATTTCTAAAATAATATTTTAGAATGAAGGCACTTCATTCTTGAAAAACATTCATTGAAATTTAAAAACGCACAAAAGCAAGGATTCCGAAAGATATAATTCGGAAATCTGTAGAATGTTCAATGAAAAAGTCCTCAACTCCGTACCTATCAGTATATATAAGAGACTTACGTCATGTACTCATAACAAATTAAAATTTGTTCTTGAGCGCTTTTTGCATTCTACTCAACAGAAGATTTTTTTACATGTGCCAATAGTACCTCATTGAACAGTTATTTAGACTAAATGAATTTTAAAATTTATTTCAAATATTGTGTATGTTATAATGTTAATTATAGGTATTCAATAGTGTTGGCGTTTACTTGACGTAAATTGAATATAATTGAATAGAAACTAAAATTCAAACACTTGAACTTTTGATTTCGGACACTTGAACTTATGATTTACACTTTATTCACTACATAGCATGACGCGTTTCGTCGTTACAAACGACTTCTTCAGATGCTTAAAGAATAATTCTGTATTCATTATTCTGTGTTCATTATTCTGTAAGAATCTGAAGAAGTCGTTTGTAACGACGACACGCGTCATGCTATGTAGTGAATAAAGTGTAAATCATAAGTTCAAGTGTTTGAATTTAAGTTTATTCTGTTAATTATAGGGTTTAAACTTTGCTTGTTTATAAGTCATTATAGGGTATTTTATGTTGAATTGTTTTTTCGATTTGTCATTACTGTTCTGTGAATATTCAAATAGTGGTTCCATGCCCACTTGGGCTTTTGTGTGAATTTTTTAAATCACTGGAGTCAATGAATATATCTATCTTTCTATTCACCATTCATTAAATTATTTCAGATCAATAACAATTTAAAATTTCTGTCGAATTATAATCAGCCCGATTCATGTAGATTATGAGTTCAAATACTTTCAGAATTGCCTAAATGGAAATATTTAAACAGTGGGATGCGATTTAAAGCATTATTTAATTTAAATCCATTCTGACTGAGATTGAATTCTCGCTTAACTCTTGGTGAAACATAATTGAATATTAAAATAAATTAAACTCTTGGCTTAATGTTTCACGATTTATTTAACAATATGAATAGTCTTCAACAATAGACTATACATATTGTTAAATAAATCGTGAAACATTAAGCCAAGAGTTTAATTTATTTTAATATTAAATCCATTCTGAACTAAAACAAAGTAGATATACGTATACGTTTTGTTATTTTAAAAATGTATATGAGCAATAATGCAGGATAATTTACATAAAATATATTATTTTCACTATATTTATACAACACAAAATATGAAACAATTTTACTGCGATTGCATTTTGTTATATTTTCAATCGTTTTTCATCGTGATTTGTTATCACGTAGTAACAAGGAAGTCCATTAATAGTTTGATACTCACTACCTATTTACTAGATTGAATATTCTCTCAAGAAAGCTTGATTTTTCTATATGTCTAATTGATAACATCGAAGTAAATTATTTTAAAGGCATATTCAAAGTGTTATTTTTCTGAAAATCCAATCATTCATTTTGTCAACTTTTTTGATTGTTTCTACGCCCCCGTTCGCTCCTGGCTCTGGTATCGCTCCCAGTGGGAATCTATAACCTATATTTTAACTTATCACTGAACTGATTACTTTGTATGACGTTGTGTTAATTTCATCGGCAATTAACATCC
>JARQZJ010000008.1:707500-1045000 GCA_030704895.1 Henosepilachna vigintioctopunctata | reverse complement strand
TTAAAGCACATAGTGTCAACATCAGATCTAAGAATCAGTACAGTATTCCGAAGCATAGGACTGTGAAATACGAGGGTTGTTTTGATTATGTGTCGCAGAAGTTACTGAACAAATACATTTATTTAGTAGAGGATAACAGTTCTGTTGGTTCATTTAAAACGAAACTAAAAGGTTTAATTTTTGGATGTTCAGATCCTTTTTGATGAAACAATATGTATAACATTTTCTTTTCTTCTTTTAAAAATTTTTATGTTTCCTTTTTTTATTCATCATCTATCCATATTTTGAGTTTAAATAATTTGTATTGTATCAGAAATTTTATATGTATAGTATACTATGTTGCCAATGACTATTTGGTGGAGTGGAAGATTGGCATGCCAAACTCTTACCATTTGTATAATGAAGATTATGTAATAAATGTTATTATTATTATATATATATATATATATATATATATATATATATATATATATGTAGATGTGAAGATGTCAGAAATACCAACATTATTGACCGAATATTTATGTAGAAGTAAGTCACTTGTAATCGTTGAACGATTATATCAGTATGTACTCATTATTTAATTTGCGTTCAATGTTTTTATCAAATTGGAATGCGTCTTTATGAATATTTTTGTACCTTGTCCAATTATTCGAAATTTATTGAATTATCCAATGTTTATATTCTTAAATTTATTTATTGATTTTGTTCCGACTTACTGAATGAAAGTCCATTAATCCACGGATAGATATTTACTGCTTTCAAATTATAGATTCATACATTTTCTATTCATTTCACTCATGAATTGCAGAGAGAAAACTCTATGAGAATTGACTTGAAACAGGATATTCTGATTCTTCAATTCAATGTTCCACTTTCAAGGATACTGGGTAATGTATTTCCTTGTACAGCGTTGGAACGAAGAAGTATCTATTTTCCTTGACATTAGACTGCCTTATTTGTCAAAGTAATACAGACCACTTACCGTTTATATTTTATCTATGAACGATGACAATCCAACGGATATTACATTCTTGTTCTTATTAATTAAATGACGTCACAGAATGCAATAAATATGTATTTGAATATCACACATGTATTTAATAATTAACATTCACTGCACATTTAATTTTAAGGCGCCCTCTGGAAATAAAATATAGCGAAGACAACATATTCTATTTAACACTTACAATAAGCTTGATTACTTTATGTGACATAGTGGTTTTTGAAACAAAATTGAGAAAATACCTAGAAACATTCTATCGAACATATATATATATATATATATATATATATATATATATATATATATATATATATATATATATATATATATATATATATATATATATATATATATATATATATGGATTAATTCTTTTGTTTCTGTTTTCAATTCAATAAAAATAAAATTTACACAATTAAATCAAATTCTGTAAATATAGTCTTTCTGTTTTTTCACATTTACCATTTTATTCAGAGACAAAGTGTGCTATCCACACAAAGTTTTAACCTATTTCGCATGTATTCAGTCTGTTAAATTCATTACTGAACATATTATTCTACATTTCCTTTGAAAACTTCATTATTTAATTTCCATAATAAGAATGAAAACAAGTTTTTAGCTTCAGGAGTTGTAACTTATTGAAGATATGCGTGCGTAAGTATTTTAGAAAGTATTAATATATAAACGTTTTATTATAATCAAAGTTTGGATAAATATAGGAAATACATAAATTTTTCTATGAAAAAAATCTCAAATTTTCATTTTTCTTACTTGAAAACTTGAGTGAGCCACTGGAAAATTCGCTCAAATCATTGACCGAAGTAATTTCTTATGTTTAAATAACTTACAATTTTCTTGTCACAATATTACAACTGAAATAAAGTGAACAATTCAATGCTTCAGAGGTAACATTTTCTCATGATCCTAATTCTTATGACATGAAGATTAATTTTTTATTTTATACAACCGAATTTACCATATGATTGCATTCAGCTAGTTATATTGCTGTGATTATTTTTCAAAAACACTCAATTAAATTCATGATTTCAAGAAATCCATTTCATGAAATATGCGTTCGTTTCACATAAATTTCAGCATTTTAAACTTATTGGGTGGTAAAAGAGCGATAGAACGAAGAAGGTTCTTAAGTATTTATTATAGTGTTGAAATATTCATTGCTCCTTATAGACGGAGTTCTACGGGTATTCTTATATATCAATTCGTTTTTATATTTATGGTAAATAAAATGAATAGTTTTGGATATTGACGATTGAAGAATCGAATTTTTGTGGGGGAATGAGAGTGAAACTAGAATTTCCAGATTTGATATATCTAATAGTCTGGTAACTTCAACTATCGTTTAGATATTACCTATATTAATACTGTATTGTTGTATTCTTGTTGTACTCGTATTATCAATCGAATTCATTTCAAGTGCAGTCTATTAAACTGATTACTGTGATTATTATTATGATATTACTTATACAATTTTATTATCTTTGCAAATTTCAATATACTTCAAAAGAGGAATTTATTGTTATTTAAAAGATTATTACGCCAAGCATTATTTTAATTGAAATAAATAATTTCCTATTTGTATAATAATAATGTCAGGGTCTATGATTAAGTTTCAGCTGAGATTTTTTGATGATAAAGGAAAAGAATTTATTTTCAATTATGTATCCAGAAAAAACTGCTTTGAGAGGTGGATTTTATTTTTAAATTATAATTTGTTTTGTGGTTGGTAAATTCTTTGTTGAAAAAAAAAGTGAAATCGTGTGGCCAGAAATAAAATTTATTTACGTCAGTAAAATCTTTTGCACACTTGTTTATTTGACTCAATAATTCATTCCGAAATCTATCAATTAACATAAAATGATTCATTAATAGAACAATTTATTGAAATATATATATTCCGATGCGTTGTGTAAACTGAACTGGTTTTTGTCCATTGATTGTTATTGATGGTGTCTCCAAATAAGCAAAAAAATATGATTTTTATGAAAATTTAATTTTTCTCCGAAAGCGTGCTTGGTAAAATTTTTCACTAGTTAAACTCGTCCACCTATGTAGGAGTTATCTGAATGATACTTTTTGTTCTGATAATGAATCACATCAAGACATTTTTCATTAAATCGTTTATTCTTGGAAAATCATGTGTTTTCACATATGAATCACCTGTTTATGTTATTTCTACAACTTGACAATTTCTAGTCTTTTACAATTGACTTACATACATTGTAAGGTAATGATGAAATATTTTTCAAATGAAATTCCCAGCAATATTGAAACCAAAATACTTATTATCACTCATAGAAACAAATACAAAAAATAATAACAAATCTAAAAAAATGCAAATGTTTTATGATAGTGGAATCACGCCCGTTTTGCAGAGTATGGTCGGATTATCGAATTTTTCGGATTATAGAATACAACATAAGACCCCCTATACTTCGGAATTTTCTTGAGAAAGAGTTTCTTTTAATCCGACAAGTAACTGGTTTAAATATTTAGATTCTATCTGATTTAAAATTCATGGTTTGTCGGTTTTAAATATTTGAACATAATTTTCAGCTTTACGTTTTAGCATGGAAACAAATTGTGTGCATTGTGAAATAGGTAATTGGGAACTATGAATAAAAATCATAATATGAACCAATCAATTCAGGAAGCATGAAAATAACGAAAGTAAAATTTCGTAGTAGAATGAATATTCGTCAAAATTTTCGTTCTCACATTCAAGACTTACAGAAATGTTGGATTACGTGTGGCCGGAAATACCGGGGTCCACTCCAGTGACGCAGACTCCATGGGACCTGAAGGGGCCCAGCTCCCTTGAAAATTATTGATGTGACCAAATTATTAGTTATATCAGCTAGATTTTGACGAAATTATTGGTTATATTATGCTTTGTAAAATTTGGTCTACGATTTTCCCTCTGCCTAACTCGTAAAACAATGCGAGCTTCTAGTATCTTGAAAATATCGAGTATCTTTTACAGTTTTCCGGAATATTTTTTGCAGAAGACAAACCAGAGTTGAGCTATAAATGTGCAAGCTACATTGGTCAATGTTACAATTCGAGACTCATTTTTTTACGCCTTTATGCCAAGCGATGAACCCAGGAGAGGAACCCAGTCAATGTAAAAATTCTATGCGTTCATCTGAATGTTGCTGATCTGGAGGAAATATGTGAGGGCTTGATTTGCATCTGTAATGGAAGTGGTGTTGGAGATGAAGATTATCAAGATGAGCATTTTTTGACTTTATTTAAAAGAAAATCTTTCACAAGTTGAGTATCCTTCGCTTCCGAGGAAATGATGTATACCAAAGAACTATGAAACAACGAATACAGGCCACCGCATACTTTTAAAACACCATAGGAATACTACAAAGGTATTTACATTAAAGTTTATGAATTGAATATAAACTTAAATTCAAACACTTGAACTTATGATTTACACTTTATTGACTACATAGCATGATGCGTTTCGTCGTTACAAACGACTTCTACTAATGCAAACAGAATAATCTGGATAATCTGAATGATTATTATGTTAGCATCTGAAGAAGTCGTTTGTAACGACGAAACGCGTCATGCTATGTAGTAAATAAAGTGTAAATCATAATTTCAAGTGTTTGAATTTAAGTTTATATTCAATTATAATGGATTTACATCAAGTAAACGCCAACGCTATTAAATATAAAAAAAATAAATAAATAAAAAAAGTTTATGCTACTTTCAATCTTTCATTAATGAGCGGTTGGCATCAACTGGACTCACACAAGTCATTGCAGATGAAATAAAGGGATGGCATTTAGTGAAAAGAGATGGAACAAATTTTGAAAAATCAACTGACTTTCTGAGAAATGCCTAAGACATGGAAAGACTAATTGTTTATTTTTTTATTATATTATGTTAATTTCCGTTATTCAGACGAAAACAAATTGTATTGCTTTTCTCGTGAATCGCCATCTGGCCACAATGTAAATATTCCATACATGAATCAGTTGTATTTGGATGCTAGATTAAAGCGTATCGATTAATCTCCTATTTTGATTAATTAATCTCATCGATGAAATTTCACAAGCAACCTCATTGAACCAGTAATATCACAATTAAATTAAACACTAATGAAACACTTTTTGAGTCTGAAGTCATACCTTGACTGTTCTTCATGCCCGCTGATATGTTTCCAAGAATTGGATATCCGACCATTTATCAAGTTATCAGTATTCTGTTATCCAGTTAGAGTTTAGACGATCAACATTGGCATCTTTCTATAGACACTATAGCCCTAAAAAATGGGATCAAGAGCAATGTAGAGAATTTTTACTAGATAAATTACAAATTTACAAGTCAAATTTTCACTTTAGATAGAATAGTACTAGTTTAGTACTGTTTCACTGTACTCCAATATTTATTTTCAATGATAATAATAATAACGGGATCTTTATTCAGCGAAATGCTATATAAATAAACTAATCACATTATATCAAATAAACATATACCAACATTTAAGAGTCTATATTGTTCTTTCAATTTTCACTAGTCCTGTTTACTCAAATATAAACTCCTAACTTTCACTTTAAAGTTTTTTGAGTCTAAGTTTCGTATAATTTAAATAAAACTACCTAGCTTCAATCAATTATAGAAAACCTACTTAGTTTTTCTATAATTGATTCAAAAACATGACAATATCGGTTCGCCAACACAGAGTGGCTTTATCATATGTTGATGATAAACAATCATCAACATCTGATGAAGCCACTGTGTTGGCGAAACGATATTGTCATATTTTTGAATTATAGTGAAAAACTACCTAGTTTTATTTAAATTATGTATTTAGGTTTTCATCAAATTCCCCAATCGATTAATGCTAAGTTTTTTATATTCAAACGCAATTTGTTATATAAGAAACAGCCTTAACATCAGCCTTGAAAAGGACAGAATTTTGGGATGCCTTTGTCTTTTTATGAACCAATATAAACCTGACACTGTTTCGTGTACTGTACTCATGGATGTCACTAAAAGTCTTCAATTTATTGCGCTAAAATAGTTTGGTGCAAGCTGAAGTTTAATTTCAAATATAAATATCAACACATTGACCATTTTTTATGTATATTTTTCACTTTCATCCATTTCAATGCCTTCAACATTTGGTTTAACTCGTCTCTCTGTTTACCCATAACATTACTCTCATCGCTCTATGTTGGAGGATTTGAAGTCTTTGTATATCTGATACTTTGTATATCTCTGCCCAAGTAAATATTTTCAGGATCTATATATCAGCTTTATTAACTGTTTTGAAGCGACAACTTTGTGATAGTGTTTTCATTCAATGAACCCAGAACCTTATTCAAAATATAGTTAAATCAGTTATTTCGTTTATTAATTAAAGTACTATTAGTGGAGCAATATTTTATCTTTCAACTGTTTGATAATAGTTTTTATCTAAGACTACCGTGTCTATAACCTAAAGTCTATAACCATAATTATGAATGGGAATTACATCAGCCAATCACGAATATAACGTGCGTGTTTATGTTTCCTTTCGTTTCTCAAAGCCAAAAAATGGTTCAGGTTTGTCGAGTTTCCAGGATACTCAACTTATCGAGAGTAGAGTTTCCGGGGTTCTGATGTTGATCATATAACTCCAAATTAAAAAAAAACCTTTATACTCACTATTTTTCATCCAAAATCTAGAAAATTTTTCGAAGCAAAACTAACGGCAGGATCTTATATTTATTTTATATATCTTATATTATAAAATATTTTCCAAATACCTAGGTCTGTTTAGGAGGACTTTAGTTACATACATACGAACATAATAATTATATATAAAGATATATATGACATAAAAAAATACAGTGGCCCATTATGCTAGTACTGAATACAGGTGATTATATTAATAATTATAGGTTAGATGAATCATTTGTCCTTTAAACTTACTCAATCCAGTCAACGAAGTGCCTTTATTCGCCATCTGTAAAAACTTATCGAACTAGCAGATATAATTATGACTCTTTCTCAATAAACAGATAAGGCGCAATAAAAAAATATTGCGAATATAAATTGACATATTGAGTATGGAATCTTTCAGGTTGTATAAAACTGCACACAGTCTGCAAAATTTTATTGAAATAGGTTATGTTGCTTAGGAGTTCTTCATGACAAATAACGTGACGACGCGTTACTTACATATATTAAGATACAAATGGTTTGTCTACAAATGTCTGTCTACACAAATTATTTGGGTAGACAGGTCTTTGAGAGATTTATTTGGAATATTTTGATTGAAATCTCAGTAGTGACTGACGAAGTTAAGAGGTTCACGAAGGATTAGGTATATAACAAATATACCTACTTTTTTCCATCACAATTTTCACAAATAGGTAACTACTACATTTTCAGGGAAGAAATTTTTTGTGGTCTGTTTATTGTACAAAGCGTGATAGTTTTCACATTTTTTTCGATCTTTACCATAATTCTGTTATTTTCAATATTCTGTATACATATGAATGACAACGTAATCAATATTTTTATACTTCCTATAGAATACTTGTTTGTAGAAATTATTCCAATTCCAGGAGATGTAAGATTTAAATCATAAAAGAATCGTTTTTATTAATGTCCAATTCGGGGGACTTTGAGTTAGTACTCTGGAAAAAACCATAATGGTAATTTCGAACTGTTTCAGCTGTAACTGACATTGGGATTACCTTGGAAATTTTAGCAACATTATTCGTGGCCAGTAGCCGTGGGAGCTTCTGTCGGAATTACCATGTTTTGATCTTGTGATACGATCGCACTCAACGTTTCATTCACTTTGTTATTATAATGAATATAACTACAGGTTACTGTTCCGTTATAAATTTTCGAGCGTATTTTGTTCTTCAGAAATTTCATATTTATTTCGATATTAGTTGACGTATTACACTCTGAAAATTATATATCACTCAAAGAGATTTTGCGTTTTTGAATTTCCCGATATTTCTTAACTTCTTTTTGATAGGTAAATCGAAGTATATTAATGAAAAAATTATTGAATATTTTGAACAATTTCTGTAGACTTAAGAACCTTACAAACATTAATTAATTGGAAATGAAATTGTCATGTTTTGTTCGCATTGTGTTTATAACCGATGAAATTTTATAGACACAAATTATTCATGACTGAATGTTTTTGGATATTAGAAATCCAACATAGAATTCTTCGAAGTATTATTCCAGTTCAAATAAAAACGATATTCACGCCTGAATTTGAGAAGTCCATAGAAGCGATTTGAGCGTAGGTATCCTGCTATCGCTGATAAATGTTGTTCAGGCTGATTCAGAGTTGAATATTCCATATTTCGTTAAATTCCGTAAATGAATCAGTTTTTTCACTTTGAATTAAGATTTTCTGAAAAGGGCCGATTTTAAACTATTTGTTGCCATGGGTACATTAGAATGATGAGATTTTCTATAGATTCGACAAAACACAATTGGGTTAGAACATACTTAAAAGTAGACAAACTAGTTTATGAATTCATTTTAATATATTTATTGACTATAAATTGATAGGAAATATAATGCATAATAAACAAACGTATCTCTTTCAGCATTGATATTCGACAAATATATGCTTTAAAAGTCATTACAAATATAAACAGGAACAAAATTCCAGTCGAAGTACTTGAACATCGATACACTACCAGATATAAAGAGAGCTACCAAATTCTCGAAAAGTATTGGACAAAGATTACGTACTCACATAGAAATCTAAATTTCAAGAAAAAAATGAAACAATAGTTGTTATCAAAGAGTAAGAAGTTTTTAGAGCTCATCATCAACCGATAAAAGTCAGAGAACAGATAGATATATGTGGGAATATATAATTTAAAAACATATTTTTAGAGTTTATTTAACGATCAACGATACGCAATACCGATATAGTAATTGAAACTCGAACTATACAATAAATCTTATTATTAGATTCTTTAATCGTTAATACACATAGAAAACAAGAACTCCAAGAATATATTGAAATGGAATATGGAAAAGGAATGCCAAATTTATTTAGAAGTAACTATCATATTTATTTACATAATATGTAGAAGTTATATCGAGATACAAGTTAACTTTATAGAAATGCAATTTTGTCACGTACAGATAATTTTTCATGAAAATCTTATCTCTGTGAAATATGTTCATTTATGCTTTTACTTCAATAAACTTTATTATTATTGAATCAAAGCTTATTGCAGATATACCCTTCTAGATTCAAAATGGGCAAAATCGTTAATCATTATTTCAAAATCTATGGTATTGAGCATTGTACATAATATGAGCATTTAAATTAATTTAAGTCTTTTTCTACTGAGAGTCAAGTAGCTTCAAGTATGTGAAAACTGAAAACAAGTAGTATTCTAGTCGATAATTAGCATTCGATTTTCTCAAAATATTTTTATATTTTGGTGATCTGGCAGAACTGGGGAACCCCTATCGATCAGCGGTCCAGAGTGAGTGTCCAGTGGGAAAGAGGGGCTTGATTTAGAGCTAGAATCTATTGTCAGCTATTTTCCAATATATTCAGCATGAAATGCCATAATTGAGAGCATTGATTCCTCCCATATGCTTACTGAAGCTAAGCTTTATCAGTGTTATCAATTATTATATTTAATATAGGATCCTGAAGACGGGGAGCGATGGGGACTGTGTAAATATAAATATTCATATCCTTTTATTCTGCCTTATTAATTACCCTATAGCATAATACTGTTTACTCTCAATTATTAAACCTGAACCTGAAACATTAGAACTAACATCGATTATATAGAATATGATATGAATAAAATTATTTCCGTAATAACTTAAAGACGACAATATATTTTAATCAAGAATGGTAAAGCGGAACTCATTGATTTTTAACATAGAATTCTTCTATATCTAATAAAGTTCATATTTCAGGTTTTTTTGAAGGAAGACCTGAAGAAGCTTCTTACAAAAACAGAATGGATTTCCCTAGTTGGTAATGAAGAATCAGGTAGGTAGAAAGCTATGAAATAATATTATTGATTATGTATAATCCGGACATTTTTAACAATGAAATATATAACACTGACTGCAAACAATAACAAAAAAAATTATTTATTCAAAGATGCTTCAATTAATTGAAAACTGATATTTGTTGAATATAAACTTAAATTCAAACACATGAACTTTTGATTTCGGACACTTGAACTTATGATTTACACTTTATTGACTACATAGCATGACACGTTTCGTCGTTACAAACGACTTCTTCAGATGCTTACAGAAGAAGTCGTTTGTAACGACGAAAGGCGTCATGCTATGTAGTGAATAAAGTGTAAATCATAAGTTCGTGTGTTTGAATTTAAGTTTATATTCAATTATAATAGATTTACATCAAGTAAACGCCAACACTATTAATTATGATATTTGTTGTCCACATGAACATATAACCGTTTTGCACGACAGACAACAGTGATTTATCAAGTTGATATAGTATAGTTGTTTGTGTACTCACGTGTCGAATATACAAAAATGTTTAGTTCCAATCAAATATACGTATGCAAAAAAAATATTTTTTATACAAATTCAATTCTTTAAATATTTAATAGTGTTGGCGTTTACTTGATGTAAATTCATTATAATTGAATATAAACTTAAATTTAAACACTTGAACTTATGATTTACACTTTATTCACTACATAGCACGACGCGTTTGGTCGTTACAAACGACTACTTCAGATGCTTACAGAATTATATAATTATTCTGAAATTATCTGAAGAAGTCGTTTGTAACGACGAAACGTGTCATACTATGTAATGAATAAAGTGTGAATCATACGTTCAAGTATTTGAATTTAAGTTCATATTATATATATATATATATATATATATATATATATATATATATATAAGATATATATATATATATATATATATATATATATATATATATATATATATATATATATATATATAATGATTATATATATATATATATATATATATATATATATATATATATATATATATATATATATATATGTATATATGTATATATATAGTTCATTCATTTTCAATGTTTTTAGCAATAACAGGTATTATTTTGATGTTAGAAACTTTATTTTCGTTTATATTTTGTAGTATATCACAACTTTGTCAAAACTTGAAAAGAAAATAAAAAAATTCAAAACTTTGTGATATACAACGAAACGTCAACGAAAATAAAGTTTTTAACATTAAAATGAGTCTGTTCTTGCTGAAAACATTGAAAATAAACTATATTAAACAGGCAATAAATCAATTTTAAAATTATATATATATATATATATATATATATATATATATATATATATATATATATATATATATATATATATATATATATATATATATATATATATATATATATATATATATATATATATATATGTATATATATTAGTGCAGGCGCCAAAGGAAGTTGAGTATGCAAAATATGAAGACGGGCAATTGAACTCTGATTCGTTTGCCTGAAACCTTAGATAACAAGAAAACATGTTGCCAGAGCGTGTGCCTGTCCATTTTTCTGTGAAGAAAACAAGACAAAAATTTCAGCATCTTATAAAATTCTGAATTACTGCTGGTACCTTTCCCACCAGAAGGGTTTTAAATGAAATCTCCAAAACTGGAACTAGCTGTAGAAACCGAAAGTAATCAAAAATATGTTACAAACACGCGGAAATATGTATTTATTGAATGTGATAAAAAACACGTTTAATTGGTTAACACATTTGGCGATTTTGCTGAGGCATTCTCCAAAAGAATTGATAATATGTTCCTGCAGTAAAATGTAAAACGGATAGATATTGTGTTTGACAGATATATTTCGATAAAATACTTAGACTCAACTTTACGGAATAAAGGCCGAACAAGGATCACACAAAAACTCCAACAAATAGCGAGATTTGTTTTCAAATAATGAAAAATACTGAAACCGATACCTAAATATCAAACAATTGGAAGAATAAACCATTGCAGCTTTCACTTTCCAAATTATCTAATTTAAATTAACTGCTAAAGAATTCCGTTACAAATGATTTTCTCAGAACATCGGCTCTGCTGGAATTTATTCAGGAAAATTTGAGCATTATATTTAGCTCTTCATTTACATTTCTTAAGAGCATCAGCACAAACATATTTATGGATGAATTGATTACACCGTATTAGGCTTGATTGAGTGTTTCATGATCTCTTGTTGAAACATTGAATATTTTGAATATATTGAATATAGGTATATTGAATGAAAAACACTTGAATCGGTTTCACAAAAATAATTCTGAATGGATTGCTAGAAAATTGTTTATGGGTGTCACCCGAACTGAAAGCTGTTTACAGTACTGAAATAAGTTCAGCTTTTGAAAAAGGGTTGATATCTCGAAACAATTGTCAAGCAAAGTAATTTGATATAATTTTTGTGTAACAAAGCCAAGGTTTTTTATTGGATATAACTTATCAGGCTTTGAAAAAATATGGAAAATTATACCCACGGTGTTTGACTAAGCGTTCTTTACCAAAATTTTTGATTTAGTCTTGTAAATATTACATACTTAATTTTATTTCATTGTGTAAATGTATTAATAATAACGTCTGTACATAAATGTAGAAATAATGACATTAAAATTCGTTCGTTTATGAAAACTATTTTTTATGAGTAATTGGTTTTCATCCCTATATTTTTTTTTATTAGCTTCCGAGCTTTGGAGGGGGTATGTGAGGAGTAAACTTCTTGAAAAAATCAATGTCAAGAAAGATTGCGTATTCCATTTTGTTTCATCATTTCAATTTAAGCTTTCAGCAACCGAAAACAGTTTTTGGGGTAAGCCAATTTGACCCCCCGGGCCCAATTCACCTCCACATGCTAAATATCTAATGTTAATAGAAAAAATTGTACGTTATCGCTAAAAAAATCATCAAAATAGCCCTAAAGCAGTCGTTTGGTCGATTCTATTGAAATCTGAGAGGAGGGTTAAAACGATTAATAAAATGGACCAGAAAAATTTCCAGTAACATCCAGATTTCTAATCTGAAAGCTTTTGAGCCTGAAACAGTTCACAGAATACGGTCCTCATATTTTGCATACACAACTCCGTCTAGCTCCCCTCGAAAAATTTTTCTGGGGGAAGCCAGTTTGACCCCCGGGCCCAATTCACCACCACATGATATATATCTGATATTAATAGAAAAAACTGTATATTATTGCTAAAAAAATCATCAAAATAGCCCTAAAGCAGTCGTATGGTCGATTCTCTCGAAATCTCAGAGGGGGGTTGAAACGATTAAAAAAATGGACCAGAAAAATTTCCGGAAACATCCAGATTCGTAATCTGCAAGCTTTTGAGCCTGAAACAGTTCACATAATGCGGTCCTCATTTATTGGACACCTACTCAACTCACTCCAGCTCCTTGTCTATGTATATAAATATAAGATAAGAAATGCATTCTAATATTTAAATGTACACCTACATATTCATGCATTTTTCACGACTTTTACTGCATTCTGTCGAATTTCTCCACTACATAGTTTCCTATTTTGTCGAACTTATCGAGAATAAATAACCTTGAATGAGGGAAATTTTCGAACATATCCAACTTTCAGGTATGAACTATACATGTTTCTGTTTCCTGCCAGATAAAACGTAAAATTCAATAAACATATCGAAATATTTTATAAAAGTATAAAGGATATTGTGAAGGAAATGAATGTTCTCATTCATTGAGGCCGCGATATTCCGAGTGAATTCTGGTGGATTCATGAAAGTGTGAATCATATCTTTACAAAATTTTATCAGAAATAATCACCCATAAGAATTGTGTGATTAAAAAATAAGGCCTATTTGTTTTTTTCTTGGAAATTAATCTGGACAAAGAACTTATTTAGATGGCATTCACATTATTCGGTCCGAAATTATGAGTTCATGTTTTAGAACTAAATTTGATTGAAAGAAAGCATGTGATTGGTGGAAATGAACAATGTGGCTTCATTGTTGGCATGTCAATTTTTATTGTCTATAAATTTGAATACGAATTTCAGGAATGAATAGTTATGTCTCAAACGTAATTCGGAAATAAGTAGTCCAAATATGAAATAACCTGAAAAAAACTGAACTTGTAATTAATGCACTTCAGAATTATGAATAACTCACGACGTTTCGGTTGACAAAGTAGGTATCTCTAATCGTTGTCAAGTGAAATACCATGCGAACTATCACAGTATAGCTCACTCGACAAAAGTTATTAACCGAATATTATTAACCAAAACTCCATGTGTTATTAAAATTTCTGAATTGTCTTCATTAGAATATTGATTTGTTTAAGTTTTTTTTTCATATTTGGATTACTTATTTAATTTTTGAGTTTTGTTTCAGACGTTTTGAATTTAAATTTCTTTCAACAAATTTATATTCCTAAATGATAATTATTCATAATGATTGAAAAAAGGAATTGAAGTTTCCAGATACTAACGGAAGAAATCTTCCTAGAAATCTATGGACGCAAACAAGTATTTCTTATTTTATTGAATGAATTGAAATTTTTGATTGAGTTTATGTACTTATAATTATGTTCGATAATGTTAAAATGAATACATGTTCAATTTATTGAGGGTTTCTCATCATTAATCGATACTTAATCAACATACAGGCTTTGGGATTTTCCAATTCAATATAATCCTCCATATATTCTAGTAGTTCTCAATATCAGATACAAACAAATGTATATTATGTATATTGAACTTTTTAGAAAAACACTGAGCCACTATTTTCCAAATTTTTCATCGATTTATGCAACTTGAAACTCCTTTTACCTATATAAGCACGGGACTTCATAAAAAAATTTGTGTTCTGCAGAATGCGCGCCTTATTATCTAAAGTCTACCGGTCTCTTCGGAAAATTCATATCTCAAATTTATTGTGAGAAAGTAATGTTGAAATATTAGGAAAATGGAGTTATTGTCAAGAATTTTGAAATATCTGTACAAATGTGTTGATGGGATTATCTTTTGCATTTCAATTTTCAATTTCAGTTTTTTTTAAGGTATAGAACTTTAAGTTGGCATTACTGTTGAAGATGGCGACCGATTAACAGCTGGGAAGTGATTTATTCTCAGTTTGGTTTGGCAATTCATCTTGAATAGACTCAGGCCTGAATAACGCTTGCAAATAGTGCAATTTTATTTCGAAAATAATGGTTCTGTGCGGAATACGTATCGCGCACTACGTCCATTTTATCGTCGACAAAATCGTCCATCAGAGCAGTTAATTCGATTAACCATGGAACGTTTTCGCACCACGTTTACTATTTTTGATAACTCGCATCCCCAGAGACGCCGTACGTGCCGTACAGAAGAAACTATTGCTACTGTAGAGCGTAGCATTGAGGAAGACCCGAATGAGTCCATCCGCCATCGAGCACAGGAATTGGATCTGTGTCCATCCACTTTATGGAAGATTTTGCGGAAGGATCTTGGTTTGCGTGCTTACAAAATCCAACTCGTGCAAAAATTGAAGCCAAACGATCATCAAGCAAGGCGTAGATTCGTCGAATGGGCCCAAAACGCGATTGCCGTTGTTCCCGATTTTCATGAGCGAATTTTGTTTAGCGATGAAGCGCACTTCTGGTTGAATGGCTACGTCAACAAACAAAAACAAAACTGCCGCATTTGGAGTGAAGATAATCCTCAAGTGTATGTCAAAACACCGTTACATCCAGAAAAACTGACTGTTTGGTGCGCTTTATGGGCTGGTGGAATAATTGGTCCGTACTTTTTCAAAAACGATGATGGCCAGAACGTTACAGTCAATGATGATCGGTATAGAGCCATGAATAAACTAACTTTTTCATTCCTGAATTGAACAACCATGATGTCTAGGAGCTGTGGTTTCAACAAGACGGCAAACATGTCACTCGTGCCACAATCGATTTATTGAAAGACACGTTTGGTGACCGCCTAATTTCACGTTTTGGAAGTGTGAATTGGCCTCCAAGATCTTGTGATTCAACACCGCTAGACTACTTTCTGTGGGCTATGTAAAGTCATTGGTCTATGCGGATAAGCCACAAACGCTTGACCATTCGGAATACAATATTCGCCGTGTTATTGCTGATATACGGCTACAAATGTTGGAAAAAGTCTTCGAAAATTGGTCGTCCAGATTGGACTACATCCGAGCCAACCGTGGCGGTCATATGCCAGAAATCATATTTAAAATGTAATACCACAAGATTATCTTTCGAATAAAAAAAAACTTTTGTCAATCGAATGATCCATCGTTGTTTTATTGCAATTTAAAGTTCTAAACCTCTAAAAAACACCCTATGTATTTCAAGAAGGCGATGGACAATCACTTCAAACACACCAAATATTTTCATTGAATATGATATTGTTATTACTTTGATGAATTAAATTAATACTTATGTTAATGATTATTATGTAATAATTATCAAATTAATAATTATGAAAATATTAATATTCATTACAGATGAATACAGTCAATAGAAAGATCTTCAGTTTTTATAAATTATTTGTACTTCTTGTATACAAATTCAGTAAGACAAGATTCAATAAAATCATCGAATCTCTCCATCGTTTATGTAGATTTTTAAAGTATTATACACACATATTATGCATTATCGAAAACTCTTGTTTTTCTTCTTCTGTATTTTTAGGTGCTATAAAAGGCACGGTAGTGTTACTTCATTTTTTTCCACTCATATGAAGAAATTTGCCAAAACCTGCCTTTTTTCAATATTTTACTGACAAGTTTCGTCCTATCATATTGTTTTACAAAGAGCCGTTTATGGAGTTAAAATCGCATATCCGTCTTATATTTTGTGAGGACTGCTTGCTATTTCAAATATTTATTGTATCTTTCAGCCTGAAGATAACTCGATCCCTTATTTAGTGCATTCGAATAGAATTGCAATAGAATTAGTGCATTGCTCTTTATTTGGTATCCATCATTGAATTAACTTCTGATAATGTTGGTATTTATTGAAAATTTATTTTATTTCGTATATCAAGTGTTGAATTTACTTCAGGATTCCAGTTATTTTATAATTGAAAGAATTGAATGGTTAAATAGGGTATTGTAAATGAAGTAATTTTAATATTTCCAAATATTAAATATATTCAGAATATAAATAGTGTTATAGTATAATAGGTGTTCAGTAAATATAGTATTTATTTATAATAGACTATCAATCAATAACAACGGAATCAGTTAACTAATGCAACAAAGCATATTTTAAATAATAATGATAATATAGCGCCTCTTTGAGGTAGTTTATATTAGTCGAACAGAAAAAGGCTGGAAAATTTGTATGTTGTCTGATCTAAAAATGTCAAGGCTAGGAAAATATAGCAGTAAATAATTGATAGCTTGGAATGAGGAATCGATAACGACTTCATTCTTTTAATTATGTGGGAAAATGAAGACATCTATCCAAGACGTTTCATATCTAGTTTCAGAGTTTCCTAACATATGTAAATTGTCGAGAATAAATAAATAATTCCTGGTCACACAGTAAATGAGGTCGTGTGAATATTTAACTAAAGGTTGACATACTTCTCTTTCTGTATATAATTTCATATTTGAATTTATGTTTTTTCCTCAAATTTTCATCCGGCAAAATATTGAAATTTTCATCCTCGCTATAAAAAACTCGATAAGAAGCTCTTCTATTTATTCTACTATTGTTATATATATATATATATATATATATATATATATATATATATATATATATATATCAGATATTCACTACAAGAAAAAGAATTATATACTTTTCGAAAGAAAAAAAATTATCGAAAGAAAATTATAGTGTAATTTGATAGCGAATATCTATTAGTAGTATTATCTACAAGTGCGATAATATAGCACGAGAACTACAGAATTCTTTTTTTGTAGTGAATTTCTGACAAGTTTTGAGAAATGACAAAGAGCGATTCTACAACCGCAACCTAGATGGCTTACTTCATTAATTCATCTAATTAGATGAAGTTGTTCCAAAAAACTGGACTTGTAAATGTAGTATCTTGATTGATAAGGGCGTGTGAAACTTTCAATGTAGGTGTATTCATGTGCTTTTCATTGATTCTAAGATTTGAGATGTACTTTAAACTAGGCATTATAAACGCATACGACTTACTCTAGTCTTACAATTGATTAGAGGGTATGTGAGAGTTGAAACAGTGACGTCTCACGCTTTCAATAAATGTAGGCATCGATTCCAAGGCAAGATGTAGATATTTGTGTATGTCTGTGTTTTTATCGGTTAAAATGTTGAAAATCAAATATATAATGAGAAATGTACGAGATTATACCACTCATTGCCACTTGGAAATTAGGTACAACTATAAGTTCAAGTTCAATGAGCTTCAAATTGAAAAAAACTGCAGCTGAAAATTCCTTTTCTTAAGTTTTTTCCCAAAATAAAATTGGTTCATTTAACTTCATTGATTATATCACCTCTATGAATTCACAAATAAATTAAATATTGTGTGAATCAATGTCACACATCTTTAAATTTCCTACGAACCTATAGCATCCAATATCTCTGAAACAATGGATATTGAAATTGATTTGTATTTATCGTCTTAAATGAGCCGTTATGTGAATGTCAAATGGTAAAATGTTTCAAAAAAATAAATGAAGGCAGGACATGTTCGTGGAAAAAGTTATGAGCCTATTAGTCTCTGAATGGAACGTGATTGAAATTTTTATTCGAAAGTTTAAATTCAATCAAAAAATCGAATATTTTGAGCGATAATTGAATTTTTTCAATATTTTTCTTCCATTCCTCTCCATTACAATTTCTCTAGTAAAAGGTATTTCGAGTATATCGATATAAAGAAATGTAAATTTTATTCATGGATATTTTGAGAACCATAAAATTCGTTTTATTACAGTAAAAGTTGCATTTAATCATTAACAGTCTAACATATAACGTACCATATTTACCAATTAGCTCTTTTACCTTATATTGATTATGGAAACAATCAAAGACGTAAATAGCGAAATAATTACTGGCAGTTTAACAGAGTGTACTTAAGATGTTAGCAGTGCTGAAAATGATTGTATGTAAACATTACATACGAGATAACAGATTACACAACAAAATTTTGTTCATATTCATATGTTTTGAGATTTGCGCATTTCCATTGTGTGTCTATTTAGATTGATTTTTCAAGATTGAGTTGAACGATTTTAAATCTTTAATTTTTTTCTTGGTTTCAAATAGAAGCATAATACTCGTACTATTCAACAAGTAGTCAAAATTGTCAATGATCGTAAGCAATTAGTTTTTCAATAAATTTAAACTTTGGTAGACAATGAATAATATAATTTAAATCAAATCGTAAAAGAATTAACATATCTTTTTTTAATAAATAAGTTCTGGTAGTACATAAAATGAATTCAAAGCAAATTGAGAATTCCTTATAATGATTTGATGTGCTTTCATCAAGGAAATCAATACAAGTTATATTTTTACAAGAATCAAGAAAAATTCTCTGTTTTATAAAAATGAAACTGCAAACAGATAATTTTTCAAACATTACATTTTGCTCTTTAGTTCTTCGACTATTTGGCTAGATACTCTTTCGGAAAAAGCGTTTCTTGTTTGGAAATTGAAATAATAAAACGTTATATATAATAGTAACGAAAGCAAAAGTTTTCGGAATTCTGGACAATTATGTCTAAGTACTAGACTCAGGACAAGACGTAAAATTCCGGGACAACTCCGGATTTCCAGGCTTCCCGGCAGATCTAATTAATAGAAGGTCAAAAAATTTCACCATCCGATTATGTAAATTATGTGGGGTTTATCAAGATAACAAACTTAATTACGAGAAACTGATAAATAATACAACAGGAAAACCCTATAAACTAATTAAAGAAGAAATTTTTCCTATTTTTAATGAGAAGAGTGAGTTATCTAAGACGGATGATAGATTGTTACATACAAGTTATAACACCAATTTTGATCTTCACCAGGGGACACCGAAATTTCTCATTATTAAAAATTTATTGATCATCGACCCCTATATAATATTTCGAAATCTTCATCGCCCCCTATAAAAGTATTTTCAGTTGAAAATAAACTCTATAAGATACTGTGTTTAATGTGTACATTTATTTTATGATTTTAAACAGTCATTAAGTAATAGTAGTAAATGTAAATAATGAAGTAGCAAATATAATAATAAAAGTAAATGTTTCATTAAGAATAATTCAATCTTGAAAAGTCTAAATATATTAATATTCATTAAATAGTATGTGATTATGTATGAGTATTTAATAAGTAATGTAACTACAGATTTATTGCGTCCTAATCGATGAGATGGGTGTTTTTTTGCAAGGGTTGCCGTATTGAGTTAAAAATTGATCAATTTTGATTTTATATCTCCTCGAAATTTCACATTAAATTTATTTCTGTACTTAGCTAGTAATACCGTCATTTCTCTTAAGAAACTGAAGCTGCCATTTTTCAGTTAGGAAATTGAATTAACTAGAAATTGAATAAAATAACTAATTTCATAAAAAAATTGTGAATTTTTTCACAATTCAGATCACACATATTAGATTAAAAAATGTCGTGTTTTTTGATTTGATAAAAAATATGTGCTATAGTTTTGTCGAGGGCTTTACTCATCTATTTATTGATAATTTGAATTGATATCTTAACTGACTCAGATCGAATTGGTCAATTTTCATTTTTCAGTTAGGTAATTGTATTAACTGAAAATTAAATAAAAAACTAATTTCATAGAAAAATTGTCAATCTTAAGAATACTTGAATACACATATCAGATTAAAAAATTTCGTGTTTTTTGATTTTATAAAAAATGTGCTATAGTTTTGTCGAGGGCTTTACTTATCTACATATTGATAATTTAAATTGATATCTCAACTGAACTGACTCAGATCGATTCCGCCTTTATTGAATAGACTCCTTGGGGTGTATATAGACCACTCTGGCGACCTCTGTTCTACTTTTATTTAGGGAGTGACTTGAATGAAGGAACTATGAGACTTTTGAAAATGTTCCAGAATAAAATTCTCGAACTGGTGAATAAGGACCGGTTCACTAGAACACTCCTGAAATACTCATTATATAGACATATATTCTGTATATATGAACACATATAAAGTTGAACTGTAGATATGTTCACTTCATTTGCTCTTATTAACATATTTGACAAGAAAAACTTGTTTTCGTCATGAGTTATGTTTTTGTTCACTTTCTGTTCACTTTTGAATTGTGCGTGAAATTATCTCTTTATTCTTTCGATCTTTAGTAATAATTTGATTCATTATCGATGCCCATCGAACCATTATGATATTGCAGAATATTGACCCGGACTATCGAAAGAATTGCTATTTATCTAATGAAATTAGAATGTACTGAATGACCTTTAATTTCGGAAGTACAGATTTTCTGTTTCCGTTGAAATTATCCTCTCATGAACTTGGCCAAAATCACAAGGACGTTCGACACGATTTGAAATATGTATTCGTGAATGAAAGAACATTTTTTCGTAATTACTGAAGCGTCAAGGATATATTGAAATATTTTTCGATTAAAGGTGCATGCTATTTTCAAATTCGAATCGTTTCAATGATTATCTTCTATTCATATACAATATATAAATATATTCATTCATTAATATATTTATATATTTATTGAATATTAACTTGAATTCAAACACTAGAACTTATGATTTACACTTTATTGACTACATAGCATAACGCGTTTCGACGTTACAAACGACTTCTTCAGATGCAAACAGAATAATCTATTATAAATATTATAATCGATTTACATCAAGTAAACGCCAACACCATTAAACATTATATATTTATATTGGTATATGAATATTACCTAATGATTGATGAGGCCGGTACTTGGAGAAAATCAATATCCATAATGAAACAATATTTAGAATTTTCTCATAATTTTAATACAAATACGTATGACGACGTTTCGAAGTACTACTTCTTTATCGAAGCATCCAGTATTAATCCAGCATTTGATAAAGAAGTGGTACTTCGAAACGTCGTCATGCGTATTGGTATTGAAATTATGTTTCATTATGGATATAAATATTATTTTAATACTTATATGTTTCATTATGGATATAATATATTATTATATATATACTATATATATATTAATAATATATATATACATATATATATATATATATATATATATATATATATATATATATATATATATAGTAAATACTGAGACTCTTAATCGAAATATCCGAAATATTTCAAATAAACCTCTCAGGGAGCTGTCTACATAAATGCTGTCAATGAGAACGAACCCATCACTTTCGAGAGTGAATATTAAGAGGGTTTCGAAAAATTGAATTATTGGTTTCTTCATTATCAAGAATGAAGACAAGAATATTGGAGGATTATCGGATTGAAACTATTGATGTTGTGTTGAAGACGATTTAACAGTGTAAACAAGACCAGAAATAAATAAAGAGAAAATTAAAATTAAAGTTGCTGAAGAAGAAGGAAACACCTCCGAAACGTACATGAAGGTAGAAATATCGTTATTTGAAATAACCTGTACCACCAAAACATCCACTCAAATTAGATATATATATATATATATATATATATATATATATATATATATATATATATATATATATATATATATATATATATATATATATATATATATATATATATATATATATATATATATATATATATATATATATATATATATATATATATATATATATATATATATATATATATATATATCGTACCTTAATATACTTTAACTATCATATACGAAAATTGAGACTTAATGGAGAAACTGCGGTAAACATAGAAATTGCAACAGACAAATTTGAAAACATGTGTGTTCTCCTCAGTCTTTTACCCAATAAGCGTTGGCGGATACTGGAATTCGAAGTTTCTGCGGAGAATATACGAGAAAAACATATTATTTCTTGATTTATTTTTCCTATAATCATCACTTCATTACAGAATATTTCCAAGAATTGTAATATAAACATAACATTCATTATTTACCTACAAAATGGAGAATGTTTGATATGACATGAATACGCTCGATAGGTACGTGATTAATGGAATGATCATGGAAATTTTCACCTAATAATATTAGTAAGAATATTTACTCTCGTGTTAGTTTCAATACGGCCATGAAAATCATAAAGAAAGTAAAAATGAATAATAAAGTGATATTCTCATCACACTGTTCCTTCGATATTTACTCCTTCGTTTTTACTGCTACGATTTTTCATTTATGTTTATCCGATATATTTTAGATATTTTTGTTTTTCTACACTGATCTCAGGAATATCGATATCAAGAAAATAAAAATATTTTTTACAAACTTTACAACTTGGCTGATCGCTTGTATCTGTATCACACAACAAAAACTGCATGAAAGTGTCGTTTTAAGGAATAAACTGCTACAGTTGTAGCTTAAAATATAATGCTGCATTGTTCTGCAGAAATATATCTCATTCTTCCAATTTTAAATTTCATATTGTCACGATTTCAAGTCTGTAGAAACGTCTACCCAGATCGTCAAACCTAGTGAATAAATTTTTGTACGTGTTTTACAATTAATTAAACTTTATTCAGTCAGGGTACTCAAACCTCTTCTTAGGCAGGCCAGTTTAATATTATCGAAATTACTAGCAAGCTAAAAACACGGAACGTAATAAAAACAATCATCAAGATTTTTTTCTTTCCGAATGTATTCTATTCACTAATATGAACTATTTATTTACTATGAAGCATTGAATATTCAATTTTTTTAATAGATATACTAAATTGTATATAAATATAATTCTTTAATTATATATCGATAGAAAGAAAAAAATAACAGAAATCAATTTTATTATATAAGATTATAATTCCTTAACAATTAATAATAAAATCGCACAATTCAATAACACGAGAGTAAGATAATTTTTATTGTAAATACGAAACTATACTATAGTAACAAGTATTACAAACTAATAATCTAATTTATTAGAAAAACAAATAAACAAATATAAACAAATAATTGGAACTAAACGTGTAATTATAAATATCAATTTCCATCTTTTTACCAATGATTAGAAGCTACTATTATTAATCAACACTAACAGAAATAACGTGAATATAAAAATTTGTGACAAGTGTTTTCATGTGTATAGTGCCACTTCTATAGTTTCATTTTATTTATGCCATTGAACCTTGTTTGTATGTCCGTCGAATCTATTCTTAATATTGTGTCTAAATGATTATCACTCAATTTTGATTTTAATTTCGTCTTATTTATGCACATAATTGAGAAACATTTTTATGGGAAATAAATTTTGACTCTTTTGATAGTGCTTTATTACAGTTCTGTAGAAATATGTGATAACTAGATTAAAATACTAGAATAATTTTTTTATATGAACTGAACCATAACTGACTGAGATTAAATTCTCGCTTAACTCTTGGTGAAACATAATTGAATATTAAATTAAATTAAACTCAATACTGTCTTGAAAATGAGCTAACGCTCGAAACATGTTGGCTATTTCATATTGTTGAATAAATCGTGAAACATTAAGCCAAGAGTTTAATTTAATTTAATGAACCATATCTTATTAGTAGAAATACACTTGGTTGAAGTTCTGTGGGAATATAATGAAAATATTGAAGTGTTTTTTGTATTTGATTTTTAATATTTATTATTCATTTTACTATTCACTTATTACTACTATTATTCACTATTCACAGGCTTTGCGGATCGCACTTTTGGAAGCCATCCCTAGAGTGATTAATGAACTTTATTCAATTACATTGCATGTTGAAATAAGGAATATAGAAAAGCTATAATAGTTAACTGATCAAGAAGTATTAATAGTGATAATACTAATGTTTCAATTATGACATCCCGTCAAAAAACTTTTAGCAATCAATTTTTTAAATAGGACAATTAATATTCCATGATTGTAGTAATGAAACTCAGTCATTGGGAATGAGTAACAATGCTTTCTTTATATGTGCCTATACAGGGAAAGGAACAGGGTTAGATTAGGAAGATAACATTCTGTTTCAGTATGTTACAATGAAATCATTGACAATATCTACTTCTACATTCATATCTCGACCTTGACGGAATTATAATTCATATGCAATATATGTGCGTGGTTCAGCCTTGGTTGCATACGAGTTCGTTTACTTAAATATTCTTTAAGTATATCATATTGTGTCAAAATGTACGTGTTATATTATCCGAAACGTGTTACATCTACATCATTGTCAATTAGGATATTGCTGCTAAAATTTTGTCGAAACAGACCTTGTCGGAATCGTCTTTCCCAACAATGAATCTGGAAATCGAACCAAGAAATCAGATTTGCTCGCTAGAAAAGATTATTAACAGTTAATGCGGTATATCCTGGGTAGAATTAGTAATTGTTTTCACTTTGAGGCGATTTCTCGTATAAATTTCACACATTGTCGAAACTGAGGAGTTCTAGTTAATGTTGCCTAATTACGGTAATTTGTTGCTCATCAAGAATTCTTTCATAGAATTAGTGAAATTTTTCCATCTAATATTCAAATATTGTTGAATTATGTTAGTTCTGTTATTATCACTGCATAAACTCTACTTCTTGTTTTTTTTTCCTGAAGAGGACACAAAAAGTGTCGAAATATCGAGAATTGTTATGAGTAAATGAGCTTTTAAACACTTCACCAGACCGATTATTCCCGTTACCTAAATTATATATATTTATATATATATATATATATATATATATATATATATATATATATATATATATATATATATATATATATATATATATATATATATATATATATATGGAATTGATTTATTGCCTGTTTAAGATATTTTATTTTGAAAGTTTATAGCAATAACAGGCTTTTTTATGATATGAAAAAGTTTATTTTTGTTGACGTTTCGTTGTTATATTACAACTTTGTCAAAACTAATGAATAATTATTAATATATATATATATATATATATATATATATATATATATATATATATATATATATATATATATATATATATATATATATATGTAATTATATGGACCAATAGACTAAATCATTACATTGTCTGATTGACCATTGCTTTTTGTTGTGTAGATATGCTCGGGCTGATTGTGTTGGTCATTCATCCGTTGTTGTTATTGTAAATCATATATCTTTCTCATTTTATAACATGACAATTTGACAATTGTACTTGTGCTTGACATAGCATCAATAGCAAATATTTTACAAAGTAATAGTCATTAAGTATGATATTTTTCTTTTTTGGTACTGTTACACTGGTACACATTTTGACTGGTATTGGATTCGTTACTCGCCATTTACAGAAATAAGAACTCTCTTTGACATTTCCCGCTCTCTCATTGTGATTCATGTTGAAAAGATCTCAGTTATTTAACTTTTATATTGACTATGCGTCAATATGAAGGCTTAAATCTTTTCGTAAGCTTAGCTATAAATTTCACCTGAATGTTTTGTACAACTAAGAATTTTAAAGTCCGATGAATTTAAAAACTTTGAGAAAAATCGCACAATCTTTTCATGATACTCAACTTCTTTGAACACATTGTTACCATCTTTAATTTTTAATTAACGTTTTGTAAAACTTCCTTTGAAGAAAAAATACATTTCCGAAAACTCGAGTTAAGAGTGTAACCTACCTTTCTGCTTCCTATCCCAAAGAAATAAATAACGTGTGCTTTTTTTAAGGTATAGAACTTTAAGTTGGCATTACTGTTGAAGATAGCGACCGATTTAACAGCTGAGAAGTGATTTATTCTCAGTTTGGTTTGGCAATTCATCACTTCTCGCAAAAAAAAGTTGTTCCAATTTTCATAAGCGAATTTTGTTTAGCGATGAAGCGCACTTCTAGTTGAATGGCTAAGTCAACAAACAAAACTGCCGCATTTGGAGTGAAGATAATCCTCAAGTGTATGTCAAAACACCGTTACATCTAGAAAAACTGACTGTTTGGTGCGCTTTATGGGCTGGTGGAATCATTGGTCCGTACTTCTTCAAAAACGATGATGGCCAGAACGTTACAGTCAATGGTGATCGATATAGAGCCATGATTACTAACTTTTTCATTCCTGAATTGAACAACCATGATGTCCAGGAGCTGTGGTTTTACCAAGACGGCGGAACATGTCACACAGCTCGTGCCACAGTCGATTTATTGAAAGACACGTTCGGTGACCGCCTAATTTCACGTTTTGGACCTTTGAATTGGCCTCAAGATCTTGTGATTTAACACCGCTTGCCTACTTTCTGTGGGGCTATGTGAAGTCATTGGTCTATGCGGATAAGCCACAAACGCTTGACTATTTGGAATACAATGATCGCCGTGTTATTGCCGATATAAGGCCACGAATGTTGGAGAAAGTCATCGAAAATTGGACGTCCAGATTGGACTACATCCGAGCCAGCCGTGGCGGTCATATGCCAGAAATCATATTTAAAATGTAATGCCACAAGATCATCTTTCGAATAAAAAAAATTCTTGTCAATCGAATGATCCATCGTTGTTTTATTGCAATTTAAAGTTCTATAACCTCTAAAAAAACACCCTTTATAAGAGATAATAAGATATACTTGTCCAAAAATCACTAACTGAACAATTCGTTATTGGACTAGTTTCGCCTTTTACGGCATTATCAAGAATCAGTCGAAGAGTCGAACTAGTCGAATAAGGAATTGTTCAGTTAGTGATTTTTAGACAAGTATATATATATTACCTCTAATTTAAATATGAACTATAACAGAGTTGATTCATCGTCCATTGAATTTATTTATAAATAAATATCTATTAAAAAAATTTATTTCATAAAATATGAAATCATTCCAGAATTGGAGCTTCTATTGCAAAAATATCAAGTATAATTTTTCAGGAGAATGAAAGATAAATGTATGAGATAAATGCTCTATCATATTATGTTTTGTTTGTATCCATTACTTTAGATAAATTGTGTATCATTGACCGTAAAATGTTTCATATATTAATGATGGTCTGCAGCGCTCAATTTCTATTGAAGTTAATGGAACAAACATATTTTCTATAATGATCTATGTGTAGATATAACATGGAAAATAAGTGAGGTTGTAAAAGTATTAGATTGTTATAATTGAGTCATCGATGTTTTACGTGAATTTGATATTGAGATCATGGACATGTAAACAAATTGGAAATTGTGATTCTAGATATTTACTCGATAAAGTATGCCAGATATGTCATGAGTGAGATTTTAGATATTGAAAAAGCTTTCATCTAACATTCAATGGAATTATTATCGAACATTATTTCAAGTATTTAAATAATAAGTATTATTCATCGAACATTTGACCGTTTAATGAAAATTCTGATAACAGTAAAAGTATTCAATTGAAATAATTTGGAGTTATAAAACTATTGTTTCTTTTTCGGTTCTTCTTTACGTGAATAGCTTTCTCAACTATTGAGAATATTTCACCTCCATATACAAAATCAAAGGGTGCACGATTTGTTTCTGATATTCTTGGTAATTATCAAAAATAAAATTGAATGACTTTATATAATAAGACATAATCTTACTTCGCAAGCGCAAATTTCTTCGAGCGACAGACCCTAACCCCTTAAAAAAGAATAATTTGAAGTTAAAGTTCAACCTTTAATTCAGAAATTCTGAAAAAAAACTGAGATTTTGGAACACAAAAATCCTAGAAATATAGGAAAATGTATCCATAAATATAATGTTAACAATAATTTTAATACAGGAGATTGAACAAATAGAGAGATACAACAAATTGAATTATTCGAAAAAGGAATTATCTGATCTTCAGATAAATCCTTATAAGGGGATTTAAGAATTTGAATATAATTCATTAATTTTGTTCTAATGAAGTTAACCCCAACTGAAATTCTATTTAACAAAATCGAAAATTTGATAATATTCATAATAAATCAATTTTTATCTGTATTAAAATAGGTTAAAGATTCGAAATCCTATTACTACGGCGCAACCTTAGGTTACTCTCATAACAGTGGTTTTCAACCCGCGGCCCGCCGTATATATTTTTGTGGCGCGCCGAATGATTTTGTTTCCAAACAAATAGGAGACTGTCGCAATATGAAGTTCAAAACAAAGAAAAATACAGTGAAGCACTCTCCATGTTACAACAAGATTTTAGCAGCAGGTTTTTTGACTTCAAGCAAAATAAAAATATGATGAAGCTTTTTTGTGCTCCTTTCAGTGTTAACGTGGAAAACTATTCCAGAAATATACAAACGGAACTTATTGACTTTCAGTGCAATAGCGATTTACAGGAGAAATTTTAAAACTTTGGACTTCTGGAGTTTTACTCATTGTATGTTGAAGGGGATCGATTTGCAGCGATCAGATCTCACACTCTGGCCACAGCATCTCTTTTTGGCAGTACTATTTTCCAGAATGAAGAGCGTGAAATCGAAACTGAGAAACAGTATATCTGACACTCATTTAGAGAACTCTCTTCGAATTGCCACATCTGACATAAAAGCCAATGTTGACAGATTAGTAAAAGAGAAACAATGTCAAGTTTCTCACTAAACTACCAAAGTCACAAATTTGATGTTTTCAGTTTTATAACATGTTTAAATATATGTCGAGTAGGCCACACAATAATATAACACTATATAATGCAAATGTATGTATATATACTTGTATACTGGCCTATATATATATATATATATATATATATATATATATATATATATATATATATATATATATATATATATATATATATATATATATATATATATATATGAGCATTATGAGCTTAATCAATGAGGCCCTCCAAGTCCTCCATGAAAATAATTTGACCCTTAAATAATAAAAGGTTGAAGACCACTGCTCTATAAACTACACCACATGTTATATGATCAAATAAGTTCACAATTTTTAGTAGCTTGTTACAATTGTGGATGTTGAAGAATTCTATGATTCTACTTTTAAAAGTGTGATTTTTACTCGTTTTATTGCTAAGTAAGTATAATATAATATAATAAAACAAGTTCCTACAAACTTTATACACTTTGTAACAAGTAGTGGCATAGCACAGTAGAGTGAAAAAGCGCAAGATATATAATAAGGTCAAAAGATATTTTAAGAAATTGCTTTCTGAGTACATTGATTAAAAACTTTGTTATGAGTTCACATCATTCCACGCATATATTATGAATGGGAAACCATAAAAGGATAATGCATGGTTCCACTTGTGAAACGGAAAAAATAGAAAAGGCCTCAGACTATCTCGACTAATATAAAAGTAAACAATAAAGGAGATAATTCTACTCGCATTGACGAATAAAGTGAAACACAACTATGATGGATCGAAAACATTTGTCAATTTTTGAGGTCAATCAATTATTGATCAAATGCCTCGTTTGGAAGAAAAACCAGCCTGGCAGAGTTTTTTTGTATGAATTGTATAATCGTAAACTTTTATCTCCATTGGCAATTCATTATAGATTCTAGGAACCAGGTTTATAAAACCTCTTTTAGAAGCCGTTTTATTACTTTTGGAAATTATATGAAACTGAATAAACAAACTATATAAACAATATGAAGATGATTTGTTCTCATATCTGATTAGAAATATGCTATAACAATTGAGTTGTCTTATATCAAACAATTTGGCTTTGATGTATAATAGACCGGGAGCTGATGACAGAAAAAAGTGGACAATTTTTTCAAGGCTGCCTTCGATAGGAGACATATTTACAGTCGGGAAGTATAGATCAACATAGTTTAGAATCATCGAAACCTGCAAACTCATGTTTAAACTATGCGTTTATTTTGCATTGAGAAATGACTACTCGGAACAACGTTTTATAGTCTGCCATTCATTGAAATAGAAAACAGGGTTGTGGGATTTCTGAAAATCTTATTGGCAGACGATTAACTTGAGTACAAAGGTGAATTATCATAATATTAGTTTGCAATGAACCCGTGTAACTCGAACCAACTTTTTCAAGTCTGCCAATTACACTGTAGTGTGTCCGTGGCCCAAAATCAACAAAACATCACAAGGCAGTCGATTTGCAGTGATATAAATATTACTTACGTATTTTTCAATTAGCATTCATGTTACAATAACTCGGAACAATTTTTTCAAGTCTGCCTCTTGAATTATTATAAATTTGGACAATAAATATTCCATATAAAACTACTGGCATACGAATTCATATGTATTACAATGGAGGCAGACGCAGTTCAACTTGAAAAAAAAATTAATGTTTATTACCAATTTTCTAATGTTCTAATTTTCTAATAAATATTAAACATTAGAAGTTTCGTGGATCGTATCATCTTTCATACTAAAAAAAGACGACTAATGACGGTAGAGTAACAAACAAATTCATTCACTTGTCATCAGCGGTCAGAATTTAAATTTGGAAAAAAAAAATTTTCTTCATAGTATTCATGTATGTTTGATTATTTATCGTCTGCTATTTGATATTTGGTCTATTTCATACATGGGGCATTTCACGTGAAGCGGACAGGGAAAAAAAAGTGAGGTTCTGAAAATCGATCATATTCGTCTCATTTATACTTCTAATACGTATGAATGTCAACACAAAATATTTTTTATGTATAATGAATATTTCACAAGTTATGGGTTTCTAAAGAATTGACGTAGTTGTAATATCAATTTTTTGAAAGTAGTTTTTCCAATTTAAAAAATTTACAAAAAAACATTTGACATAGCGATTCATATTGGAAAAATACTGTTCTTTTCAACAATAAAATGAAATTTGAAAAAAAAAAACTTTTCAAACTTGAATTTCAGTCACTTCAACCAATATTTTTCTCAAATTTTTTCTCTCAAAATATAGCCTAAAGTATGCTTAAAATACCCTAGAAAATTCAAAATGGGTTTCTCATTAGTTTAGGAGTTATATTGGTTGATGTACATACGCGTCGCAATTGCCGTGATATCTGGCGCTAGCTTAGATCGGTTGGTGTGCGCGAAACATGTCTTGTATAATTGCTGTGATATAATAATTATAACATGATAAAACAACATTGTAACAACGCAAGAACTAGTTTATTTTGTAATGTTTACAACTTTACAATGGAAATCTACGCTAGAACTGGTCCTTTTCACAAGAAGGCCACCTGTTGTTGGAATAAAGCTGTGAACTCGTCGCAATGGGCGTTATACCTATCTGACGCTTGCATTTAAGTCGAGTAAGTTTGCGCTATATTGTTTTGAAACTCGCAACTTTATAAAGATTTTATCTCGTTTCGGCGTATTTAAGCTCTTACAAGGATGTGGAATAAATATTATTAATGTAATATGCTAGCTTTCGCAAGCCCGGTATGTCCAATCTTTATTAATTATAGCCTATGTTTTATTACAATGTCTTAGCTTTATTACTGCAAAGTTTCATAGAAATAATTATAATAATCAATTATAATAATTCTTGTTATTATAATGAAGACGTACGGTGATCGTTGTTTTAAACCAGTTCGCTTGGTACTTCATCGAAAATATGAAAATTTGAGAAAACTATCTCATTGTTTAGCACAAAACTAGGGCTTTTCACGAGAAATTTACGTATGTGCCTCCTGTAGGAAACGACTTTCAAACGAAACACCTCCAGTAACTAATGAAGACAAACATCTAGCAATGCAGTCGAACATCTAGTGAAACTTCGCAAAATACTCAAGATGAGTTTTATCTTCTGATAATTCTGTAGATGAGTTATGCGACGCTTTGGACCTTTTGAAACCTCATTCTTACATTGCAGAGGAACGGGCGCTTACACTTTGTGAATCTGTTTTATTACAAAGAAGGTTTCAATGTAGATGCAGAGTTGCATTTTCATGCAACGTCTCACGAAAAGGGGCCAAATGTTCACCTGCGCATACGATTCGGCTAAATCATCTTTAAAACAAACATCCATTCACTAAAGACGATATAGAACGCCAGAGAATATTTTTGCAAATCCGGTTTGCGTCTACAGTCACCATTGCTGGAACCAAACAGTTTCACAGCTTTATTCCAACAACCAGTGGCCTTCTTGTGAAAAGGACCAGTTCTAGCGTAGATTTCCATTGTGAAGTTGTAAAAATTACAAAATAAACTAGTTCTTGCGTTGTTACAATGTTGTTTTATCATGTTATAATTTTTATATCACAGCAATTATACAAGACATGTTGTTTCGCGCACACCAACCGATCTAAGCTAGCGCCAGATATCACGGCCATTGCGACGCGTATGTACATTAATCAATATAACTCCTAAACTAATAAGAAACCCATTTTGAATTTTCTAGGGTATTTTAAGCATACTTTAGGCTATATTTTGAGAGAAAAAAATTGAAAAAAAAATTGGTTGAAGTGACTGAAATTCAAGTTTGAAAAGTTTACTTCCGGTTTTGGACATGAAAAAAATTTTTTTTTTTTCAAATTTCATTTTATTGTTGAAAAGAACAGTATTTTTCCAATATGAATCGCTATATTAAATGTTTTGTTGTAAATTTGTTAAATTGAAAAAACTACTTTCAAAAAATCGATTTTACAATTACATCAATTCTTTAGAAACCCATAACTTGTGAAATATTCATTATACATAAAAAATATTTTGTGTTCACATTCATACGTATTAGAAGTATAAATGAGCCGAATATGGTCGATTTTCAGAACCTCACTTTTTTTTCCCTGTCCGCTTCACGTGAAATGCCCCACATGTATAATGCAACGTAAAAATGGCAGACTTGAAAAAATTGTTTTGAGTTATTTAAAAAAAAATTGCTAATTGAAAAATATTTTAATAGGATTTATATCACTGCAAATCGGCTGCCTTGTAATTTTTTGTTATTTTCAGGCTAAGAATAGACAATAGTATGAATGGCAGACATTAGAAAATTGGTAATAAACATTAATTTTTATTGCAAAACAAAAAAAGTTTAAAAATTGTATGTATACAATGTAATCGGCTGCCATTCTTTTTAATCGATATTTGAAGTTGTTAAATTTATGTTGAAATAAACTATAAGCTTGAAAAAATTGTTCCGAGTTATTGTAACATGAATGCTAATTGAAAAATACGTAAGTAATATTTATATCACTGCAAATCGACTGCCTTGTGATGTTTTGTTGATTTTGGGCCACGGACACACTACAGTGTAATTGGCAGACTTGAAAAAGTTGGTTCGAGTTACACGGGTTCATTGCAAACTAATATTATGATAATTCACCTTTGTACTCAAGTAGATCGTCTGCCAATAAGATTTTCAGAAATCCCACAACCCTGTTTTCTATTTCAATGAATGGCAGACTATAAAACGTTGTTCCGAGTAGTCATTTCTCAATGCAAAATAAATGCATAGTTTAAACATGAGTTTGCAGGTTTCGATGATTCTAAACTATGTTGATCTATACTTCCCGACTGTAAATATGTCTCCTATCGAAGGCAGCCTTGAAAAAATTGTCCACTTTTTTCTGTCATCAGCTCCCGGTCTATAATGCATCAGATTAGATGAGTGCTAGATTTATTGTACATTATTTTTAAAAAACGTTCATTAATATTAACCAGTAATTTTCAGAAGGGCATTCAGTGCTACATATCAAACTAAAATTCCATAGGATAACTGAGACGTAATGAGTGCAAAATGAGTTTGTTATTTTTCTCTTTCAAAACCCTTTGCGCTCCTTAAACATAGGCAAAACGCATATTAGTTTTATAACGAGAATTTTAATATGGTAATTCCATCGGAGGAAACTAACCAATAAAATAACGAAGTACTTAGTTCTTTCGGTTTTAAATTAATAATTGATGAGGTCAATACTTGTAAATCGATAAACATAATGAAACAATTATTAAGCCAATATTTACACATATATTAAAAAGAATACTGCATGACGTACGTTTCGATGAGATTCACCTTTTTCAAATGCTACGTGCAGACTAATGACATTTCTCGAATACATACAATAGGTAAACTTAAATTATGAATACAGAGTAAAACAGGTAGATAAAAGGTAGAAGGGATCAATTCATACTGAACTACTATATAGGAAACTGAGTAATTTTGAAAAGATTGAGAAAGGGGCTTGAGGTATGATCGATTTGGCTGTTCGAAAGGTTGCCAGAATATTTCTATTTATTAATTTGAAGTGATTCTACCAAATTAAGCTCCATTCCTTCATTTGCGGTATTCAAAATTTCAAAATCAGAATTGAATATATGATTTTCATCAATCAAATGATTTGCATAATGTGAATCTGTCTTCTGATTATCAGAGCTACGTTTATGTTCAGAAATTCTTATTTGAAAACTTCTAAACGTTCTACCAATATGAAACTTATCACAACTACCACAGTTCATTTTATATACTCCTGATTTTTTATTTTTGTTGACCTTAGATTTGTTATTTTTGATATGTTTTTCTAAGTTTTTCCAGTACGGTAAGCAATGTTGATGTTATACTTAAAAAGAAGACATTTGAGTTTTTCACTGGACTTACCGATGTATGTAACAATGTTATAGTTGATATTGTTTTTGACTAGGGGATAAACCAAACCAATCGCCTTTTTGGAGTTTCTCTTTGATATCATATTATCTATTATTTCAGGATTATAATTATTATTCACGGCTGTTTACTTAATTAAATTTTTCTCGGTGTTGAAATTTTTTTTCGGTTTTATAAGTATGAACATCTACTATTCGCATGTTTAAAGCAATATATTACGGAAGATTGGATAAGTAATTGGCATCAGGTATGTATAATGTGTTAGCGGATTGGAGGTAAGCAGATTATAAATGAAAAAATATAATATTTTACAGAAGTCATATTCAATTTCCTACCGTAGATATGAACAGTTCTGTGCTTTATAAAATAATGCAGTAACGTCAGAAAATGTTGTGATATCACCAGAAATGAGCAAATTAAAGAGATCATCAATATACAGACGAAACAGCATTGATCCCTGAATAGTATCTTGGGGAACCCCAAACCCCACACTGAACTAATAAGGCAGTGCTCTAGACACTATCTATCCCTACCACCTGCTCTCTATCTTTCAAAATTTTTTTCATTAAATTGAAAGTACCTACCTACTTCCTCTGAATCCTAATTTTTTCAATATTTTGAGTAGTATGGGGAGAGAGACAGTGTCGAAATATTTTCATTGTCGAATATATTCATAGTTTACATTTTAGAATTATTACAGGAGGTATCATAGCTTATCGAATAGGGGTGAGAATTTCCTTTTCGATTGCATTTAGTGGGAGCTCAGCGTCAAACAGCCCCAATTTTAGTTAAATCCACTGATATTATTTAAAATGAATTTGTTATGAATGGACTGTAGGTTTTCATAAATCTTCTTTTTCCCTCATGAATGAACTCAATGTTTTGGATGTTTCATTAGTATTTCAACATTTTTAGGATTCTTCATTCCATTCCTTATTCGTCATTCTGCACGGTCATAGTTGAGCGTTTAATCTTTGCATGTGGTAGAATTATAACCTTGAAATTTTTCCTTTTCCTGGTGAAGCATATACTATTAGAATGGGGAAGAGCAATTTCATTATTGATAATGGAAAATGTTTTTAAATTGTGGTCAAAATTATGATTATTTTTTTCGTTGAGTAATGTAAATGAACTGAGCAGTTTGATTCTTATTTTATATATTTCAGCTACAATTATAATTGTTATATTATATATATATATATATATATATATATATATATATATATATATATATATATATATATATATATAATATATATATATATATATATATATATATATATATATATATGATAATAGGAGTATTGCCTTGTAATTAAATAGAAATGTTATGGGTTATAGGCAAGAAAGGAGGCCACAATGAATAAATTTTAAGCAATTTGTTAGCCTGGTCTATATTTCGACTTTGTTTACAATCTTCATCAGGACTCTAAAAAACAGATGTTAACATAGATATCATGATAACATTTACTTTTACAACTTACGGCTAACTAGGTAATAACAGTATGGCCAACACCATCAACAGGAATGTGTGAAATTTAAAGTGTAAGTGATATTGCACAGGAATCGAATATTAATGTTGAAATGTAACATTTCAAAAAATATATAAAATTATCTTTAACTAACTACCAGAGATAGATAAATAATCGAGTATATATGACAGAGGCACAGAAAAACAAATTGTCACCGAGAAAAGCACAGAGGTGAGAGAGTAAATCACCGTAACAACAAAAGTCACAGTGAACACAGAACATTCATTCGAAAAATTCAAACTAACCAAGAGAATGTTATAGTAGTTATTTATAATATTCAAATGAATGTTCTAGTGTTCATTTTCTTAAATATTTCATTCAGTGAAATAAGCACAAAAAAAATTCCATTTCCTTATATATATATATATATATATATATATATATATATATATATATATATATATATATATATATATATATATATATATATATATATATATATATTCCATATAAAGTCTCATAATATATTTCATTGTCGTCTGCAACGTTGTGTTGACTCTTCCCAAATGTGTGTGTGTGAGCAGGAGAGGTGTGTCAGATAAAAACATTCGATATTTCTTTTAATTGTTCAATGAAATCTCTAGGAACGCTTTCTCAGTCGCGTTTCTCCAATATTCGATTTAAATATTATCGGAAGTGTCTGTCTCCAGTGAAATGTGAAAAGAATGGAGCTCTCGAGAACAACCAATGAAAAGTGATCGGAGAAATTCAATTGTTCGAATAATTGAGAAGACTTTTCTCCAACAGAATTAAGATTGGGAAATTTTCTACATATAATGCAACAATAGGGATGTCAGGTAGTGATGGCTACATGTTTAGGACTTCTTCTATACGAAACGAAGCGAATAATAGAAAACACTTTCTGTTCTTGTCTGTATTGATATGCACTTGAATCAAATCAGATGAAAAAGATAATTATATATCGATATACTATTGTGAATGGATAACCATCAACAAAAATATCAATTTCTTCTTGAAATTTTCCCTTTTGTAAAATGGGGAATTCATAAATACATTTTGCTTATTTTTTATCACGAATTGAATGTATTTTCTTCTTGAATGGATAAAGTCATTTTTGATGTAGTTTTTTTGTGCCAATTTGACTTAAGACATTTGATTTGTCGCGCAACAATTTGTGTAACAATTTTGAGTATAATTAAAAACATTTGGTAAAATAATTTAAATAAAACTTAGTGGTTTTGTGATTTTCACTGTAATTAATTTCAAACATGACAATATTGTTTCGCCAACACAGTGACTTCATCAGGTGTTGATGATAAACTGAGCTATTACATTGATTAATAATTAATGAATACATCAAACTGAGCAATGTAATAGCTCAGAGTATCATCAACATCTGATGAAGCCACTGTGTTGGCGAAACAATATTGTCATGTTTGAAATTAATTATAGTTAAAATCAGAAAACTACTCAGTTTTATTTAAATTATGTATTTAGATTTTCATCAAGTATCGGCCCAATCGATTAATGACACTCGGTAAAATTCTACAAAATTGCTTAATTGACTTGACATATATTTCAGGATACTAACCCATTATCAAGAGGTCAACACAAGCCATTTCTTTTGAACATTATAGAATTACAGAAACGTTTTTATTTACGATGCCGATTATGTACCATTCTGTACGTTCTTCCAGGTATAGGTATGTTCTTCCATAGGTATAGACTGTAGGTTGCTACTAGTGAATGTAATTCGAAACTTATACAACTGTGTTATATTTTTAATGAAATGGTGGATGAGCTTTTGTTCGTGGCATCGATACTTGGTACTTCACACATTCTTATAATTCCCCAGACTCCACTGAGATTCATCGATGTGACTTCTCAATTCACTTATTGAGATATCTTGGAAATGATATTATGAGAGCGCATTAACAATTGAAAAAAAAATGGCCACACAGAAGCAAAAACTCTCGTCTTTCAGAATGGCGTGGACATTTTATCAATCAAATTATTTGTACTTTTCGAGCAGTGACAAATGCCATCAATTATCCAAAAACTTCTTCCAAAATTGCGCATCAGAATTGTGACTTTTTCACAAGTTTGCACCAAACTGTATTGAAAGTTTGTTTCTTTTATTTAGAGTGAACCTTCTTCCACAATTGAAGCTGCCATAGAAATCAACCAACTAGAAGACAATGAGACGGAGAAACATATCAATCAGTTACTCCCTTTTACAATAAATACTTTATAGAAAGACAATGGCACTGACATATATCAAGATTTTGTGGAAAGTAAGGCCTAATTTTATGAAACAAGCCGCAAATATGAACATTCAGAAAACATTGGTTATACTGATTGTAATGAAGGCCCGGAAATAAATTGACTAATCTTCATTAATCGATTGGGCCGATACATGATGAGAATCTAAATACATACAACCTAAACAAAAAACGTAAGGGTAATACTGCATATGGTACATTTCTCAAAGAAACCCTTCTTGTAATTAGGTGAATGGTCTTATAATTATTTTTTTTAATGCTCATCGTTAAAGAGTGTGATATCTGCTTATTTTGATTCATATTTGAGTCACTCTTGTATGGTATACCTAACGTGGCCATTTCTTTTTTGGCCCAGAGCGGAAACTTGTGTTGTTAAAAATATTTTCACTACACCAACACTTAAATCGTTTTTTATTTAAAAAGGTTGATTATTGGAAATAAAAATACTATGCAAAATAATTTTCAACTAGTTATTTTTGTATTGAATAAAAAACGAAAAAACTTACTTTAATACAGCAGGAGCAGATTTTAGAAAAGAATAAAATTTTCTTCATATGAGCTTAAACTATCAACTTCGCTACCAAAACTGAAATATGTAAATCGACTTTTTAAGAAGCTCAATCATCCCATTCGATTTTCTTTTGAATCGTAATATAGTAACCAATTAATGAAGATTAGTCATAATTTAAATAAAACTAAGTAGTTTTTCGATTTTCACTATAATTAATTCAAAACATGACAATATCGTTTCGCCAACACACTGGCTTCATCAGATGTTGATGATAAACTGAGCTATAACTGAGGACATTGTGGATTGCTTATATTTATCCTGAAGTGCGTGGGGTGGGAATGACCATAGAACACTGTAATTTTTTTACAGGGGGATGACTAAAGAACGTATTTATTCCGAATTGTGGGGGATGACCATAGAATACTTTTCTTCGATTGCGTTTTTTACTGGAACAAATTTAATGAAGGAGCATTATTGATTAAAATTGATCATTTGAAAAACTGTTCGATTTCTTCCTATTATTGATTTCCATGGCTTCTAATAGGGTAAGTTTATAACCTTTTCGCTCCGTATGCAATATTTTAAAGTTGTTGTCGAAGACATGGTTCTCTTCTAAAAGATGTGTTGTATACGTAGAATCGATTTTATTTTTTGCAAAGCATCTTTGGTGTTCAGATATTCTAAGGTTGAAATTCCTGCCAGTTTAGCCAACATATACTTTGGGACAAGTACCGAAACTCAACTCATAAATACCGGATTCATCATCAGGCGAAATTTTATCTTTAGAATTTCTGATGTGCCTACCCACGGTATTTTGGGTTTTGAAAACTATCGTTAAATTTTTTTAAAATTCATTAATTCACTTCACCCAAATATAGAATTCACAAAAGAAATAGAATTGGAAGGCTCTATAAACTTCTTGGACCATACAATAAAAAGAAATAGAAATAAACATGAGTTCTCAATTTTCCGAAAACCATCTCGTTCGATTAAACAATACATTGCTCGTCCTCATATCCGTTCCTCAGATCGCACAAAACAATGGATATCATCATTGTTTCGTCGATAACATTTTACGAAAAAAGTTATATAATAAGACCATTTCCCAAGTATATCCTAAAGTAACATATAGTCACAAAAAGTTCAGAACATTAACATATTTAGGCAACCCTGTATCAAAAATCTCGAAGTTTTCAGCTGATAGAAATTTAACGATAGTTTTCAGAACCCAAAATACCGTGGGTTGGCACATCAGAAATTCGAAAGATAAAATTTCACCTGATGATGAATCCGGTATTTATGAGTTGAGTTTCGGTACTTGTCTCAAACTATATGTTGACTAAACTGGCAGGAATTTCAACCTTAGAATATCTGAACACCAAAGATGCTTTGCAAAAAATAAAATCGATTGTACGTATACAACACATCTTTTAGAAGAGAACCATGTCTTCGACAACAACTTTAAAATATTGCATACTGAGCGAAAAGGTTATAAACTAACCCTGTTAGAAGCCATGGAAATCAATAAAAGGAAGAAACCGAACAGTTTATTAAATGATCAAGTTTTAATCAATAATTCTCCGTTCTTAAATTAATTTCAGTAAAAATGCAATCGAAGAAAAGTATTCTATGGTCATCCCCCAAAATTCAGAAGAAATATTCTCTACAGTCATCCCCTGTAAAAGAGGAACACTGTTCTATGGTCATTCCCACCTCACGCACTTCAGGATAAATATACGAATTCCACAATGTAATAGCTCAGTTTATCATCAACATCTGCTGAAGCCAATGTGTTGGCGAAATTATATTGTCATGTTTTGAATTAATTATAGTGAAAATCGAAAAACTACTTACTTTTATTTGAATTATGTATTTAGATTTTCATCAAGTATCGGCCCAATCGATTAATGATCATATTTTTATAATAATTTACTACTCTGTGTAGTTCTTACCCATTAAGAAAATGAGTGAGTATTGTTTGGAGCGTTGTATAGGAAAGTCATAAGAGCGAATTGAATTTCATCTTTTATAAATGCAGCATTCAAATTGAAAGACGCGTTTAATTAATTATTTTTGCTACGTTCCATTAAAATCTCAGTATTGTCTGAAATACAGGTATTCTAGACGAAATGAATAATTCTATTCATTTTGTCTAGGATACCAGTATATGATATATTTGAGAGTATACTTCTTTCAGTTTGAGTTATATAACACATTATAGGACAATGAATATAGCGAATCATTTTTATTATTTTGTGACATTGGCATACAGAGGGAGCGTTCTTTTCGAAGTAAACAGACAATCCCTCCTTGAATAAACTGAACTCCGTCCTGAGTGACAAATTATTTTGGTATCATATACGTCATATTAGAAATTCATTGTTAGTAATGTACTGAGACAGTGAATGTTGACATTCAACCCTGAAAATAAATTGAAAATGTTGAAATAGATCTAAATTCTATATTTCATTTTATAATTGTTAATTCATGCCTGAAGTATCAAGGCCATATTGATTGCTAGACACATAAAATGTTCAGTGATGCTGGCTGTAAATGTGACAGTTTTTGAGTGGTTTCGAAACACCTACTCTCAAATAATGAATAGTGGGTATGATAATTTCAGTTCAATATTCATGACATTCAGCAGCTACCTAATAGTTTATATAAAATATATTGATTTCAAACTTTTCTCATACTATTTTATTTTTCGCAAAGAAGGCGTTATATAATGAATCTGGTCAATGAATAGTGTTTTAATATGGAGCACAGATAATATTATAATGCAAATCTGTGTGATAGAAATAGGTTCACCTTGGTGAGATAGGACAGAAGAAACAACAACATTCTTCAAACGAACATAATAAGTAGTTCAGGTAATACATGTTATTTGTTCTCATCATATTACTGGCATATCCTAATGAATAATATTTTCAAATCCACTTCATTTCAAATACAACACACTATATTTGATGAATATTGAAAATATTTTCAATTATACATTTATGAACAAATAAAAAAAACAAAAAAAAAAAAAAAAAAGAGAATAATAACAGTTACGTTGGCAACATTATTGTGTTAATTATTTATAATAATTTATTAATTATTTATAATAATAATTATTAACATTGGAAAGAGTTATGTTGATTATTTTCATAATCAATAGTATAAGTGCAATCCATAATATAAGTGCTTTTCTTCAAGATTTTATAGTAGTAAGATACAAAAATTCAATCATCTGGGAGTAATAATAAACGATGATGGTAAACACGAAAAAGAAATTTGAAAAGGGAAATAAGTGAAGAGTGTGGGACTGTATCTTGAAATTGAAAAAAGAGTAGACAAATCAATAATAAAGCAAGTGATTATTTACAGTTGAGAAACATGGAAAGTAATTTTAAATCAAAGACAAGCGCTAGGAATATTAGAGAGAAAAGTTCTGAGTAAAATATGTGGTGGTAAAAAAGTAGGAAAAGTTTGGAAATGAGAACGACTGGAGAAATGAGTGAATTATATAACGTATATAATTGATAAAGTTAGAGCATGAAAAATGATATGGTTATGCCATATAAGGTCATATAACCAACAAAACAAGACTTGCTGAAGGGAATTGCTGGAAAATTGGTGAGAGGAAGACCTAGGACGAAATGGAGACAAACAGTAGAAAAGGACTTACGAGTATAGGAGCTAGGACTGGCGAAGAAAAGCAATATAAGGAAAAGAATGGAAAAACATGCAATCAAGCCATGAGCCTTCTTGTCCTGCATAGCTGACTTTATATACGAGTATAAAATATACAGAAGTATTTTATTTGACAACAGGCATCTTGTGAAATCCGATAGTTTGTGGAAGGAAAAACTTAGAAATAACCATGGTTAGCTTGGAATAATTCTACAGGCATTGATAAGAAAGTTGAATATTAAATTAAATTAAACTCTTGACTTGATGTTTCACGATTTATTTAACAATATGAATAGTCCCTATGTATATAAGACCCTATGTATATTGTTAAATAAACCGTGAAATATTAAGCCAAGAGTTTAATTTAATTTAATATTCAATTATGTTTCACCAAGAGTTAAGCGAGAATTCAATCTCAGTCAGAAAGTTGAATTCAAGCAGACGGGAGTTATGTGAAATATTTATTTTACAGAACTAAAAACCGCAACAGGTTTGCCACGAAGTGTTGTCTGTTTCGCAAGTTCATGTAGCTCTCTTATTAGAAAAAAGAGAAAAAATACGGTCAAATTACCGCATGAAATAACTATTTGAATTTCTTCGTCAAATTTTTGAAACTGGTGGTTCGCCAGACTCGAGGTAATTTTTGTAGTTCGGCTTGCATCCAGGCACACATTAGTGACTTGGCATGTTAACTTCAAGAACAAGACCGATAAAAGATTAGTTCTGAATAACTACGAAACGTAACAAAGAACTCTATCAATCTCTAGAAAGAGTAATTTCTAATTACTGAAATTGAGTACTAGATAGCTATTAACATACAATTGTCAAAGGTATTCCCTTAGTCTATTCCTGAAAAAAACACAGTAGCACTTTGTGAACACTATACATCACAGAACCGCACATTAACTAAAACGCGGATTTTTGTTTTTACACAATTATGACATGGGAAAAGTTATTTCTACTTGTCCTGGTATAATCAAAAAGGCGTAACGCAAAACAAAACAGATATTCCTGTTTATATATGAAAATTTCTTTCGCAAATTTCTCTTCAAAAATTCAAACAATAACACTTTTCAAAATTTATGTTAGGATTTGAATGTTATTTCCCTCGTTAAATAGCAATTTATTCATCAGCAATGGACAGAAATCATTAAGCCCTTTCATGACGTCATTGACATATTTGCATGCGTGTCTGGTAATATCAGACGAGCTTTCGCCTGACTGTTTTTTAGTTACAAGTTTTTTAGATATTAGTTTTTCCTGTATATTGTGGGTGCGCTTTAATGTCAGCTCGCCCACAGAGTTTAATGTTTGTACATTATTGATATTATTTCTAGTTTTAATTTTTCATAAGTTGTAAACTATATTGTATTTTCCCACTCAGTGATTGGCTCAAGCTGTTGAGTGGTGTATTTAATTACAACGCCATTAGGTACAGCATCTCTATTTGTAGGACCGATGTAGATGTTGCCACATTTCCTAGTTCATGGCTTGTAAGTAGAGTTAGGATGTGGTACAATTATTGAGTGGTTTATGTTACTGTTAATACTTTTTCGTTCGTAGTTGACGTAAAGCATCATTGTTCCATTACTTCTGAAAATTCCTAATTTCGATAATTAATTAAATGTTGATTCGTAATATCTTTGACTCAAATCTTCCTTTGATTTCAAATAGAATGTTAGAATTCGAATCTTTTATTTCAAATCGATATGATAAACTGTATTTCGCATATAACGAATACGTAACTTGACCTATTATCATTCTACGTCATATTGAAACCATAATAATGTGCATTTCATTCCGACAAGCAATTAAGTCATAAATGAGGGTATCAAAATATGTGACGTATCTCAAAAAATTGTGCTGGGAAATATCGAGATAGGTATGAAGGTGCTTGTATCTCTTTAGTTTGGTGTTAAGAGGAATGACGATATATCTATTGGGTAATATTGCAGATATTACAATACCGAGAAAAAAAGATAAAAAGAGCATTTTCCGGACAGCACTGACCCACTGTGCGACTTACATGCATAATTCCTCTCGCAATGACGTCAAGAACGAACGATTATTTGCTATTTTTCCTCGAATACCTATTAGTCACAGTCGGTTCCTGATGCATTAATGAACGAAATTTAAGGGATGATTATAGACTATACCAGGACTTCTGAATTATTGAATGACAAAAGGTTGATTTCCAAGTAAGATTCCGTTCAGTAATTATATCTTGCATTGTTACTTTTTTAGACTAACCATTTCAATTATCGCTCAGCTCAATGTATTGTGCTCCACACAATATTTAATTTTGTTCATGAAGTCATTATATTGAAATTTCACTAATTTCTGACTGGATTATTCAGTCAAATTTTACTTTTGAATTTGAATGACGTTTGAAGTTGGATTTTTTGTAGTGAAAATTTTTCTTGAGAGAAAATGAAATACATATATGTAGAATTAAATGAATTATCGAGAAACTATTCAAAAAGAGAAATCATTTTCATGAAACTCTAACTTGTCATGGGTTAGAAATGTTGACATGTCAGGGGAGAGAAATGTTGATTGTCTCTTTTTTCGTTGGGAGCTTGTGGAAAGTGTGAAAGACTGCATCTTAATGGTAAACCTTTCACCTGTGAAAATAAACATCTTGAGAGAAAAGTATTATGATGATTGATGGAAAATGTAGAAAAAGGTACAAAATGAAAAGTTTCATTGAATGACATGATAAAATCAGAAAATGAGATGATAAGCGACAAGGACTCAGGTTAGAGTATAAAACAGCACCTATTCAGTAAATAGGAATGACAATTCAAGTTATCAGAAGAATCTATTTGCGATGATGATGGAGATAATTGAACAATATACAGTTTTAATGTATTATTTTCGATTCCTCTGCTAGCATACTCCTCAGGTTTTGATTTATCCCTAACGTTGGGGTAATCAGGATCACCAGGAATTACCACTACTCTATTAGTTATTATGCTGACGCCACCTTTTCTGGTTCAATAATTTGGATTGCAGTTCAAATAATAGATTTCACAGTAGATACCAAATATTCCAAGAAGAATCTTTCCAGTAAAACATCGAATGTGAAATGCTGAACCAACACCCAAATTTAGTTCGATAATTTTTTTGAAAGCTATCCAGAGGGCACCAATAGTATCGCTTTATTGGATCCCGGGGTTTCTTTCTTAATTCACGAACATATCTAGGTTCGTTGGGGGACAATATTTGAACTTTGATAATGAAGGTGATGAGACATTACATTCTAGAAGAATTGTATATATTTATACTTCTTGTATTTTCACCTTCAATTTTCTTAAAGTTTCTTTATATATATATATATATATATATATATATATATATATATATATATATATATATATATATATATATATATATATATATATATATATATATATATATATATATATATATATATATATATATATATATATATATATATTGGAAAAACTACATGAAATTGCGCAGAAAACCGGGTTACAAATTTCTTATGATAAAACCAAATACATGGAAAGAAAACCAAAAAATAAATCTTCTCTTATGACAAAACATGGTGAAATTCTGCAAGTAGGCCATTTTAAATACATCGGGGAAATTATACAGTCTTCAGGTTTAAACCGAATCGCTAATGAACAGAGAATAACCAAGCTCCAAAGGGCCTACAAACTAACATGGGCTCAATATAACAAAAAGTGTAGAAATTTTGTAGATTACCCATGTTTCATTAGTTATTTATCCTTAAAAGTATATAAAACAAAAAATATAATGTTACAGTGAAAGAAAATAAGATTTTATTAAATTTAAGTTAATGATCAACAAAAAATCACAAAAAAATCAATTCGAGGCTTAATATCTCGCCAAATATTGATCTTGTTGATTCGGTTTGCTGACTTCCTTGTAGGAAATTGAATTTCCTACAAGTTTTTCATATATTTCCTATAGCTCTTGTCATTTCTGAGATAAATGCGAAAAAACGCGAATTTTACGAAAAAATTAGGTTTAGTGGCCTGTATTACCTCATCAGTGTGAGTTACGACTTAGTCGCGATGGGCATTTTTGTAGAGCGTTCAATTCTGAGAAATACCTGTCTTTAGTCAAAGCTATGCCATGCAATGCCGCTGAGCTATGGAAATTCAAAGATAAAAAATCAGAGTTTTCGTGTATTTTAAACGGGAAATCTTTACACGCTTTGGTCGAGCACTTAATATTAATATTAAGGGCTCAAACTATCAGGGAAATTTTTTGGGAGGATTTTCAACAAAATTTCAGGACGGGTTCAAGAAAAAAAAATAATCGAAAAAAAAATCACCCTAATATATATATATATATATATATATATATATATATATATATATATATATATATATATATATATATAAGTATCAAAGTGCACTATAACTTTATTTCGATAATTTTTGACAAATTATTCTAAAGAACATTAGCAGAGCTGGCTATGTGAAACATGAAAAATGCAATGTCTGGTGAATAGCCACAACTCTGTAGCTAGGCGTCGGCATTGTGTAATAAAAATGTATTCAACAAATTGTCAAGATGTCTCAAATCACTTCTCAAAAACGCCATTCATCCGTCAAACTATAATGAATGTCAGGGATCGAACCTGCTCGATAGAAAATCTATTTATTAATCCTATATTCTCTTAAAACTTCATAATATCCTCAGATCGCTTTGATTGTGACTAAAATTTATTTCTTTTTCTATTTACTCTCTCCCACAATATCAGCTAGTTCTCAAAATTACTCGGATAGATTTTTTCTTATAAGAATTCAAAACAATTTTGATACTATGTAAAAATTGCATATTTTACATTAAAATAAGTTACCTATAATAATATGCAAATAGCATGATTAGCAGTCAGTACCGCTATGCTTTTAAATATAGAATGAGTGGGTTGGCTGAACAATTCCTGTTCAAGAATTTCCAGTTAATTCTTTTCAACTAATAAAAATGCCCCAACATATGCATTTGGTATTTCTGACTTGAATTAGTTGATCATATAGAGTTGGAAAATATATAATTCTTATTTATTTTTTAAGAATTCTAATTTATTTGAATTTTTTATTTTCAGAGCATCCATTTGTCGTCATCTATCCGATACTAGAGAAGGTGGATGACCATTTATTACATCGATTAACAGTACCAATCGTTCCGTTGAACAAGAATATCACCGTAGATCTCCTTCCAAATCCTCAGGTATTGGCTGATAACTTCCTATTCCTAGAAACGTTTTCCAATGGTTCAAATGCTTTGGATCATGACGATGCTGATGTGAGCTGCCATTACAGGGGAATAGGAGCAGCACTCAGCTTATGTGACGGAATTGTAAGAATTTTATATTGTTTCATACTTCCATTTAACTATTTGTTCTGCGAAATAAGGATAATGTTAATCCTCACTTCAGTAGACATAGCATTAAATATTTGATATTGTTTTTAAAATTATTTCTCTCTTTGAACGTTAAATAAATATAAGAAATTCATAAATTTCTGAAATCTACCAAAAGTAGATAATTTTAAAAATGAGTCAAATTCTATTTCTTCTACCAACTGTAATGGTGATGGGCAATGTAGATTTTTCGCTGTTCTGTCGGACTTCCTTTGCCTATAAATTTGAATTTGCATTCTAAAAGAAAGCAATGATTGAATGGAGAATTTAATGATGAAATATTAAGAGTGAGATGATACGAAGTGAGCTGAAAAAATATTTATAATTAGTATCCTGTGAGCTGAAACAAAAATATAAAATGCCAATAAAAATGAAATGAAGTAAAATAAATTGTAAATAAAATGAAATAAATTGAATGCATTCTTATCGCTGATGAACTATCGGAGGTTTGATTCAGAAATTGAATTCACAACACGTTTCGGTCAGTAATTAATCTCTAACCGTTCTCAAGCGGTTCCTTTAATTGAATTGAATCCTTCATTCAATCATAGGTGTCTTTCAGAATTCGATTTTAAATTTACAGGCAATGGAAGTTTGATAGAAAAGTGAATAATATTCAAGATATTAAAAACAACTTTTTGAAAGCAAAAATAAATAAAGGATTCATATGTTATCTACCCTCTGGCTGACTACGAGGGTTTAAATGAGAGAAAAGAATTTTTTCGATTGAAAAAAATTCGTTTAATTCATTTTGTTTGAAGTTCTTGAAGTGCACTTATTTATTAACAATTAATTATTTTATCTTCCATATTATATAAAGTATTTCAAATATATAAACTGCCGAGTAATTGATTGTAACATGGTTTACTGATATTTGGGCATAATTTTGAAATTTTTACTTCAATAAAAGACAATTTTCAATACTAAATTTTCTAGAGATTGAATTTAATTATAGATTATCTACACATGTTTTGGATAAGATTTCGATTAATTTTCTGCATAATATTGAAAATGTACCATTTTCAAAATTTCAAACTTTCTCAAACTGTGTTAGTATATATTCATAATTTCAATGGACGAATAATCAACTCTGTGATAGTTGATAATATGAATAGAGAGGTAATAAGAAATACTTGTCTAAAATCACTGATTGAACAATTCTTTATTCGACTAGTAATGCTGTAAAAGGCGAAACTAGACGAATAAAGAATTATTCAGTCAGTGATTTTTAGACAAGTAGGTATTTCTTATTACCTCTCATTTAGTATATATTCAAGCCGTACAGAAATTGGATCTAATGGAGAAGGGTGAGGGGTGTGGTTGTCAATCACGTTTTTCGTATTCAAAATTTCGTAACAGCGTTAGATAACTATAATTCCTCAAAGCTCAAAAATTGATGCGGTCTTATGCAAGTTACACCGGTTACATTTCGAATCTAAATAATAAGATTTAAGCTTATTACAATAGAATTCAAAGGTAAACAATCCACGAAAAATTATTACCAGGCAGATATAAAATATGCTGATGATTATTTTAGGAATTTGTGGCTCTCTTTTTTGTCGAAAACATATCGAAACGTTTGCATTGAAGTAGTAGCAACAAAGTCATCGCAAAGTTCGTTCAGTGGATAAAAAACTAATGGGACTTTATGAAATGATTTTAAATTATATGACCCCTTTATTTTATGCTGGGCAGTCTATCTATGTAAATCATTTCTTTCAACATTGAAATAATGATACCTCAATTGAAATCCATATGTTTTGAATAAAATATATACGTCAATGAAATATAAGGTCAAATTAAGTTCGATTATTCCGAGAGAAATTTCACTATACTTTGCCTCCAAATTGTCTAAAGAAATCAAATAGTTCGGCACATAACAATTTCACATAACCTGACCAATTGATCAATTGATCAACTGATCAATTCAAATGTCACCGAAAAATTAAAAAATGTGTTGTTTTAGTATGTTACAAATTTTCGACATTTTTATAGTAGTCTCTATGAAATGTATATATGTATTAATTTGTTGAAATATCGAGCTTATTAATAAATGTTGGGGACATAGATTGATGAATTACCTACATAAAATTATGAGAGCAAGGTCATCATATTGATGTCAGTAGTTTCTTGAGTAATTCCTTGAGTAATTTTATCCTAATAAATGAATTTTAAATTGAGCTGAACTCTTATGAGTTTATTTAAAACCGAATATGAGCGCAAACTAGTTGATAGACATTTCAAGGATCAAGTCACCTGGAAAGATTTTCTCCAATGAAAAACAAATGAACAACCATCACATTTCAATCTTCGCACTTTCATTTCGAGTGTTGGAATATTTATAGAAATTGACAAACCTTTAAAATTAATCAGGATTACATTTCTGTGACAGATAATTAACCAATCTATCGTAAAATTTAATATGTTTTTGTAAAGGTCCCCATACATTAAACACGTACAACCTAATATTTTGCTTCATGTTTATGTCAATCTCCCTTTAGCATGTGCTTTGAGGAATGTGGAAAAAATGAAAATTAGGGTTGTATGTATATTTCAATAAATCATTATGAAATAGGAAGAAATAATTAAACAAAGAAAATGAAATATTAGAATGGCTATTAAAAAGTAGTGGTTAGAGGTAGAAGGATGAAAATTTTAAAAAAAGTTCGTCGAAAAATTAAAAAAATATATTTAGGTGTGGCCTTATAATTTAGGGGTATGAAAAGTTTGTTACTGCTTATTCACTAAACTACCAAAGTACACTTCTACTTTTACTCATCGGCAGATGGCGAACTATTTAATATTGAAATTCTATCGAATTATGTGTGATAGGCAACTCTCTCTACATTATACTAGGCAATTTCTAAATGATATCGCTATCGCCATCTACTGGCGTAACGCACTAAATGCAAAACAGGACCCCGCCCTTTAGATTTCCTATTTGAATCTAACATTTATAAGTAGACTTCTACAGCAATGAATAGGCACGATTAAGAGAATAAAGAAGAAAAAGTCAATAAAAAATCTCAAAAAAAATTCATATAATTCTTGAAAACTGAAAATATTCTTCTTTAAAAAGTTCAGCTTAATTTGATCATATCATCATTCATTTTTCAGAGAGGAATTCTACACTATGACGATAACGTGTCCTACCTCATTCAACCATTACCCGAAAGACATAGAAATGAAACTCATAATCCGCATATTTTGTTCGAACGACGAAAATTTCAAGAAGAAATTAATTCGGAGTGTTCTCATCGTTTAGAGAAACCTAATATTCCTGAAAATATTTCCAATGAGATTTTTTCGAAGGATACCAAAGAACAATCTGCCAAAGAAGACGATGTTTTATCGAATAGACGCCGTCGAGTGAAGAGGGAAAATTTTCCACCAGGTGCACCGGTGTTTGTTGAAACGGCTGTGTTTGTAGATAGAGATTTATATGACCATATGCGGAGCAATTTTCCTGTTGAAACGGAAAGGGAACTGATACGCTTCGTATTAGCAATGATTAATGCGGTAAGTTGTGGGATAACATTATAACAGGTGTTAAAATAATTTTACCTGAGATTAGCGTCGAAGCCAGCTTAATGTGTTTTTCCTATAAATTATTTATTACAGAACTCCCTCTCAAATATTTCTTTTTGCTTTATATATTTACATAATATATATATATATATATATATATATATATATATATATATATATATATATATATATATATATATTTTTTGAAAGTTTTTAGCAATAACAGGCTTTTTTGATATGAAAAAGTTTATTTTTGTTGACGTTTCGTTGTTATATTACAACTTTGTCAAAACTAATGAATAATTGAATTTAGTTTTGAGCCTGTTATTGCTAAAAACTTTCAAAATAAAATATCTTAAACAGGCAATAAATCAATTTCAAGATATATATATATATATATATATATATATATATATATATATATATATATATATATATATATATATATATATATATATATATATATATATATATATATATATATATATATATATATATATATATATATATATATATATATATATATATATATATATATATATATATATATATATATATATATATATATATATATATATATATATATATATATATATATGTTCGAAATGTAGAATTACTGACGATGAATCGTTTTGTATAATTTCTTGCCCAGAACCCAAAAAGTATTTAATATATATATATATATATATATATATATATATATATATATATATATATATATATATATATAAAAATAAATTTTTTGTGCTTAGGGCACTGAATGAAATATCTGGGAAAATGAACATATAAAATGAAATGAATGTTCTAGTGTTCATTTTCTTATATATATATATATATATATATATATATATATATATATATATATATATATATATATATATATATATATATATAATGAATGTGGTCATCTCCAAGAAGTAAATAGGAATATTGGTTATTGGGCATTTGGGCATTCGGAAAAAATTTTAAATGTGCTTATTCAGTGTACCATTTATCATTTATGCTAAGCTTTCGTTACTTATCAGCTGCTTCATCAGAATATCTACAAAGATGAAAGCAGGTGAAAATTCGCGCTATACTTAGGTATACGTAGTACAAGATAACATTTTGCATATGAATATAACTTACACAATGTTCGAATGTTTTGAGAAGAATTTGTTAAAATTAGTAATGTAGAAAATTGCACTAAATATAATAAATAATTTCTCGCACGTAAATTTTCTCCGAATACCAAATTCTAATATTGGTTTATTGGAATAATGTTGTCAAATGTTGTCAACGAGAACGAACCTACCACTTTTGAGAATGAATATTAAGAGCGTTTCAAAAAATTCATCGATCTTGTTGAATGATAATAGGATACAATTGTTTAATCATTATTATGAATCATCAGTCCATATTTAATCTATTAATCAAGAATCGATGACTTTCAAAACGCCCATAGGTCCTATACCAGATGAGGGGAATAGTTCTCAGTGAAAACTGTAGGAATCTAGAATGCTAGTGAGAGTTTATAGATCCTTTCTCCGATAGAGGGAGCTCACGTGAATTTTTGAATTTTTTTTCGCTTGTTTTCACAAAATTTATAATGAATACTTGACAACTGTTTCGGGGTGTTACCCTATTTTCTAAAGTTAAACTGAGAGTTTAACTTTTGAAGAGAATAAGTAACACTAAATAGAGATAGAAAATGGAGTAACATCTAGAAACAATTGTCAAGTATTAATTATTAATTTTGTTGAACGAAGTCAAGTGCTTTTTATTTAATACCTATATTAAACCATGTTTCACCAAGAGATCAGCGAACAATCAATCAGCTTCACAAAATAAATAACGAAATATGATGAGTAAGTATACTAAAACTCAACCATGTAAAATTCACTTTTAGAATTTATTACATTAATTTGAATCACCTGGCTTTCCGTGAGTCTTTCAGAGGTTTCGTCATGGTGAAGAAGTCTAATAAACTTCAGCGAATACTGAGCCAGAAATATTTCTCTGAATACTAAAGAGGCAAAAGTTGATTCTTTTGAAATATTGCAATTGACTTTTGACATTCATAGTAACTTATGGAATTCAATCTTCAATCGGGTTTACAACGTTGTAATTCGCAACGAAACGTCTACAAAAATATTTTTTTCAATGAAAAAAGTCTGTTATTGCTGAAAATATTATAAAAACATTATAAATTTATAAAAATATCGTGGTCAATTATTACATTTAGTCCTTTATATATCAGTATTTATCTTGTTATGTTACTTTGCTAAAGTTTGCTACGATTTTGCATTCTAATGAGCTCAAAATCCATCAAATACAGTGAAAGCTCTTTATTCGTGGGGTATACGTTGCGAAAATATACCGCGAATACAGAAATCGTGAATATGAAATGGTAATTTATATGAGGTTATGCTGGGCGACAAATGAACAACTTATATAAAAAAATTAATGTGAAGCGTTTGATCATATTGTTTAATTATTATATTCAGGCTTATGTAATGGTTTAACGAATTCTGTAGTTTTTTCTTGCTTGGCAGTTTTTAAAAGTTCCTTCAATTCAGAGTGATATCAGCAATGATTTAGCAATTTGCTTTTTAAAAATAAGACTTCGTTGCATAGACGGATCAATTTTCATGAATAAAATCACAATGCCCATTAGCCTTTCTTAAACCTACACTGAAAATTTTTGAACGTCACATAAGATATCACGTATCCCGTGCTCGTTGAAGCCTCTTCTTCAATAGGCCTCTTCTTCGATAGATAAATTAACATTTTAATTTGTCGGTTTGAGTCAAATCATCATCTTGCGATTCAAGCAACATCTGAGTGTCACTTGATTTGTTGTTGATGATCTGTTCGAACCCATCTCGTCCTATTGCATTCTCAATTTATCTATGCTTGCAGTTAAAGTTTAATTCTGCACAGATTCTTCGTCTTTTGCCGCAGTCAGAGCAGGCCATATTTTTTCCAGCATGAGCAACATTTCAATGTGTATGGCTTCAATTCTTCCATCATTCTTTTATGTTTACTATGCATTTTACTGTATCAAAATTCTTCAAGCATTCGATAACATTCATATCAGGATCACATTCCATATAATCCAATATGATTTTGAAGTTTCGTCTAATGCAGCCTTTCCCAAAGTGGGCGATAACGCCCCCTAGTGGGCGCTGCAGGCTTAAAGGAGGCGGTAAGAAACCCATAAAAAAATGGAAGCAGTTGTGTAGAAGCTTGGGGGCGATTTATAATTTGATTTTGCAATGCGATTTGGAAGACTTTTAGACACCGACTGAGCTCGACTCTCGACTACAACTTGTGAACATCAACTCATATTAATTAAGAGATTGTATTAAGAGGAGATGTTAAGAGAATGTTTAATCTTCGCTAATATAGCTCATGTAATCAATTAATTTAATTTTAAGTTTGAAAGAATGTTTTGGAAATAGTGGTTTTGAAATAGGTGAAAAATTGGGGGCGATAAAAAATTAATTATTCTCAAAGTGGGCAGTAGACAAAATGAGTATGGAAACCCCTTGTCTGATGTAATAAAGCTCAAAGGCCTGGATTATCCCTTGATCCAAAGGTTGAAGCAAAGCCATCGTGTTGGGAGCTGAAATGTCACTTTTATATTTGGATTATAAATTGTCACTTCTAAATGACCTGGTGCATTATCCAAAATTGGATCTGCTTTATAGTCTGAATTCTTAATAAGTTTCAACTTCCGAAACAAAACAATTCAGGAACCATTCACAAAAGTAGCGATTAGATCCGCGAATTAAGAAATCTATAACCGCGAATATAGGAATTGGGTCGCATTTTTTCAATTTGCGTATAGTGGAAACGCGAATAAAAGAAGCGCGAATAAGGACCTCTTACTCTACTGCAGATAACCCTCATCTTCTTATTTCCATTTTATTTTTCTGTGCATTCATTGTTAAAAGTAAAATAACCTTCATGACGTTAATATATTTTTCGATTAAACCCGTTCTATTACTCGTAGATTAGAATTCAGTCTAAATACATATTTGAAATGAATATTATCACAATCCTTCTTCATTATCAAATTAGGTTAGCATATATCCAAGTCAAGGTAAAATGTATTTCCTTGACGCTTTTCGTATTACTTGCAATCGCGTTGTATCATGCTGAATGCAAAATATTTGGAACATGAACACGCTCGAGTAGGTGAACCATGTTTGTTTATTGAATTTTTCGGAAGGTTGAATCTATTATTTGTGCGAATGATGGAACAAAACTCATTATGAACCCACATCACTAGATAATATCATTAAATTTCCTATTCGTATCAACCTACATAAATACATATTTTCAATTGGAAAAATATTTTATTCAGATGTAGTTCCCATAAAATGGTCAACATACATAAAGGTGGATTTCATTTCGATCAGAAATTCTTTTGAATTGATAATATAAATTGATTTATGGCGTTGAATATTGCTAAATATATCGTCTAACCAAAAATATTGGTTGAATTAACAAAACTTTTTCAATACAATCTATAACTGTTTCGAGTTAATTCGAGTTTTTTCGGGATGTGAATGTTCGAACCGGAATTTTAAATTTGACAGTCAGGTCCTCCTCACGCCCGTAGTACATGAAATCTGTCATTCATTATTTAAATCTGGGGGAACATAGAGGTCTTCACTGAGTTTTTTTTTTAAGAATTTGAATCCTTTTCCTGTTCATCGTCTTTTCGCCTTTTTTTTTCTGTTGGATTTTGTGAATTTTGTTTCCACACATTAATGCTTAGTGCTTTGTTAACACTTCCTCTTCTTGCTGTTTGGGGATCTCTTTTCTTCCGTCGTTCTCTTCTCTTGGGTCAGAGATGTTCTACCGCCAGATGTTCTGGGGGTAATCTCTGTTGTACTTCGTATGAGATTGTTTTGGTGTGATTTCATACGTTCAAGCATATTTGTTTGCACATATGATTCTTGTGTTGTCCATTTCCCAGATTTCGCCTTCGTATATGAGCCCTGGAATGATGATTGTTTTAATTATCTTCATTTTATTTTCAACTGACATCCTGCTCTCTTTGTTCAAAAGGGGGTACAGGTTGGCATGCATTTGTTTGGCTTTCTTGATATTTTCAGAAATTTGTGTTCTGAATTTTAAGTTCTCGTCCAGAAATATTCCTGAATACTTCGTGTTCTTATCCCTCTGGATGGAGTGGTCGTTGAAGATTACTTCCGGTTGGTTCTTTCTCCTTTTTTTGAGTAAACCCCTACTGTTTTGTTTGGTTTCACTTTGATTTTTCATTTTTCAAAGTACTTTTGCATTATCTGCGATCTTGCTGTAGTCCCTTTCGAACGCTCACTTTTCTTCTGTTTGATATGTAGAACGCAGTGTCATCAACAAACTGGGCTATTTTGCATTTGTCTGGGGTAGGTATGTCTGCCGTGTATATGTTGTAAAGAAGTGGACCAACTACTGATCCTTGGGACACTCCTGGTCTGACATTCTTTTCGTTCGATAGTTTTTCTGAATGTTCTTCCACGTAGGTAAGTCTGGATTATGTTCACTAACTTCCTCGGAAATTGTTCTCTCTTCAGTTTGTATATCAAACCATGATGCCACACTTTGTCAAAAGCTTTTTCTATATCTAAAAATATGGCACCAGTTGGTGTTGATATTGGTGTTGTTATTGTAGCCAGATGAAGTAGTGTCGAGTGTTCCGTTCTGAATTCGAATTGATGTTCTCGAAGGATACACCTGTTCTCTGCAAAAGTTTTCAGTGTTCTATACAGAATTCTCTCTATGACTTTGCTTAATGCAGGCAGCAGGTTTATCGGCCTGTAACTGTTGACCTCGTTGATTGATTTTCCTCTTTCTTGTGTAACATTATGGTTACTGAACGCTTTCATGTTTTCGAGAATTGTTCAGTACGGAACACTCCTGGGAGAACAGGAACAGTTGAAAACACAACACAGCATTCCGAATTGTGAATGAACAATTCTCAGGAATTTTCTTAATGGATGAAGTTGAACATTTAAAATATCTACACCGCCATATCTAGAGTTCAACTGCGTCGTTATTTTACAAAGTGGCGTATTTTGAATAATTTCAACTTTAGGGAATGGAACAGTCAATTACTCGAAGGTTCTCATTCTATTTTCCGGTACTATAAAATCTTTTAATTCTGGAATTTCCAGGAATTAAAGTGGTTATACCATCAACTTATGTGTATAGTAAACACAGACCGTACAGTCCCCTTCGATTTTCCTCTTGTTCGTAAGTTGTGTCAACAATTTAGTGTTTATTTCTGAAAGATAGGAACCTCAGGAACTTATGCTGCACACTTTCTAGTCTCTTCACTTACCAGCTATATTGTGGATTCCATATTGGCGTTGCAAAATTGAGCCTACTGAATACATATGAATGGTAAAGAGTTAATAATCTTTCAGATTCTTCGAATTATCTTCTATGTCTGGGAGTAAATCTGAGCATTTTATTCGATGATTCACTAACAGCATTCATATGTCCGTCAAGAACTACCCCTACATAACTTATGACATAGGTATACTCGCCTTATAATCACTCGACTGAGAGTGTAATTGAATTCCACGTTGTGAACATTATTATTGACGAATATTTCAAAAATTATTATGATTTTACAAATTTAGAAATACAAAATTTTGTGTTATAATTATAAAATATGCTATAATTACAAAAATATGGATAGAAATTCAGAAATAAAAAATTTCATGTTATAATTATTATAATTATAAAATATGCTGTAATTACAAAAATATGGATACCTATGGAATGTATCATCTTTGTCTCGGTTATGGAATGGAATTTTTACGTCCGATTTGAAAAGTATTTCGATTTTCTCTTCAAGTAGTAATATAATGAAACACATCTTTAAGTTATGATGTAAAATACGTTCAGGATGTTTTCTGTGTTTGTTGAAGTACTGATGACGATTATATCTTTTCTCAATTTATGACAAAGTGTTTACTGAATCTATGAAATTTACAGTAGAAATGAAAAGTTAACAACACACAACTTGAAAGATTTAGTTGACCAATATTCATCATAGCCTCATCTTTGTTATTTTCATGAAATATATGCATACTGATGTTGTGATCAACAGAAAGAGCGTTATCTTATACAATCAATTGAGCGCCTTTCGTTTTTTTTTTGTGAATATATTATTATCTTTACCGCTATATATCCTATATAAAATTTCAAATTCAAGAGATTGAAGTCCTTAGGTTAACAGCAAAAAAAATTGTTCATACTCTGAAAACTTGTTGGAAAACTCATATCTTACACCTTAACCTATTTGTTGGAGAAAAACCTGAACAAAAACACTTTCCAGATGAATTTGTACCAAATTTGAGTGACAATATTTGCGATAGCTTCAAACATAAGTCTAATATATGTATACTTTTTTTCATCTACTATTTGTAGTATATATGTATATATAAATATTGGTTTATGTGCAGCGTATACATAACAATATTTTCATGAAAATATAACTGTACAAAACTAAAAATAACAGTGTGTTTTATCATGTTTGGTTATATTTGATTCATAAGTCGAAACAGAATTTACACTTTCGATATCATTCAGTTCAGAATATTTCCCCACAGACCACCTTCAGATTCCTCAGTATTGAATGCAAGTAGTAGTCTTGAACAGCAAAACTATGAAGTTAATAGGAATAATTCAGAAGAATACATGCAAGCTTTTATGAATTTGATGATTGAGCACAGCGATTATAAGACAGGGTGAAAAATTTTTACAGTAAAAAATGTAAGAGATTTAAAAATGTCTGAGAATTAAAATCATTGCCTATATTGTAGAATAAATGTAGGCAATAATTCGAGTCTACCCTCTCCTTTGCGCAATGTCTTGGTACCTGAAAACATGAATGCGGAAAAAAACAAGTGGAAAGAAAAATTCACAGGACCAATATGGATCTGAAAGATTCACAAAAAACCTAGAAACCAACCAGTGAAACTTGTAACAGTATATATATATATATATATATATATATATATATATATATATATATATATATATATATATATATATGTTCATTGACATACGTATAATAATAGCATCCGCTTATATTTGAAATAAACGTAATCGAATCCTTTTGATAGCAATATTGCTTGGGGATTGCTATCCAAAATAATCGAGCACTTATATTTCCTGGAATTTGCTTTATCGTAATACCAAATAATACTATTTTACATTCACATGCTTTTTTGTGGTTTTCCTCTATTGAAGACACACATGTGATTGTGCTCTTTCAGAATCTGTATTACATTCATATTTCCTATTTTACGTTTTTTTGTAGCAAAAGTTGTGAGTTCACATAATAATATTATTATCATATCATTATATATTATTATTGGCTCCGGCATGTATTTGTAGTAGGGCACCTTTCCCTTCTGAAGAATATGTAATTTCAATGCCAGTTCTTGAAGAACAATATTCGCTACACCGTCATGTCTCTGTATTCCCTTGGTGCGAATATTTGACATCCCCTGTTATATGTTGGATTGTCTGACGTTTGGCAAAAAAAATCGCATAAGAATAATTTTTTTCACGAATGCATACAAATGGCTATTGAACTTAGGCCCACCAGCTCAATTTTTAAATTCTTCTCATAAATAGAATAAAAATACGCTTTTGTGAATTACGGTATCAGTACGGGACGCTTTGTGGCCAATTGCAGAAATAATGTTTATTGTTATTTTTGTCAAGTTTCTAATTCTAATAAACGTTTGCTTGTTAATTTTTAATGAGTAACCTAATAAAAATAAAATCATTTATGGCACGGTACATTAATAATATTTCTTTTCGAATCGCTAATGATATTTGTAAGATTACTAATAAATAGAAAATCCACAAAAACAAGATGTCTGGGTTGTATGATATCAATTCTAGTAGTTGCGGTAAATTATGATTATTATATATGTAGAACTTTTAAAAAATTGCGAATTAGATTATGTGAACATAGACGAAGTTTTGAAAAGAATAAAACCAATGCTTACTATGTGAACCATTTAAACGCATTATAGCAGATATGTTATAATAGATCGATGTGAAATTTTCAGAATTTCAAAAATTTAATTATGTTGCAAAAGAAATTTGGCAAAACATTCATGTTTTGATCAAACATGAATATTAGTAATGTACTATATTTTATATACTATAATGTACTATACTGTAATGTAGGTACTATATACTATATATCTTTTACTAATTCATAAGAATTGTGTTCATACCGTGCAAGGTGCGATTAATACTTATCTATAATAGCTATCAATATATTTGAATGGCGATAATAATTTCATTTCATACTTGGCTGAATTCCACTTCTATTGTTCACAATTTCGATGAATTTTGAGTTTTTCTAGCTCATAAGCAGGTTTAATAAGAGAAAGCCTATATTATGTTCTTGATAATGGGTCAGTATCTTCAAACATATACTAAGTGTATTATACGGTTTTCAAGGAGTCGTGTGCTTTGAAGATGTCATTCTAACTATCAACAGGTCAATTGACATTTGTTTGAACTGCAAGGGTATTTTTCTTAATAAGGCCGATACTTGGAGAAAAATAATATCCATAATGAAACAATATTTGGAATTTTCTCATATATTAACAAAATGACGCATGACGCGTTTCGAAGTACTACTTGTTAAGTATATACATGTAGTATTTCATTGTACGCGACATTGCATATTATTTCGACATAAAAATTGATCTGCCTGAAAGCCACTGAAAGATACAATTGAAAAAGCATAATGGCATCGCACAAAGCATCATACCAAGTGATTAATTTTATCAAGCGATTTGCTGAGTCTAATGGAAAATTACTGCGACAAAATTAAGCTTTTTAACCTGTTTCTTTCAAAACTTCAAATATCTAGGTCAATGAAAGCTATTTCGAATAGAATTGCAAATTTCAAAGGAAATAAATGTTATACATTTTAGGGTAACTGATGTTCAAGTGACCAATTCGACATTTGGAAAGTGAATTTGAAAGTGTTATTTCAATAGAGAGAAGCAAGAGCTACACAAAAAATAATGCGAGGCGTTTTTCGGAATATATCTAACAAACTTTCTAGTCTCGAAAACGTGTGCCTTCCAAACTACTTTCAGTAGTGCACCAACCTCTTTCCTTTTGTTCAGATAGAGAGATTGTTTCATTCCGATTGCCTGCACCGTTTGAAATTGTTTCTTATTTAATAAAGTACAAGGTCATATACCTTGATTACTTGGAATACCTAAACTTATATGCAAATCAAACAATATAATATAATGAAATAAAATATAAAATGAATAAAAATACAAAACATTCGAAATTAGAATTTATTAAACAATGTTCTAGGTTCAATTGCTATATCATGATCCAAGCCTGGGTAGACCAGTAAACTTTGTTTTGAAAAGACTAGAGATACTCAAGGAAGAAACACACGGCCTATCAAGGCCACCAGATATTGACAGATTTTTGTCAAACTTTTGCAATTGGCAGAGAACAAAAAATTTGATTGGGGACAAAGAACCTCAGCATTGGGATCATGCACTCATCTTAACTGGATTAGATTTGTATGTTAGGGGAAAACATGGAAAAATTTCTACTCAAGTTGTTGGTAAGTTGACAGTTGGATGCTCATGACTACAAGTATATTATATATGTAATTGAACTCACTGTTTATGAAAAATTTACGCAATGGGAAATATTATGCTATTTATACAAACAAAATCGAGACGAGGTCTTGAGAAATTCACTTTTGTATGTACCCCATTCAATTTTCATGAAGAAAACATTTCAATAATATATTTGTAAGTCTTTATCTGATGGTTATTTTGAGTCGAATTTTCAGGATTAGCTCCGGTAGCAGGAATGTGTACCGCAACAAGCAGTTGTACAGTGAATGAGGGAAGACACTTCGAGAGCGTTTATGTTGTGGCCCACGAAATAGGACACAAGTAAGTGAAAACACATATAATCGTTTATCTGAGTTCATTATTGAATTTATGTCAATTACATAGAGGGCTATATCGTTAGGATATTGAAATAATATCTGTATGAGTTTGTCAAATTCAGTTCCTTCGATTTTTAAAATCTGTAATCCTCAATTATTCAAAAAAGAATAGTAACACACAAAAAATGAGAAGTCTGAAGTATTGAAAATTGATGTTCGATATTCATCGAATACCGAACATCGATGTAAAAACATAGTTCTTGCTTTCAAGACCGATGCTCATCAAACATCGATGATCATCGAGCATCCCTATTGGTCGTGCGTGAGTTAACATCGATATCGATTCCGTTAACATCGATGTTACGACATTTTTCCTATAGCAACATCGATGTGAAAACATCGATGTTTTTGCTTTCAACATCGCTGTTGAAAGAGCAAGAGCATCCCTAGTCTTGACTTGTCAGTATACCGATTCAAACGATACTGGATCGCTCTTCTTCAAGCCCACTGAAGAAAATGTTCTGTACTAAACCACTCGTGGGTTGATCTTACTTATCTTGTGGGTAAGCTTACGACAATCTTGGCCTTAGTCAGTCACTGAACGGCCTCCAATCATTCGAAATCATTATAAATTCGTTTTTATCTTGATAAAGTATATCTCTTTCCTCTGTCATTATGAAGTTTTTATTACCATTCAGAGCTGGCACTATCTCTGTGGCATGGAAGATAGCTCTATTTTCTATTTTCGAGCCTATAAAACAAATATAGGCTACGAACAATTCAAAGCGATGCAATGACGTTCGTTTAAGGCTTTCTACAGGAACGAAAATATAACACCCTATTTGTCTTCAACGCCTGAGATGAACATCAGTCTGAGAGTTAATTATATGTTTGTGAGATACTTTTATAAGTAAATTGAATATAAGTATTCTGAATATTTAAATAGTAAGATTGTCATGCGGTCGGAAATCCACAATGTCGATATGTTAGAAATTCACTTTTGTACATGATATAAATAAAGCAAGTTCGTCCGCATTCAAATCTTATGGGTTTATTGTGCGTAATCCTGAACATTTTTCGAATACGAATACACTTGTTCAATTATTTAATGCACTTGTAAAGAGCAAATTATATTTTAGATGTATGATTTGGCGTCATACATAATAATCATTTAGAGTCGATAGACACGAGAATTTCTCAAATATTTAATTTGGATGGAGGAGTTTATCCCGCCAGAAGACAGCCAAACTGATATGTTACACAGGTTTGGAGCTTAATCAGTTGAAGATGGCAGGGACTTGTTGTCTCTGAAGTTTCAGTACACCCTCTCACATGGAAAGTAATATAGACAGTCCTTCCCTTCTTGACTCTATAGATTTTCATGTACCTAGACTATGATCACAATCAAGTCAATTTTTTTCATTGGGTACTCCAAAAACCAATTCTCTCATACAATCAACCATTAGATATATGCGTTCGCTATTCGAGGAGACAGGGGCGCATATAAGGAGGTTGGGGCAGGGGGCCGAGAACAACACACCCCCCATCAGACAGTGTAATTCAAAATTAACTTATCTGAGTTGTTGAAATGGATAATTTAAAAGATCCAATAGATGATCGGGACACCAGTGAGAAACTTGGACTTTGTTCTGTAACCTGTGTAAATATTGTCAACATCAATACCTAAATCTTAACAATGTTATTTTTGGTTGTAAATATAGGCGCCGTTGACGTAGTAGTACGTTGTTTGTTGTCATAGTAAATGTCACATTACAACTGATAATTTAAGAGTTAGCTTGTGTTCTGCAATAATTAACTTACGAATTGACTGATTAATTAAGTAATTTATATATTAATTTAATTGTTTGCCCTGCGATATCATGGAAGAAGACGACTTTGAATTAATTAATATATGTAATGAGGTATGTGCCGATATATTATCTGAGTTTGAAAATGATGAAGAATGTAACAGCGACGATACAGATTTAGCAGAAAGTAGCAGAAAAAGAAATGTTTTGCCAATTATAAGTGAATCTGAAAGCAGCGATTCAGAAGACACGATATTGGAAAACGAACAGAACTGTTCAACATCAAATTGGTCCCAAATCGATAACAATATTACAGTAAACCCATTTTTGGGAAATTCTGGGGTTAAAGTGTTCCCAAGAAATGCAGAAAATATTTCAGACGTGGTGGATTTGTTTAATTCTTTGAGGCTTATGAGTAAGTTTGTTTTTTTACATGGGAAGGGTACCAACCTTCCGCACAACCCCAACCTGGAGGGCCAGGGTGTTTCATTTTGTCTGGCGCCTACCAATCAACCTGTCCGGCTTGGGTGGCCCTTCCAGTAGCAATGCTACCGCCGGCATAGCTCTCTTGGTCGTTGGCGCACGCAAGCTCCACCGCCACGTCAAGGCAGAAACACCATCGGCTATGGCATATTATGCAAGAGAGAGATTCCCTCGCCATTTGATACAGGCATGCCAATCATTATACCAAAACACCAAGATACTTATCGGCACCCACCAGTTGAAAGAAGTTGAAATTAACCAGGGAGTCAGGCAAGGTTGTGGATTGTCCCCAACTCTTTTCAACATATACATAGATGACATTATACGAACATGGAAACTAACGGCCGCCCCTGGCATCAGACTAAATATGACCACCTACATTAATACATTACTATTCGCAGACGACCAGGCGATTATACAAGAAAACGAGGATGACCTCCAAAGGTCGACTTTTAACCTTTACAAACTCTGTCAAAATTATGGAATGAAAATCTCAATAAAAAAAACCAAGACTATGGCCTTTAAGGGTAAAGAACCTATTCGCACAAAGATTATTATTGAGAATAAGTGCATAGAACAAGTGTCGCATTTCACATATCTAGGATGCGACATTACTTATGATTATGATGATGACATGGTAAAAAAACTACATAACTTCCAACGTATTTGTGGCACTCTGAGTAGAACACTCAGAAGACGTACACGAAAAGAGACGCAAATTAAGCTATACAAAGTTATGGCAACTCCCACCTTACTTTATGGTTCGGAGACATGGACATTGAATACCCGGGATTTAAGTAGAATCCAAGCGGCAGAGATGAGATATCTGAGGTCAGTAAAGGGATGCACACTACTTGATGGGATTCGGAATGACGATATCAGGCGAGAGCTGAAGATATTCAGTTTATGCGACAGAATACGAGAATACCGCAACTGCTGGAAAGACCATGTACAGCGCATGACAGATGCGAGACTACCTAAGGCCACTTTTAATTACAGACCGAAAGGTAGAAGAGACCGAGGCAGGCCCAGAAAACGATGGTTGGAACAATGAGGCCGGAACAGGCGACTACGCCTATTCCTTGAAGTTGATGATGATGATGGATTTGTTTATAGATGATGATTTTTTTCAATTATTAGTAACAGAGACAAATAGATATTATATGCAAAACATGCATAAATATAAACGTGTAAAAAACACAAAGCAGTGGCGAGATACCACGATAACAGAAATCAAGAAATTTTTAGCTTTGAATATATTGATGGGACAAGTAAAAAAAAATAATGTTAACGATTATTGGACTACTGATCCGTACATGGAAACACCAATTTTTGGTAAAATCATGACTAGAAATAGATTCAGGCAAATACTACAATCACTACATTTTTGCGATAATAGTGCAATCCCTGATGACGCAAGTCGACTTGTTAAAGTAGAATCAATAATGCAATATTTTATAGAGAAGTTTGATAAAGTCTATAAACCAAAACAAAATCTATCGTTGGATGAAGCCATGATTCCTTGCAGAGGTAGAGTAAGTTTCCGAGTGTACAACCCAGGAAAGATTACAAAGTATGGGTTATTAGTGAGAATGTTGTGTGAATCCGACACTGGATATATATGCAAATTTAAATTATATAGTGGCAATGGAGAAACATTGCAAAACCTGGTCGTAAACCTTTTAGATGGTTATGAAAATATTTGGCACCATGTTTACATGGACAATTACTACAACAGTGTTCAGTTAGCACAGAAGTTACTCTACAAAAAGATAAGAATTTGTGGAACTATAAGAGAGAACCGCGGGCTACCACACGATCTAAAAAAAAATTACTTTAAAACAAGGACAACACAACTTCCGTAGAAAAGATGAAATTCTAATACATATTTGGAAAGATAAAAGAGTTGTAAGAATGATTTCAACAATACACCAGGCTCGAATGATACAAACCCAGAAAATAAATCGAAAAACTGGCGATCTGATACAAAAACCAGAAACAATTTTGGAATATAATAAGTACATGAAGGGAGTTGATTTAGCAGACCAATACCTTGCTTATAATCCTATTATAAGAAAAACTGTGAAATGGACAAAGAAGGCTTTTATGTTCATATTAAATACTGCACTGTTCAATTCATTTGTTGTCTTCAAGGTTCTGAATCCAGGAAAAAAAATAAAATTTTCATCTTTTTTGAAAAATATTGCGCAAAACTGGATTGAAAAAGGATATGTTCATTCAGAGAGTCCAGGAAATGTATCCAAGAGAGTTTCTCGCGAAGATGCACCAATGAGACTTTCTGCAGACATGAGACAACATAAAGTTGTGAAAATTACTAGTTCAGGCAATAAGAAGTTTCCTCAAAAGCGCTGCAGAGTTTGCAAAAAAAACGGAAAAAGGAAGGAAACCTTATAGTGTTAACAATACATAACTTTTTTGATCTGTTAATTTCCTTCTTATGTATTTACTTTGTTGCGCCGTTTTCTTGGTCTTAATTTTCTTGGTTTTCACCGGTCTTGCACCACCGACCCCCCCCCCCCCCCCCCAATATTATGTATACCGGCCACTTCGAGGAGGTGCCTGACAAAGGCGATATCAAATGTAACCAATTGCAATTGTTTTCGGGTTTTGTTCAATTAGTCGGGTTTACTTAGAATCTTTTTATATATAGTGAGCCTTGATGTATAATTATTATATTGATTATTATTATTCATTTTGTTCATTATTATTTTTTAGGCATTTGTTCTTTCACTATATTTTGAGGTTATTAATTATGTACGTATTTCATTGTTGATCTTGAACGGAATAAACTGGATTTGATTCCTATCTTTGTATTTCTATACTTTGGTATAATAAAAGATTTAAAATAATAAAACTTCAATACTTTATTGTTTGTGAGTTATATTTGACACGACTTTCATTTTCATTCACCACAAGGGTTACAGAATAACTTTTTGTTCTCACTTTGTGTTCGGGGTACATCCTACATTTTATTGTGCAAATTCCATATTCCCGAAATAGATGAACATAACCAACAGCATCGTCTCCGTAAGTTTCTCTAGAGGACCTGTAAAATCAAGAAAACCATAGTATATTTCTTACTAAACCATAGTATATTGTTTAATGCAGTCAAGAAGTACTTCACATTTGAATTTATTATGATTTTGTTTCGCAAATTGGTAAATAAATAAACTCAAAAATGTTTAGGTATATTAATTTTCATGCTTCATTATCTATTTTACATTTATTTTCAACTAAAGCTTGTAAGTATTGAATGGTCATTTATCAAATAACCTAAGATGTTTGTAAACTTTTTTAGGCATTTTCTAAAACATTCATTCATTTCGAGTATAATTTATAATGTAAAGAGTAATACTTACTGTGCTGTTTTCACATTCTTTATTTCTGGAGCATAAAAACAAGATTGTTTTTAAGAAATTGTCCACTCATAATAGCGTCTATTCTTGGGAGATTTCTGCTATCAACTTCAACAAAATTGCTCTCCATGGTAGTTTATATAATTTATATATATATTTATAATTATTCAAAATAATTTCTCTGTTTTATCTTTAACAAATAAAATAGCTAATAACACCAGGAAATAAACACTCAAACACACACGTACAAAGACATCAGAGAAATTAACGTTAGCCTTTTTTGGCTGTTGGCTTTGTTTCCTGCACGGTGACTCGCGATTTAGCCAATCCAGTGCGTTTTCAATCACGTGATCAAATATGAAATTTAAATTATTTTATTATTGATTTCTTTCAAAAATCATATATATTTCAAAAGGATATAACGGCTATATTGGTTTAAAATAATATTTACCAACCAACAAATAATATTTAAATTTAATTTACTACCAACCTAACAACATTTTGATCTATATTTTTATTGTAGTTAAATACCCTATTGGACAAAGTCAGAAAGTTCAGAAATTGCGTACATGGCAATTAGTCTAACATGCAATATTTCATTCATATTCATATAACATTCACATTTCATTGAACATAAAATGATAAAAAGTTGTATAATTCTTTATTTTTGTTGAACTCATTGTACTAATTTTGTTTCAGTTTGGGTATGAGGCACGATGGGCCTTTAGCTGACAACGAGTGTGATCCAACAAGTTATATAATGTCGCCTACATTAGGCAGCGGTAAAATTACTTGGTCGTCTTGCAGTCGAAGATATTTACAGAAGTTCTTAGAGTAAGTTCCCTATTATATATCTGATATTATGTTATTCAGCTTCATATTCAGCTTTCGGAAGATATCACTGGAAAAAAAATGGAAAATATTGAAACTGATACCATATCATAAGAAAATACAAATCAAACACTTTCGTCTATAAGCAAATTGTTTGATATCAATTAACAAGTGTGGCATCCATCTGAATTTTTGATCTAATGAAAGCAAAAATTCAATTATCAATGAATCCATTACGATTTTTCCACGTATGGATAGAAAATGTCTTTTAAGAACATAACAACATTAGTCTGTGCTACGTTTCGAAAGTGACGTGACAATTCAAAGAAGTTGAAAGGGAGACAATTGAAAGAATCCACAGGTGAATTATTTGTTTATTGCCTGAACTTTATATGATCTGAAAAGCTATCTACGTTCACGTGGATGTAATTACTAGATTTGAGTATTTGATACTTGACTTAACTAAGTACGGTGAAAGTTTTAAACATGATTCCAAAAGATGATTCAATTTATGATTGCATATTGAAATCAGTTGACAATGGACGAACAATCACTTATAAAGAGACACAGTCTGTATAATGCTTCTGCACGATATTTTTTCACATTATTTTTCGAAGTATTGTGTATTTCAGGTACTCATTTCAAAATAAAAAATTTCAATTTGTCAGTTCAATTTTCATTCTCATTTTCAACACACACACATATATATATATATATATATATATATATATATATATATATATATATATATATATATATATATATATATATATATATATATATATATATATATATATATATATATATATATATATATATATATATATATATATATATATATATATATATATATATATATATATATATATATATATATATATATATATATATATATATATATATATACTAGCGGACCCGGCGAACTTTGTTCCACCTAAGAGGCAATAAATGAGCAGACATTCTATTTTATCAAGGTCAATTGTTTATTTGGATAATTGATGTAAATTAAAAATGTAAGTGTTGTATTTTAATGATTGGCCATGTATTCAGTGCATGGATTCCACTCTTTAGTGAAGCATCTTGTGATAGACGCCATTTTTCGTTTTATTATCAGGTGCAAGAAAAAAAAAGCGCAAATGGTCCTCCGATCCGTGAACATGCCATATATACTCGTAATTGACCATGGAAAAACATAGATTTTTGTGTGATTTGTTTAATGTCATGATGTATTTGATGAGATAAAGTTACAGAAATTCTGAGGAAATGAAATCAATCCGCTCGATTCGTCGACAGGTACTCGACCATTACCGATAGTCAGTAATTGCTCAGAGAAATCTTCAGGAGATGTATCGTTCTGCAATGCAACTCCAAAACATCTCCATTAATTGTGTAGATTTTTCAATGTTCGGCGAAGTGATTTTTGAAGCTGATTTTTGATGCTAATAAAACTTTGGCAATTGCGGAGTGTTTTGCAATATTACATGTTAGTTCTTCAATAGTTTAAAGATTTAACGGATATTTTAATGCCGAATGAGTCATCCGTACGCCATCCTTCTAACAATGTAATGTGGCTGCTATTCCAGAAGAAGCAACTGCAACCTCAATGTTGGATCTCGCACTAACAGTGGCTGAAACTACTGACATGAGGAATGTCTTACCAGTTCCACCAGGAGCATCCAGAAAATATAAACCACCATTTCCATCATCAATTACGTTCCTCATTGTATCATCCTTTTGTTGGTGATTCAACAGGGGTACATTCGTTTGAACTATTAAATCTAATTCCTGGTGATCATATTCAAGACAACGAAAAAGTTCCCGTTCCAATTCTTGATTCCTAAACTGATTTCCAATGATTTCATTCCTAAACTGACTAATAAATTACCGAACATGAGGTAACATATGTCTTCGATCAATAGCAAAGACTGATTATGTATCTTCTCATTCATCTGAAGGTCGGGATTTCTTGCACTGACACGAATTTGATGTAAAATGCCTTCCGACATAATTATACTTGTTGTGGAATATTCGTTTTGTTATACCACGTTTTATGTCACGTCCCACGGGAACGTGATAAAAAGTATCCTATGTCCTTCTCCTGGTTCTTCTAAGCTACCTTCACACCAATTTTCAGCCATATCAGTTCAGCCGTTCTTGAATTATAAATGTGTAACTAGCACGACTTTCTTTTATGTATAGAAATATTAATGATAAAATTCGCGAAAATTTTCAAAGAACATCCTCAGAAGTGTAATTGACCTAAATTCAACAATAAATTGAAAATATTTTGAAAGAATATAATGTGTTTTGTTTTCAATACAGTAATTGTTCTTTATATGAATTGAATATTCGACTGCTTTATAATTATTTTCAATACATATGTATTGAATGAAATTAGTGAAAACTTCTGTCACTGAAGTAACAAAAAGCTGAAACTTGATTAGCCGGAACCGAGCCCGTACCGCCCGCGTGACAGCCGTGTATTCTACCACTGAGATACTGACGTTTGCTATTTTGAGCTAAAAAAGTACGAATTCAACCGACACATACAACCTTTCATAGTGACTGACGTTTCATGTCAAGTCACACGGGAATGCTGTCGAACGGGATAAAAATGTCCTTATGTATCTTATGTCCTTCTCCTGGCTCTAAACTACTTCCCTGCCAAGGAGAAAAAAAAACACAATTATCGGTATAGCCCGCAACTCCATTGCAAGCAGCCGTTGACACGTGTTTCGAGCTTATTGGCTCTCCTCAGAACGGCGTATCCAAGTTCAAGGTTCGTACACCTTGAACTTGGCTACGCCGTTCTGAGGAGAGCCAATAAGCTCGAAACACGTGTCAACGGCTGCTTCCAATGGAGTTGCGGGCTATACCGATAATTGTGTTTTTTTTTCTCATATATATATATATATATATATATATATATATATATATATATATATATATATATATATATATATATATATATAAGAAAATGAACACTAGAACATTCATTTGAAAAATTGAAATTAATCAAGAGAATGTTATAGTAAAGCTGGATATGTGAACGTGTACGTGTTTCGTTCTGCAAGGAACTCGTCAGTCGCACCACGTCCATCGAAGTGAGGCAACGATTTCAACCTCCAAGCATCTTCTTGTGACTCCAAGTGGAAGATCGTAGAGTAATGAATACTCTACAATTCCATTCATAGAAATCAGTAGGAAACACCTCTCTCAGATTACAGACACACCAAGCATCGAAATTTCACATATCTTCTATACCCGTAGGTATCTACTAAATTGCAATGTCTATTTGACAAATATCATCGAACGATGTTTTTAAATGTCAATAGGTTGCGTTAGTAGTACGCTCGCGTTTATTCCCGTATTTCAGGGGCCTATTCGGCGATATTTTTAAGGAAATGAAATTTTTTGTGCTTATGGCACTGAATGAAATATTTAAGAAAATGAACACTAACACATTCATTTGAAAAATTGAAATTAATCAAGAGAATGTTATAGTAGAGCTAGATATGCGAACGTGTACGATGTGATGTCTCCATTATCCTTCAAGGGATGAATGTTAGAGAAATATTGAAATCGATGCCACACTTGATGGAAGTGCGAGACATATATGTTCCGTTCTGCAAGGAACTCGTCAGGCGCACCACGTCCATCGTGTTCATTTTCTTAAATATTTCATTCAGTGCCATAAGCACAAAAAACTTTTCATTTATATATATATATATATATATATATATATATATATATATATATATATATATATATATATATATATATATATATATATACACGTCGACGTGTATACGTCAACGTGAAGATAATCTCAAGTATATGTCAAAACACCGTTACATCCAGAAAAGCTGACTGTTTAGTGCGCTTTATGGACTAATGAAATCATTGGTCCGTACTTCTTCAAAAACGATGATGGCCAGAACGTTACAGTCAATGGTGATCGGCACAGAGCTATGATTACTAACTTTTTCATTCCTGAATTGAACAACCATGATGTCCAGGCGCTGTGGTTTCAACAAGATGGCGCAATATGTCACACAGCTCGTGCCACAATCGATTTATTGAAAGACACGTTTGGTGACCGCCTTATTTCACGTTTTGGACCTGTGAATTGGCCTCCAAGATCTTGTGATTTAACACCGCTAGACTACTTTCTGTGGGGTTATGTAAAGTCATTGGTCTAAGCGGATGAGCCACAAACGCTTGTCCATTTGAAAGAGAATATTCGCCGTGTTATTGCCGATACACCCACAAATGTTGGAAAAAGTCATCGAAAATTAGACGTCCAGATTGGACTACATCCGAGCCAGCCGTGGCGGGCATATGCCAGAAATCATATTTAAAATGTAATGCCACAAGATTATTTTCCGAATGAAAAAAATTCTTGTCAATCGAATGATCCATCGTTGTTTTATTACAATTTAAAGTTATTACCTCTAAAAAAACCCTATATATATATATATATATATATATATATATATATATATATATATATATATATATATATATATATATATATGAAAATTCGATTCTTGGGTTTCTTATACCCAATTTGTTTTTAAACAACAAGTTTTTAATTGATATAGACATATATCAATTTATATTTATATTTATCAAAATGATGGATATGACATATATCAATTTGATAAAGGTTAAAATAATAACCGAAACGCAATTGGAAAAAATTTAACATCATTTTGTGTTATATATATATATATATATATATATATATATATATATATATATATATATATATATATATATATATAAAAAGTTTAGTTCAAAAGGCCAATGAATCAATGATAGGATACAACTCTCAGTTGTTTCATCACCCCAAGCAAAATTGGTAACAATATTCATAAAGTGTGATAGTTTGATAACGCAATCTGCCGTACTCAAATTGAAGTTGATTCTAGAATCGGCAGGTAAGGTAACTGTCCACTTTTAAAGGATGTCAGGTGCCTCTTTAATCTTTATGAAGAATAGAGGTAGAGAAAGTGGTCTCATTTTAAGTGCCAGCAGAAATAGTACCAACAGTGTTCGGTTCAATTTGCAAATATCTGTTCGGGAATTCTCTCGAAAAGCTTTATCGAGCCAAAATAATGTGAAATTAACTCGGTCCAATAATTTCTGTAGTTACCACTAAAATTTACATTTCATTGTGTCGCCCTAAATTGACGTAATTTGACGAACTTATAACGTACAGAGGGGCAGTTCTATTTATCTATCCTTCAATATTTCTATGAAATTTTAATTGTCAAATTATAATTTCAATAATAATCTTGTTCCAGCGGAAACGAGATATGAATATTGACTTAATGGTTTCAAGTAAAAAACGAAACGACTTGTGAAGGAACAAAATCGTACCAACTATAGCAGCTTCGATTAATTTAAATAAGGTTAAATTCGTGTAATTCGAATTTCATTGCGAAATTTCAAACTGAGTTAAATTTGCACGAATTTAAACGTTTTATCAAAATCAATGTGATATGATTGGGAACTTCATAGTATTTTCAAGCGTGAAGAAAACTCTCATAAGACAATTTAATAGAATTGCCTTAGTGGGTTGAATCTTGTTTGTTTGTTTGTAATACTAAGGGAGAACCATGACAATCTGTCACATATTTCAGATATATTCCGAAAAAAAATTGTGATTGTAGTGTATTGTTACACTACAATCAAAATACATTGAAGTGCACTAATAATGTTTGTAGTTGACAGTCATGTTGACTAGCGCCGAAGTTGACGAAATCTTTTTGTCTTCTCCTGAGGTTGCGTCCCTAGCATGAGCAGTTGCATTTTCTTCTTTTTCCTTGCTGTGACTAGTCTATCGGTTGATGCATACGGTGGCAGGATGTGACTAGTCGCCGCAAAGCAATTGTAGGTACAGTGAAAAACACCCGAAGCTTCATATTTTTAATAAAGAGACGAATTCAAATGAAAGAACCTTGACTTCACTCTGACTATGCAATCAGAACTTGTGAAGCTTTCATATTTTATCTCCACAACATGTGAAATGTTCAATATCCCAACATTCCAATGTTTTTTATGAAGCTGAATCGATCTTCAAAACAACTACTGAAGACTTGAAAGAAATTAGTGAATTCTTTCAAGTTTTTATGAAAAATATTGCTGAGTCTAAACTTTTGGACTCAGTACTTCTCTAGCAATCTGATATATTAAAATATCTAAAGGGATGCAGTGATATTCAATACATTATTTTAGCGACGTCGATGATGTATGTATTAATTTCTGTTTTAGTACTTCTCAATCGAGGTGCCTGTTAGATCATGGAAGTTCAGCAGGGTCACTTGATCATAGCGCGGAAGGAGCTTTGCCTGGTGAACGTTTTGATGCAAATCAACAATGTAAGTGAATTATGCTAAAATGGATTGAAGATGTCACACATATGTTACTTTCACGATATATTGTGTATATAATGTTTATGCTTCTATAGCTCCTTATCAAATGGATATAATTATCGAATTAAATTTAAGCCTCATATAAACAATTGACTTAAAAAGAAGAACAACTTGCTGAGGTATTTCCTCTTCCTATTTATGTTCATATTACGTTTAGGTTAAAAGTGAGCACGTACCTTTGGAAATGAAAACGAAAAAATGATGGAATCAATTTTGGAAGTTATGAATTTTGATATTGCGATTATTGATGAAGGAATATTCCTTATAAATCCGGAAAACTAGCAAATACTCAATATTGAATTATGTCCCAACAAATATTCTGGTCATTACGCAATTTGATTCTATTAGCGAATATGTTTGAAATACTTATAATTAAATTATTTCTGGTGGATACATTTCACATGCATGAATATATAGATACAATTATTGTACTCAGCGCAGTGAATGTCATAGCAGAGCGAGTACGTGAAAATTCACGATGTGACTACTTCAATATCTGAAGGACATTCAAATGATAATAGAGGCATCATACATTTTTACATCCTCAAATCATACTCTGTCACACTCTTTCTGACAATATTTCGATTAAATTGAACAGTCAAGTACATACGTTCTTTAGTTTTGGATAAAGAATATCTACATATATCAGTTATTGACCTGCTTGAAAGAGTATATGTTGAACGAACAATCTCTCATAATTTTTTAGTAGAAAATTATTTTGATTGAATGAAAGCTTATTTGACTTTGCTGGAGAGCTTGCAACGCGAACTCTAGTATATTTCTTTGAATATAAAGACTGTCTACTTTCATAAAATATATTATTCTTTGTTTAGTTTCGAAAATTTTGTAGAAGGAGGACTATTTGAAAATTATATATCGAAGATAATTTGTTTGATTACCTAGAAAACAAAATGAACTCAATTGTTAATCAAATTGAGTGTAGAAATTCCGAGAAATTCTTTTACATGAAACAGAAAATGAAATGAAGCAAAATTGTAGAAAATTAAAATTATTTATTTTATGAAGTTTCGTAGCAAGTGAACTTTTTCATCCGCATAACATTTTTAGCTGAAGCTGAAAATGGAAAATTTCGTGTTGGCGCTCTTTAAATCCATAAATATTATCTTGTGTGAATATAATGAATATCCAAAAATTGAGAAAAAAAATTTCATTTGAAAATGTCTTTTGAAATTGAAACAAGCTTTATATTCCTCAGACTGAATATTTCTCGGACTATTATTTTTCGTATTCAGTGTTTTATCGACATAACACGTTTTTTTTAATTTTTAATTTTTTAACACAATATTTATAACAGAGTGGTTCATGATGTTGTCTTTCCTTTCATCACAATTTGAAATAGGTATGCTGAAATATGGATCTGGAAGCAAACATTCTTCTCAGCAGCCATTGGATGATGTTTGTAGAGACCTTCATTGTGAAAGGGAAAGATACACGTGGACATCTCATCCTGCTTTGGAGGGTACTTCCTGTGGACATAATTTGGTAGGTATATTGATTGGATGGATACCTGATGAAAACACGATATCATATTTTGAAATGATTTATTGTGGTTGTGTGAATTTCACTATACATACATAGTTAAAATCTTACACTTGTTTCGTACACATATGAGCATGATCAGACATATACAGGTACTATGAACCGAAGACCATCTAGTCTTTACGTTCATGGTACAAAGAAATAATGAAGAATAAGAAAAATTAAAAAAGTGAGATTCTGCTATAGAACGGTCAGAATCAACTTGAATACTGGAATAAATTTAACAACATTGGATAAATCATAGCTCCTTGGTCATTCCATAATTTATTTTGCACTTTTTTTGGTTAACAATTTTTAAGTTTTCCAACGTACTAATGGCCATTCGGAATCGGCGTTATACTTTCCTTTCAGTATTTAATATATTAATTTTGTTGTTGAAAGTATGATATTTTTCCCCAAAGGGTGTAATCTTTCCACCTTGTTAAAGTTTATATATATATATATATATATATATATATATATATATATATATATATATATATATATATATATACGTATAAAACTTGATTCTCGGAATGAGCCGCGTTCTAGATTTATATTATCTCGACGTTTCGGCTTCCGTTGTGAAGCCATCTTCAGGAGTTGGAATAAATTTGTAAAGGAAAGGGTTACTCGGTTACGTGGCCCCAATCTGCCTACTCCACGAACTGAATGAAGGAAAATACGGAGTTATGGACTCCGAAGAGTAGGCAGGTTGAGACTTCGGAGTTAACTATTAGAAACGATTTGGCTCGTGGAGTAGGCAGATTGAGGCCACGCAACCGAATCATTTCTTATCGTTCCTAGTTTCCCTCATTTGGTTCGTGGAGTAGGCAGATTGAGGCCACGTAACTAGGTAACTTTTCCTCATTTTCCTTCATTCAGTTCGTGTAGTAGGCAGATTGAGGTCACGTAACCGAGTAACCTTTTCGTTTACAAATTTATTCCAACTCCTGAAGATGGCTTCACAACGGAAGCCGAAACGTCGAGATAATATAAATCTAAAACGCGGCTCATTTCGAGAATCAAGTTTTATACATACTTCTGACCGCGGAAACCTTTCTGAATATTTCATATATATATACATATATATATATATATATATATATATATATATATATATATATATATATATATATATATATATATATATATATATATATATCGTATTATTATTCTGCACCTACTGAGGCAAACGTGCAGTTTACTGGAAGATTAAAAAAATTTTTCTGAACTTCGAACACTAGGAGCAAAAATTGTTGGAACAAATTTGTGGAACAACAGTAAATTTTGATTTACAAAATTTGTTATGAGTTGTTGAAATTTTTTTTTAAATAGCAGCCATCAAAATGACGCATAGGAAACCTTCCAGGTTATTACCTTTGAATTGCACGAATTATTTCAATAATTCAGATATTGTTAGGAATATAATTTCATGTAGATATATATTTCAATAATTAATGTCCTAGTATGTCTTGAAAGAATTTTTGTACAATTTTATACAACTAACTGGCAGCCGTTTAATGTTAGGACGTAAGTTTTATGGTATGAAAATTTCGACGAATATGACTCACAAAATGAATTACAATCCAAACAAATTGATTAAAGCTATCAGTTATTCTCTGGACACCTAATGTTCTATTTATAATCTAGTAACAGATACTTTCACATCTCAGAATTATTCTCAGATTGATGTCATGCGAAAGTAATCACGAATACTACTTTTTTCCTAAAATTATTCGATCAGGGGTTTCAAGAGTGTATACTTTTCAAATTGAACATTTTTCCTGTTTCATTTGATTTCTCAATATTCTCAGGAAATATCATTTCGTCAGACATTTTCCTGAAAAAACCTAGAAACAAGAAGGAAAATGTATTTCTTACGGAAAAGTGGTTTGTGTGGTTGACTGTTTTATCGTTATCTACATCTTTTTCCTAAAAAACCTCACGGTATGAGAGTTCATTGATCTAACTGAAACTAATACAAGTTTTTTGTGTACCAATATAGGTTTTTGAAACTTTGATTAATAGGTGTTTTCGAGATATCTCAAAATTCGATATATTTTTTATGACGTAAGTCTTTTGTCGAAATTGATATAAACTTATCGGCTTCAATGAATGAACAAACTTTCCAGTTTATTGATATCTACATAGTTGTTTTATGTATCGAATATACCTTCCATCAGAAAACATTTTGACTTTTCATCATTCTTGCTGTAATTCCATATAATTCGTGTCTATTGAAAAAGATTATCAATGGATAAAGAATAGAAAGGATACTACTTATTATAGTTTGCGGAAATGAAAATAGAGTTTTCTTTTGGGGGTTCGGCTGTGTTGAAAATCATTTTGTTATTTTTGAATATTTCTGCTACACGTAGTTAACATGTAAGTTGACAGTTAATATTTATGGATAAAATTAATTAGTGATACACACATTGTCACTCAAGAACGTCATTCATTAAGTGCCATTCATAATAATGTCATCCATTAGGACAATAAAAATGCAAGGGAGATATATCTAAGAAAATATTCATAAATAGCTTGAAATTTTTTTTTGTTCTTCACATTTTTTATAGGTCAATTAAAAATATTCATATTAACCCCATTCAATTCAAATGATTTGTAACTATTTCGGTTTGGGTACAGTGTCATTTTAGTAGTATCTTTAGAATTTTCGACCAACTTTATTACACTCTATATCATTTTCAAGGCAAACACTTCGGAAAATTCCAATTCTCAATAACTTTTAATGCACACCATGGGTGGAACGTAACAATTCTCGGATTTTTAGAATTTTTATGGATATCCTGATTGTTTCAGTGGTGTAGAGGTGGAAAATGTGTTAATAGAGGTTTATCTAGACCATCTGCTTATACTCAGCACCCATCAAAATCTTCATCTCATGGCGAAAGAATTAATGGTGGCTGGAGTGAATGGCGGCCGTTTAGCGAATGCGCTTCGGGTTGTCTTTTTGGCGAAGAAGGTCGTCTGAGCTCTGGTAGTACTGGAATACAAATATCAGAGAGATATTGTAATAGCCCCAGGTAAGTGAATCTTGAAGTGAAAAACAGTCGTATTGACTGCACCATTTTAGACCTCAAAGTGGAGGACTTCAGTGTGAAGGGGCAGAAAGAAAGTATGAAGCTTGTAATGCTGAGCAATGTCAAAACGTACCACGACTAACAGTGAAGGAGTTCGCTGGTCAAATCTGTACAAGAGCTAAGGAAGTGGACGAAGAGCTTACTGGTGTTGGGTTGCAGAAAATAACTTCTGACCGTGAGTACAAATGAAAATATCTTTACTGGTGAACAATATTTGAAGTAGAGGATATGAAATAATTCTGAAATCTTAGTAGCTTTTTGAATATGGATATTTCAATTCTAGAAAATGATTGAGTTATTCATATTGTTCTCAATATTTCAAATTTGTCTCGATCTAATGAACTGTAAGCAAATACAATGCCATTATTTGGACCCTCTGATCGTAAAAATCATAAATTCAAAATATTGTCATGTGAATTGTTGAAGTACTGGTTATAGGAGCACTTCTTAAAACACTGTACATTACCAAACAAACTCAATCTATTTCAGCTGACGAGGCTTGTGTTGTATGGTGTCAAAAACGAAACGGAGGCATTAAGAGTAGGGGTTGGAATTTTCCAGATGGAACCGTTTGTCAAACAAGAAGAAACCGTTATGGTAGATCGAGTTACTGCGTCAATGGCAGATGTGAAGAATTTGTATGTGACGCTTTCGATGATTCTCCTTTTGTGCAAATACCTGATTTATGCCCGGTCGATAGGTAAGACTCATGGCATCATCTGAGGTAACCAAGTGAAACCAGTAGTTATTATATTACCAGTTACTAAACCTTTAATTATAAACTGGTTTTGACAAGTTAATAACTTGTTAGATTAGATAATAGAAATAATAAGAGAGATAAGAGAAATCAATTTATCAAAGACAAGAGTTTTTTTAATGGGAATAGCGAACATACTACAAGCTTAAAAGTTTTTCATTTCGATTAATCAGAAAATACAAAAAAAAATCGAAAAAGATCAGATGGCAGTGATGGATAGAACTGTCATCTGATGAATAAAATATAATATAAATGTATATATAATATAAAAAAATATAAATGTGTATTTACCGATTTTTGTAGCTACAAATAGCCAAAAGTTTTTTTACATGTATTATTAACTAATTTTTGAGTTTCAATTTTAAATTATTCAGATGAATTGAGTGTACAATTCATATGCCATCCTGCACTCACAGTATGACACTAAATAACCTATAGGTCTTCAATAGTTGAGCTCACTGAAAATTAAATGCAGTAAATACAGCACCCAAAATCAGCAATGCAAGACTCAATATTAATAATCATAATCCCAATAGAATATCTGTTGGTATTTTATAATTCAATAACCCTTCATATAATTACTGAATATTGAATCGATGCTAATAAATGGAGTGAACTATAAACAAGGAAACCCTGTTCTATTCAGCAATAAAATACCTACTCTAATCATGTGAAATTTTCAGCTTCCTTCCTAAGGAGCACAATCAATAAATAAATTTAGAGTAAAATAATTTTTATTAGAATTTCTAACCTTTGGACACATGAAAACCATCTAGCATTACGTCTGCAGATTTCTACTAACATTTCGTCTGTTATTTCATCTGAAACAGAATTTATATAGTTATCTCGTTGATTTCAATAGCCACAAAGATGAGATCTTAACACTTTTGAGTGTTGAAATTGAATCTTGGGAGTGACTTTTGTTATTCATTAGTGTTCCAAGTCAGGAATGATTTGAAGCAGTCGAAATGATGTATGTTTGAGGTCTGTTATCTCTAAAAGCACAATGGTGAACCACCGAATGTATTTTACCCAGTGAAACCAATCAAAATCTTTGAGAATCAGCATTATACTGTCGGATATTTTGAAGTGAAAATTGAAAAATGCTATTGGCCAAAAAGGCCAAATAAAGTTGATCATATCCCTTGAATATGGCACACCAAGAAAGAGAAGGGATACAGAAATTGTTGATTCTGAAATAAATTTTGTTGCTCTGAAACGGTTATACGCTTTCGAATACTCAAAAATTATTCAAGAGAGAAGTTTAATTAACATGAATTTTGTATTACACTGTATAATTATTCATTTCCAAACTGAGAGTTGCTTCGAAACATTAAGAGTTCACTGAAATCATTTTGAAATGCATTTTAGAGACGACAATGAACTACTCTGGAGAACTGGTTTGAGAAGACGAGATGGCCTTACTAAGTGGCGAAGTGCAAGTGGTTGTCATTTTAACTGTATTTCCCCTGGTTCAGGTATACGTCTAGTTATGAGTAAAGGTACTCAAAGTAAATCAAATATTCAGCTTTGTCAACCAGATCAATATGTAAGCGTAACTTTGTTTCAAGCTGCCCAGATACTCACATATACATGTTTTAGGGATGTGGCAGAATAAAAACACCCTTTCAGCATGCATCCACAGTTTGCGGCAAGTATAAAGAGAGAGTAAGACGTTTATCAGGTCTTGGGATGCAAATTTTGCCTGTTGTAGGTGAGTGTTTTTTACCAGTGATCGTCTCTAATCATTTTAATATATTTAATGCATTTTAGAAGATCCTGACCGCCCTTGTAGAGTCGCTTGCCAGGATGAAAATATATCACATAGATTTTACTTAGTTAATGGCGAAGAGGGGTGGTTTCCATTTGGAACTGATTGTACCAGAGGATCCTCAGAGAAAAAAGCTTATTGCATCAGCGGAAAATGCTTGGTGCGTATAATTATAGGTGATATATGACACTCGCCATTTGATTTTGAGCCTTGATGACTCCTTATTAATGTTCTGTTGCCAATGACGCTTTGGATCTGAAACATCTTGTCTTATCATATAGGAGGTCTATTCAAAAGAAAAGGTGAATTTTGAAATTTCGCGAGCTATGCATATTCGATTATCCAAATTTTTTATTTGTTATATTGGTAAACAAACGTTTCTCATATATTGACATTATTAACCATTTCGGATTGGTAATTTGTTTTTGACAACTGAAAAGGCTAGCGCCTTTTTGCGTGTTCTTCGATTTTTTACTTTTGAAAGAAATGGCTCAAACAACCGGTATTAAATTGTGCTTTAAAAATGGAATGAAGTGCTCCAGCGCACTTGAAATGTTGATGTAGCATTCGGCGGGTCCACTTTGTCCCAAAAAATTTTTATAAGTGGACAAGCGCCCTACAGAAGGCCTAGAAGATGTTGATGACGATAAGCGTCCTGGAGTTGCAACTACGTCAACAAGCGAAGAAAACATCCAAAAAGTGAAGAGAATGTTTATGGAAAATCTTCGAATCACGATGGTGAATTGGCAACTTGTAGAGTATGTTGGCGTATCAATCGGCTCATGCCATGCAATTTCCTCGGATGTTTTGGGATGAAACGTGTGACAGCGAAGTTTGTTCCGATATTGGTAAATTTTGAGCAAAAGCAACGTCGTCCCTACGTTATTTCCCCTCAGGAGTTCGACGATCCAGATTTGCTCAAAAAGGTCATAACTTGTGATGAAACGTATATGGATATGACGTCGAAACCAAGGTTTTGCTCACTGTTTTCCAGGAACGGCATGGTGCACCATGAGTTCTTGCCAACAGGTCTTACGGTTAATAAGGAATACTACAAGGAAGTAAAGTTTCAACTTCAAAAATTTCAACGATTGCGTGAAACAATAGGGCTCAAACGATCGGATTTGTGGAAAAACAAATCACGGTCTCTGAATCACAATAATGCACCAGCTAACACATGCTTTTTTCTGATTTTTTGGGCAAAAACAACACCGTAATCATGACCACTGTATTCTATTCTTTTTTCTATTCCCGAAACTGAAGAGGCCAATGAAAGGAAAGCGTTTTGCCTCAATTGATGAAATAAAGTCGGAATTGAAGAACGAGCTGATGGTCATACCGAGAAGCGCATTTCAGAAGTGCTTGCAGGATTGTAAGAAACGCTGGCATAAGTGCCATTATACCTGAGGACGATTACTCTGAAGGCGACAAGATTTCTTCGAAAAGACTTTTCGAAAACATTGAAAGTTCACATTTCTTTTTAACACACCTCGTATTTGATTGATGCAGAGAATCAAATATTTTGAATGAATTTTAGATATGTGTAAAGTGAGTTATTATTTATTATTCGAAAGATTATACGGTCCAACTGCAAGAGGAAAATCGTTTTTCATGATATTATGTTTCATAAATTCAATGGACGATGAATCTACTCTGTGATAGTTCATATTTAAATGAGAGGTAATAATAAAAACTTGTCTAAAAATCTCTGACTGAACAATTCTTTATTCGACTAGTTTCGCCTTTTACAGCATTATCAAGAATGAATACATATTACAAATATTATGTTTCATGAAAATTGACATGATGTTTTATGTTGTATGTGAAAAAATATTGAATATTGAAAAAATCAATTAATCTTTCAGGAGTTTGGTCCAGATGGTACACCATTGTCGGAAAATGAGTTCACTTTACCTCTATTGTCAAGAACAAAGCGATCACTTTATCCTGGCTCCAATACGAGAATAGTCATGAAGCTGAACGAAAAAGATCTAGAAGATATCGTATTCAATTTGAATAAAACTATCCTAGGTCAGAATCTTCACATAACATACGTGCAAAGTTCAATAACCAATATCTATTTGCAGGTCAAGATCAATACGCTCCGAAATACAAGTTTGACATTGATTTGAATAACCCAATACATATCAATATGGAAGATGAGACATACTCAAAACAAGATTTCAATAACACTTGAGAAATTAGTAAACATTAGTATACGGTTACGGATTCAGTTGTTAAAATAACGTGACTCCCACATAGAAGAATATATTCGTAAGAATACTCTGTAAAATAAAGAACTTCTCTTTTATGAAAACCTCCATTCAATTAATTTCAAACCGTAAGATATTCGTTGGAATTTGAATTTGCAAAAAGGTTATTTCTATGGCATACCAATGCAAAATATTGATAATGTTGATTATCAATTTAATGTTGAGCATGAAACTGGGACAAAACCAGTGGAAAAAATTAAATAAATAAATACTCTTGCCTATGCTGTTCTCTCTCGTTGTTAACTAGCTGAATATATCTGAAAAAATATCTTATATTATGCTTATTCGTATTTTATAATTATATGAAAGTCTAGTACCTACTTAGAATTTGTACAGAGTAAAAATAGATATAATTTTCTTGATCTATTTTTTGCAATCATTCTATTGTATAAAATCAAAGGTACAAAAACAGTGCTTTCAATAGACGTAAAATGAATGTCTTTTTGTCTATAATAATGTAATTTGTCTTGAATGTAATATTTAGAGGTACTTGATAAAACAGGGTGTTTGGAGTTGTAAGAAAATCAAACACTACTATTCCGATGGCTACCGATTACAAAGCCAGACTGTTATATTTCTGAATAAAAAATTAGCACCAATATATAAAGAATCGCTGCCTTACTATATCCTTTTTTAAATATATAATTTGAGTTAATAATTGATGGGGCCGATACTTGATGTAAATGGATAAACATAATAAAACAATTGTTAAGCCAAGATTTACACATATATTAAAAATAATACTGCGTGACGTACGTTTCGATGAGATTCACCTTTTTCAAATGCTACGTGCAGACTAATGACAATTTCTCGAATACATACAATATATAAACTTAACTTATGAATACAGAGAAAACAGGTAGATAATAGGTAGAAGGGATCAATTCATACTGAAATACTATATAGGAAACTAAGTTATTTTGAAAAGATTGAGAAGGGGGCTTGAGGTATGATCGATTTGACTGTTCAAGAGGTTGCCAGAATATTTGTATTTATTGAATTTAAGTGATACTAACAAATTAAGCTTCATTCCCTTATTTGCGGTATTCAAAATTTCAAAATCAGAATTGAATATATGATTTTCATTAATCAAATGATTTGCATAATGTGAATCAGAAGACAGATACATTCATCTGACTCCAGAAATTAGAAGACAGATTCTCATTATGCAAATCATTTGATTAATGAAAATCATATATTCAATTCTGATTTTGAAATTTTGAATACCGCAAATAAGGGAATCAAGCTTAATTTGTTAGAATCACTTCAAATCAATGAATACAAATATTCTGGCAACCTTTTGAACAGCCAAATCGACCATACCTCAAGCCCCTTCTCGATCTTTTCAAAATTACTTAGTTGCCTATATAGTAGTTCAGTATGAATTGATCCCTTCTACCTGTTATCTACCTGTTTTCACTGTATTCATAATGTAAGTTTAACTATTGCATGTATTCGAGAAATGTCATCAGTCTCCACGTAGCATTTGAAAAAGGTGAATCTCATCGAAACGTACGTCATGCAGTATTATTTTTGATATATGTATAAATCTTGGCTTAACAATTGTTTTGTTATATAATTTGAGTTATAAATCAATTGGTTATTGGAAATTGATGTATGTCTTCTTGTATAAATGAATACGGATTAATTCCGAACTAAGCAAATTGAATAGAACAAAGAAAATTGATAACAGGAACTAGTATTTGTGATATAAAAAACTGAGGATTTGAGTTTTGAATATAAGAAGTATTAAAATATCTAAAACTTATGAACTCAAAAATGAACTTAAAACTTATGCTAAATCGCGTAAACAGGATAATTATTTTTTCACTAATACCTAAATTATAAATTCCCAAACTAATTCTTATCGTATAATTCTTAATTTTGACCTAACTTCATCTGAAGGTATAACAATGAGAGGTAAGTGCATGAGTGACTCCTTATAAGTTTCGTAGGTGACTTTCAACCAATACTAATTTGCAAATATTTCTACATACGACCTTCAACTGGGTTCAGTAACATATATTACAATGGAATTCTTCCATGCTCAACACCGAAAGAAAAAGTCTGAACGAGATATTGAAAATGGATATTTAGAAATATATTGTGATCTTTGAAGTATATTTGTAATCAAAAGAATATTGAATTTGTTAGAAGTATATAAAGTAATTCGCATTATATTATTCGAAGTATATAAAGTATTTCATCTGCTACTAAAAAATCCATGCATAATTTCCTTGAGAGCTTCGTCAGAATATTTTTTTCCCTCCAAAACGAATTTTGGTTGTTTAATTCGGTGGTCAATAAAAAAAATTCATTCATTAATTTGTATCTACGTATTTTCCTCTGAACTATCCATATATAAAAATGTACAAATAATACGCTAATACTATACCTTTTCTTTGTAGAAAGCCTAAGCCGAAGCCAAAGCTTCCGGCCAAATATTATATGTTCGCTGATGACACGATTAACATGTTAAAGGACAAAAATCTAGAATAGGTCCAAAAAAAAAGTGAATAAAGTTGTGAAGATAACTTCAAAATGGCTCAATCAAAATAAATTAATTTCAAATGAGGAAAAAACAGTGTTCATGTTGTTTCCTTAAGTGTCGTGATATAATATACAATATGAAGCTTAATATAAAAATGAACAATAAGATCATCAAAAAAGTCCCGTGTCACACATATTTTGATCTTACGATAGATGAGAGATTGAACTGGGTACATCAAATAGACAAAATGAATATTCAACAGACTGTGTGGTCTTATTAACTGTGTGAAACAGATAAATGTACTTTTTATTGATAAAACCAAACTTATGTTTTATAACGCACATGCAAACAGTGTTTTCAGCTATTTAATTGCACTATGGGAAAACACAACGCAATACAATATCAACCGCCTGCAAAAAAATTCAAAATAGAACAATAACAAATATATTAAACTCAAAATATGAAACTAGATCAGCTCAATTGTACGCAAAATACCCAATTCTGCCAGTTAAGAAACTTATTTGTCTCAAACTATGTGCATTGGTTTACAAATAGATCATAAAATAATAAAGAGTTACATTGTATACGTAAAAATTCTTCACAGATACGATACAAGAAACAAAGACCGATACGAACTGAATGACAGCATAAAATCAGGTTTTGGAAGAACACGTCCCAGCTATAATGGAGCCTTCATGTACAATCACTTACATTCGTTCATCTCGGTCTTTTTCTATATTCAGAAGGAGTATTAAGTCACATATGTATTCCCAAATGTTAAAATTTTAAATGAGAGGTAATAATAAAAACTTGTCTAAAAATCACTGACTGAACAATTCTTTATTCGACTAGTTTCGCCTAAATTCAAGGTGGTCCGAACAGATCTGCAAAATATTTATAGGTTGTCTTTGTAATATGTATTCATTCTTGATAATGCTGTAAAAAGCGAAACTAGTCCAATAAAGAATTGTTCAGTCAGTGATTTTTAGACAAGTTTTTATTATTGCCTCTCATTTAAATATGAACTATCACAGAGTAGATTCATCGTCCATTGAATTTGTTAAAATTTTGTTGTCCAATATTTAATTCGAAAATTTTAGAGATACTCTGTGATAACAATTTTGCGTTGATTTACAGTTTGAATGAAGATCTATGTGTCTTATAAACACGTAATATATTTCTCAATGGGATGAAGATTTCTTTCTGTATATTAGCTCAAATATAATGTGAATCGTTATCCGCACTATGCTACAAATATAAAAATAAAAAGTATGGAGGCCACATATTTCACAGTCCTTCAAATTGGACAAGTCGAAGATGACTGCCATAACTTCCCTGCCTAAGAACCAATAGGATGAATATTGATTTCATATGAAATTTCAGAATATTCAAACTTTTTATGGAAAAATTAATATTCCAACAAAAAATTTAAATCTTTTATACTTTAAAGAAGAAGCAGATTCCGTTGATGTTACAATTTTCAAATAGTTAGAGAACCTGTCGTTAAGTCAATCCGTGTAGGTAAAGTATTTGAGATGAATTATGGTCCTACTGTTCAACGAACTTCTGATATATTGTAGTTTTCCATGTTTTCTAAATTTCACTATATATAAGTCCAGTATTTGTTTTTATATATGAACGTAATAGTTTTCAATATGACGAAATAATAGTCTCACTCAAAAATTTTCACTGAGGAATACTTTTTTGTAGTGAGAAGAAAAACATATATTATTTCGGCAAAGAATTTTTCAATGCATCATCAAATTGGCACTGAGATAACATTGGCTTTCTATGAAGTTACCATTGGAATTATTTCATCATTCATATTTTTGATTAATGTTGCTTCAGTTTTTTTGTTTATTGAGAATCAGCCTTTTATTATTTATTGAACACTTAGAACTAATTTAATGTTCAATTTGAGCTTAATAAAACCCATGTCAAAATCAAATGTCTTCATCTTCTGATTCGGATTTAGGTTCTTCTTTTTTTTTTTCTTCTCTTTTCTTTCAGCAGCTGGAGCAGATGCAGCAACTGGAGCTACTTCAACAGCACCTCCGGTATGTACACTGGCTAACTTAGATCTCTCTTGCTCAATCAGTTCGTCAACAGACTTTCCATTGAGTTCGCTCAAGACCTTTTTAATCTTTTCGGTATCGGATTCTATACCAACAGAACTTAGGATTTTTACAATGTCAGCAGAGCTTTACCACCCAACACAGCCAAAAGTTTGACACTAAACGTGTATGATCACATATGTACATTTTTTTATGCGAAACTTCTCAAACTTTCCTATTAGGTATATGTTACTAGAGTGTCATTATGAAATGGAGCATAATGACATGTTATGTGATGTGTAAAAAAAAAGTATTTTGAAATAATTTGGAGTATATATTGAAATTTTCTTCATTCACAGAAAGGAGAAACAAATGCGTGATTTATTTTGTATTAATTTTGTACAATCATTAGTGAGTAAGTATTAAGAGGTGATCTAAAAATTCATCAAGAAAAATGTTATCAATTGTTAGGAAATTTTCACTTTTAAAAATCAATGAGAAGGTTGTTCCACTTTAGGGTGACTAGAATCTGACGCTGGTTGAACTGTAGGTTTTGCTGGTCCAGTCTGAGTAATTGGGATGACGCGGTCTGCATTCGACTGTTGAAGTTGCTTTTTAGGTGCTGTTACTGTGAGAATGCCGTCGGATGACAATGAAGAAATGACATCCTCAATATTATGATCTTCAGGCAGGATATACCTCCTTACAAAATGCCTTGAAATAAATCCGTGTTCATCTTGTTTCTCCTCGTGTTTGCCCTCTACGACAATACTTCTTCCAGAAGTTTTCACAGTGATTTCTTCTGGTGCAAATTGTTGAATATCTAAAATCACCTGAAACTTTTCCTTATCTTGTTGGATGGTAGACGATGAATTCTGTCTTTGAATCACAGGAGATTCACTCCATGGGCGAAGGTAGTTGTTCCTGAGAAAGGGGCTCCTTGGGCGAAATGTGCTAAGGGAGTTGATGAGATCATCTCTGCGTAATCCTAAGCCAAAGTTTTGGTCGAACAAACGAGATGGGCGCCTGTAATCTTCCTCATCCCACCAGTCTCTGAATAATAACGGTACCATTGACATCTGGAGTTTTAAAAGACAGAGTTAGATTTTAATAAATTTCGAATCAATATCAAACATCTCAAATCGTTAGAATCCCCCAAAATGTCTTCCTTTCATATTGTTTCAGTACAATCAAACTTACAAGAGCCAACTCCTCTAATGAACATGAGAAAATAAGTTTTTCTAGCAATAAAAGAATTTATACAAATAAAACCTATATAGAATACTGACCGGATCTAACGATTATGTACTTTGAAATACTTGAAAACTTGAAAGGTCATGTGTGACATTTCAACAGATAGGAATTTTGAGATATTTGAGTTCAAGGTTAGATGGAGATTTCAAGAAAAATCCGTGAAAATGCCGACTTTCATGGAACTTTGGAAGTTTTTTCTAACACTGATTTTGAATTCGAATTCAACTTTAATATTAGATAGGCAAAACCTTTAAAATTAAAATGAGTCAAAATTATTAAAATTTAGATTATCGTGCTTGAAAAATTCGGTATTATTCGAACTCGAGATCTGATTGCTGAAAATGATATCTCATGACAATTCAATCCGAAAAATATTTCGACTTGTTTCACTTAATTGAACCGAATCGTGTAATCTTCCTTGGCAATAGAACCTTTCCAATTCTTCGAAAATAATAATCTAAATTCTTTGAAACATTTTTGATGACTCTCCTAAAATGATTAGTCATTTTCTTGAAAATTTTTTTTTTTTTAATTCAGTGGACCTACACTTTAACGCCGGTTCCGAACGGCCATTGGGCTTGTAATCGATGTACATTACCCAGCATATATCATTATTTAAACTACTCAAATCATAGACAAACACAAACACCCATGCCTTCAGCGGGATCTTGAAAAATTCTACTAAATTGAAGTGAACACGTTAATCCCATGTCAGTCATATGTGTCTGACGCTGAGAAGTTCTACACGAGCCATGTCAGCCATGACGTATGCGATTTGGTAGAAAGCCACGTCTATCACAGATGTCTGACGCAAAAGATACATTTGCAATATGTTTCGAAAGCATGGCCTATCAGTAAGAAAATCTGAAAATTTCTGGGCTTACTACTAACAATAAAATGAAATAAGCAGTTATATACTTTTATATTGTTTCAGTTGAAAAAATACATTTTAATAACTTTCATTTTGTTATAATTAATTATATTCATTTATTATGGTGTCCAACATATTATATGCAAAAAAAGGGCTGCTGTTCACAGTCTAGTTCAGGGAATTTTCAAATCACGGTTGTTCTCATTGAATAATATGTCGCATACCAAAACTATCGTGAATGCGCAAGTCAAAAAAAGTCAAAAGTCAAAAGTTGCCAAACTATCGTGAATGCGCAAGTCCCGAACTTACAGTTCTAGATTGATCCTTCGAACCGGTAGAACCAATTCCGAATCGATTCCGAACCAGTCCCAGTTTATCCGCGAACACAGAACTGTAACTAAAAGTTCGGAACTAGGTGATCCGCGAACGCCAAAATTCAAACTGCGCATTCGAATAGTTCTGAATCAGTTCAGAATCCTTACCGCGAACAAAGCTATATGTTTAGCGTATGAGTTGAAATTTTTTGGTTTTTAGCTTTGTTCGAGCTTAAGCTAAGCGTTCCAGTGACCAAATTGTCCCGAAATTGTCTAATTCCTATGTTGCTGTTATTATTAATTTCATATATTATACAAGTATTTACTACAACAGGTTAATACTTGTTGTATTTTGTTTGGATGCGTGTTTGGAAAAATTGTTTTACCGGGAATTTTGGCAAAAATTTTTTTTCTGTGATGCATTATTTTTCCTTGTTACAATTTCAATTGAAATATCTAATAAAGTTACCATATCCCGTGTGAAAATTTTTCTGATATTATCGTGGCGATTAACGTGTTAAATTTGATCTTCATGGCATTATTCAAGTGAATGGTATATATGTATTTCGAATCATTTTGTGAATAATTTAAGTATGAAGCAATGAGGTTTGAAATTTTAAGGTTTCTTCGATCATTTTTACATTTATGTAGTTGTCCATTAGCAAGTCCTCAAAATTGAAAGACACCGCTGCACTCAACTGGCACATCTTCCAAACCCTCATGTACAACGAGCAACAGTTCAAAGTCCGCTATACGGATTGAAATCTTCTTAAGACCTATGAATAATGATAAATAATGAGAACGTCATAAGCACCTATTCGTCTCCACCTGAAAATTCCCCCAGCAGTGCTGATTCAATCGCTTATATATTTGCTCATATGTCTCAATATGATACGAAGAAAAATGATTCATTTCCTATCACAGGTTGACTTAAATTTGTCGGAAAATTAACCAGTATTACACGAATTCATTCGTATATAGATATTAATAAAGCGATTTGGAAAATTTATCGTTTCTATGCAGCGGCGGCCTTGCCCATTGCGACGCTCCGGGCGGCAGGTCTTTGCGAGGCCCTTTGTGCTACGGTAAAGTACCTATGTGATGCGAAAGTAGGTCTGGTTGTTTGGTAGGTACTCGTTATGTTTGACGAGAAATGCCAAAGTTATACAAATAAATGAAATTTGAGTTTTAAAATATTTTACTTACATTGAAAGATTTACAAAATTAACAAATACAGAGATGATAAATTTAAAAATTGATATTTGCGGCTTTTACTAAGACTAAAATCTTCAATTGAAGCACAATAATCCAACGAATGAGCTACATCATTTTCAAATGGAAGAATAGCAAGAACTGAAAGCCGATTCTGTGTCATCGAATTCCTCAAATATGTTTCAATAATTTTAAACCTAGAAAAACTCCTTTCAGCAGATGCAACCGTAACAAGTGTAGTGGCAAGAATTCTCAGAACTATTTCGAAAGTGGGGTAAACTTCAGTTAATTTTTTTATATTATGTATTTCAGTACCGAAATAATCGTTCATACACACGGATGAACATATTCAGTTCTTCATACAATTCATATCCATCAATATCACATGATTTTCCTACTGTTGTAGATATTTGCGTGATACGAGGCCCCTCTGCAAGAGCGAGGCCCCGGGCATTTGCCCTGTTCGCCATCCTAAGGGTGCCACTGTTTCCATGTTACAGATTATCTAATCAATTTATCGCATTTCCAAATTATAAGATGATGCGTGAATCAAGAACAACGACTTAGAGGTTCCAGCATACATATCAGGTTTAGAACCAAACTGAGAACACAATATCAACGTATTTGGGAGATGGTTAAGAAGCATATTCCATGCCAAGTACCCAGTACTTTCCTTGAAGATATTTTCTCAAAAAAACAAAAGGATTCGTTCATGTTTCTTCTATAGATCAACATGGATAACTAATAATACATTGAGGAGAGTTGGTAAAGAACTCTCAATGAATCTGTTAGTAATACATGCTTTCAATCATGATGACAGGTAGTGTCACGCAATAATATGTTAACCGTTTTTGTTTCATAATCTGAAACATCCAAATCCTCGAAAATACCTAAGGTGATAAATGGATTAAGCACATCTGTCGCACTTTTCGACCCATTTGATTCATTTCAGTGAATTTGATTGAATTCCAGTGAATTTTTGATATTCTAGAACAGGGATTCCCAAAGTGAGCCCCCCCCAAAGAGGGCGTGAAGATATATCAGGAGGGGCGTGAGCACAAGACCAGTTAAAAATGAAAATTTCTAAATAAACAATATCAGAAATGACTGGAATTCATTGTTTTATACATCGTCAAGCTTTGACAACCAAAACGCTTCCAAACGAACTCAATGCTGTCCTAAAACAGTGTACAAAAGTTGTAAATTACATAAAAAACAGTGTATCAAATACTCGACTGTTTAAAACGCTTGGTGAGGATTTAGGAAGTGATCACCCAACACTGCTATTTCATACAGAAGTACGTTGACTATCCAAAGGAAACATGTTAGCTAGATTATTTGAGCACCGAGATGAAGTAATCACTTTCTTTGAAAATCTGAAGCAAAATGAATTAAGCATAGAATTCAAGAAACCAAGTACACAGGTGTCGTTGGCTTATTTATCAGATTTCTTTGACTCTTTGAACAACCTTAACTTAAAACTGCAGGTGGAGAATTAAATATAGTGATTCATCGTGATGCCATCAAGATTGAAAAATTGCAGCTTTGGAGACGAAAAATAGCAGCAAACCCCTGCAATTATTCAAATTTTGCCAAAATACAGTCAATCTCAGATGAGCCACAGTACAAGGAGGTTTTTGAAGGATCCCAAATGAAAAGCCTAATATTAAACCATTTGGACAACCTTACTGAAGAGTTCAGGAAATATTTCCCAGACACTTGTGACGACGGTATTCACAGACTGTCAACAGACCCATTCAATATCAATATCAACTCTCTGCCAGAAGCACTGCAAGAAGAAGGTTTGGAGATAAAACATGATTCCTCTGCCAAGTACGACTTTGACAAAATGGACAAGTCATCATTTTGGATCAAATATTTCAAAGTGTACCCTCGTGTATCACAGGCAGCTATTTGATTATATCTGCCTTTTTCGAGTACCTCTTGTGTGAAAAGACATTTTCAACCCTCGTTGCAATTAAAACTAAGTTCAGAAACAAACTTGATGTTACCAGTGACTTACGTTGCGCCCTTACTAAAACACAACCAAGAATAGGTTTACTAGTGAAGAAAATGCAAGCCCACTCACCTCATGTGCATCTCACTAGTTTACTAGTTTATTATGTTCTTTTTGTCTATGTTTTTCTCTAACAGTATCCCTTTTCAGATCTTGTTCTTTGTGTTATTGAAAATACATGTTTTGTTTTTAATGTAATTCTTCTTTTTTTCACATGCCCATAAAATTTACTGTGAAGGGGGGCGTGGATGGTTTCCATTTCAACAGGAGGGGGCGTAGTAAAAAAAGTTTGGGAACCCCTGTTCTAGAATGTACCATTAACGAAAAAACAAATAAAGGTAAGAAATATGCCATTAGATTCATCGAATTTGATGAAAAAATTATTTGATTTTTGAATGAAGTCAAATCTGGAAATATTTTGAGTTCTGTTTCGTTTTCTTTACTCGTGTTAATATATCTACTTTAACAGAAAAGGAGGTTGATGTTGATCTAACTTATAGAGTTGCGAATTCGCCTATATTAATAGATGTTAATTTCCCAATAATATTTCATTCACACTAACTGGAGATACTCAGCCATTAAGAAATATGGATTTCTCATTCCAAACATTTTATTGAACCGACACTTGATAAATAAATTATTGCAATACCTCAACACTTTGCCCACAAAAGTAGACGTCTCTGTAAAAAAGCGACGAAACAGATCAGAGCGATTTCATATATTTGTTTGTAAGATGTTTGGCGTGACTCCAAAATGATTGAAGTAAATATTTTGTAATGAATGTGGATATAAATATTGTGGAAATTTTCATATTGGCGAAGATAACCAATTTCCTCACGATACTTGTATCCTTGTCATCTGGCGTTAATGAATCAAATTATTAATGCCATATTTAAAACATTGTTCGATTTCTTCCGATCAGTTCTTTGCGAAATCTGCAGAGGATACAAAAAAAGAAGAAGATATCGATAGTTACTTCAGTTGAGTAAAATTGTTTGATTTATCAATACCTTCCTCAATCTTTGTTATATATTTCTGTCATTAAAAAATATATAAAAACATCAAAAACACAATAAAATTTTTATAAATCACGTCCATATTAGTGAAATTCTAATTGCAGTCGAATATTCTGACAATAAGCAATATATACTTAAAATGATGCGAAATTCTTTTTTGAAATAATCACAGAAGTTTTATAAAATAGTTGAAAACAAAAGTAATGTAATTCAAGAAATATATAGGTATTAAATTATTATATAGACTGAGAAAGTTGTTATTTATATTCAACTCTTTTGGTGTATCAATCCAATAGTAAATGGAAAATGCTCTTCAGAGTGCTCTCACTGATTATGCGTTTTGAAAAACAAATTACAATCACACTGATTTATACTCACGTTTTTAAGAAATACCGAACGAACGATGCAACTATCACGCAAGTGCTCGGAACAAAATTTCGAATTCTAATGAAGTTTCGAAAACGTCCTCTATATTTTTAATCGTATCCCACGCTTGAGAAATTTTCAACTTTCTTAAAATAAACCCTGAGTAAGAGAATGTTTCACAGGAGCATCTGCAACCGACTCTAAAAATATCACAGTGATGCGTTTTATACAAAATACCTGTAACATAATTGACTTTGAAATCATCTGGATTTTGTTCATTCGTCTTATTATCGGAATTTATGGTTTCTCCTCAAATGGGATATATTAATATAATCTGATACTGAAATCTTTAAAAATTACGGGTATCTGAATTTTTTTTGATCAATATGACGAAAACGAAAAATTTTAATTTGAAATTTGATATTGTTTTTTGGGTTTTTTAGATTTTTTTTCATTACACAGTAATAAAATCTATCATAAAAAAATTAATTTCTTACAGAAGTTTATCTTTCTTCGAAAAAATTCACATCGGCCTTCATGAAAAATAGAAATATATTACGAGTATTTTCATTTGATGAGACGTGGATCTTTCTTGTGATCGGTATACCCATAAAATATGCAATTATAGATTATATAATTTATATCAATGAATATGTCGAATTAGGAATAATCAAATTACGTTCACTTTAACCATCATAATGGAAAAAAAAACAAAGCTGTCATGAAGACCCGATAAAATTGAAAACCGAAAATTATGAACAAAATATATTTTTTTGGATATTTATATTGATTGTTAAATCTTGATGAAATGTGTTGAATTGAAGCTTTTTACTTTCGTCTGCTTTGGATAACTATTGGCATTCTTAGCGACAATGTTATAAGTCAGGGGTTCCCAAACTTATTTTGTTTACTGCCCACTTTGAGAATAAATTATTTTTAGCGCACCTATTTTTTCACCTAATTTAAAACCAATGTAACTTCAAATTAAATTAATTAATTATCGTGAGCAGTGGCGGATTAAGGGTATCCGAGGCCCTAAGCACATAGCCTGTGTAGGCCCTCTACTCCTTAAATAGAAATGGAAGGAATGGAATGGAAGGTAGAAAGTATAAAATGAAAGTTCATCAAAATAGAAAGTGTAGTAGGTATAATTTAAAATTTAAAACATTTTTTTCCTTGCATTAATCAGAGCAAACTCCGAGATTACATCGTCGAAATTTATCTGACGAAGTATGTCTGCCTCAATACACATTAATGCTAAAGAATTAAGCTTGTCTGGACGGATTTTTGTTCTTTGCGGGTTTTTTAATCTTTTTAGTTGTGAGAAGGATCGTTCAGCAGAGCAGTTAGTAATCATTAAGCTGTGAAAGATTCTAAACGCAACTTCTATATTTGGGAATACGCACTTTACTTTATCTTTAATAATCATTTCATATAGATCAGAATGGGTGACCTTTGTTTCTGAAGATTCATATTTATTCGAAATATATTATATTTGTGAAAATGATTAAATTCGCCGAGGAAGTTTTCATTGGAGTCTTCTGGGTAAGATTCTAAGAGCAATTGGATATTTTTTCCATATTCTGAGCATGACTTATTTAGATCCGCAAGAAATGAAAACTTTTGTGAAACTTCGTGGTATACATCACCTCTTCTTTGCATTTGAGCATTAAGTGTGCCAATTATTAAATTGAAAGTCTCAATGCGGAATTTGTCTCTAGGATTCAAATCAAGTTCCTCTGCATTTCCATCATTCACTTGTTTCTTCGTAATTCGTCTTCGAGTTTCCTTATATTCCCCATTAGGAAAAATTTTTCTTGCCTCGCCTTCAAATTTTTCAAATTGATTCCTCATTTCAACGAGATGACCCGATAAAGAATGATACAAATTGGAACACGTTTTAAGATCTAATCCTTCTTCTTGGAGTCCTTTACTGGTGCGATGAAAAACTTGTAGAATATCATTCCACAAGGTGAGCATAAATATAAACTCAAACTCTTGCATTTTGTTTGAAATATTTTGTGATTCTAACCTGGTCTCACCTTTTTGGTTTGTGTCCTCAGCAATTTCATCTAAAGCATCCAAAATTTTCGGATAGGATTGTAATATTGCATTCGTAGCTACAGCGTGAGCTTCCCAACGAGTGTCCGACAGCGACTTCAGAACGCTATCGTTTCCTATTAAGCAATTCTCTTAAAACTGCCCAACGATGAGTAGAACCCGAAAAAAATTGTATAACAACTGCACAATCGAAAAAAATTCACTGCGATCGTACAACAATCAACAGCACTGCGACCAATCAAGTTTAGAGTATGTGCAGCGCATGGTATAAATACAGCATATTTGTTGTGCTTTGAAATTTTTTGCTGCTTCCCTTTGTATCGTCCTGACATATTAGCAGCATTGTCATATGATTGTCCTCTGCACTTTGCAATATCTATTTTGCAACCCTCTAGATAACTGAGTACTATATTTGCCATCTCTTCTCCGGTATGACTTTTTAAATTTAAAAACCTCAGAAATCGTTTCACGGGCGTTCCATCAGACGGCTCTGATGGAACGGAGTCCACTGAGAGGCTGAAGTACCCAGCTGATTGTATTTGTTCGACAATCACTTTGTGAACTTTATCACTCATTAAATCGATAAGTTCGTCGCATACTGTTTTCGATAGATATGATGGGTTGCCTTTCCCTTTATTTCCATATCTTGTAATATGGCTTGCTAAAAATGGATCAAATTGAGCCACAAGTTCAAGTAAACCCAAAAAATTCCCATTATGTATAGATCCAAAAGACTCATCATGTCCCCTAAAGGCCAAACCACGTTCTGCAAGCCGTTTGTATAACTGCAATAACTCGTTGCAATACATTTTGCCAATATTTCTTTTCTTCTTTCACTTGTGCCTCTAGATTTTTGGTGATCCCTAGACCTTGTCTTCGACTCGAATAAGTTTGCATAAAGTCCTTATGAGCTGAACTATTTTCATGGTGCTCAATTGCAATTACGTTGCGCCAATCACTAAATCCGTCAGCTACAAATTGGCTCAGCGCTGTGGCGATGGATTTGTTACCAAACGACTTGCAAACAAAGCAATACAAAGATCCTTTAAGAAAAAAAGTGTGGTGACAGTTGTTCGTCAAAGTTGAGGGACTTTTCGAAGTTTAGTATGAAACATAAAGTTAGAATTATTGTTGAAAAAAGCCATATTCTTTATACGTGTACGTAATCAATAGTGAAAGCATAAATATAGTACTTACCTGAAAACTTTGTGAGGGGTAACGATGAGTGTAGTTTCAATCAAAGCCACTCCGTAAATAAAGTAGGGGTACGTGCGGTAATGCGTATGGGCGCTATCATTTGAAATGCAAGGACAACTCACTCAGTCGGTCTCGCGGCGCGCCACGCCTGGGGGCCCCCGCAGGCCCAGGGAGACTCTTCATACTCCCCCGAAGGGGGCAGGGCCCTGCGGGGGTGTATGAAGGGTCATTCCCGGACTGCTCGCGCCTTGTGATTTCGGACATATTGTGGATGAATCTCGATAAAATGAAGGTATAAAATGAAACGCCAGCAGAGGATGGAGGCCCCTGGAGAACAGGGGCCCCAAGCACGTGCTTGTAGTGCTTATACGTTAATCCGCCACTGATCGTGAGCTATATTAGCGAAGATGAAACATTCATTTTAAACGAGACTTGTACTATAACCTATAAATATGTATCTTTTTTTTTTTTTATTAGAAAATTGCCCGCATCAACCGCAAGGGTTATTAGCGGTGGTGCAGTGGAAGAACAAAATTAATAAAATGAAACAACTTATAGTATCTTTTCTTTTATTTAAAATGAAACAAACATAATTGATTCTTATATAGAAACAAATGTGAAGGATGAATCTGATGCTGTTTAATAAAGTTGATGATATCAGGTTCCAATTTATTAAAGAACAGCCGCAAGACACCCCATGACAAACATGCCTGAACTCGTTTATTTCATTCGACGCTCAATCGTACTCAAAAAGTAAGAACAAGTATTCTATGAACAAGCCGATTTAAACAGGAATGCACAAATCCGGTTATTCAACAAAAACGTGTTAAAACATGATTGCCCGCAGTCTATTATCTACGACAATTAGCTATGTAGGAATACTAATAACTATTAAAATGTGAAGGTGTGTCTATTGCCTTTTTATTTCTTCGTTTGTGTCTACTTTCATTTCGAAACGGAGCAACCGATTGACAATATTTCATTTTATTTATTGAATGAAATAGGGATACATGAACTACGCGAGAGAAATATCGAACTGAATTTGAGCAATCTCTTAATTGATATTAGTTGATGTTCACACGTTGTAGTCAAGAGTCGAGTCCTCAGTCAGTGTTTGAGGGTCTTCCTAGCTAGATGAAATTACAAATGGCCCCCCAAGCTTTTACACAACGCCCCCATTTTTTTCGGATCTCTTACCGCCCCCCTTCGAGCCTGCAGCGCCCACAAGGGGGCGTTATCGCCCACTTTGGGAAAGGCTGTTATAAGTTATAGGCAAAACACATTGGGTGCGCAATATTGTATTATTATGTTTTGATGGTTCATTAATTTATTTAAAAATCGACTACAGTCATAAGTAAAACCTACAATAGCCTTTACAGAATGAAAATTGAGAATATGGACCCCACTTAACAGAATAACGTACATAATTCTGTAGGTATCCCACGTACAGAATTAAATCAAAGACTCAAATTCGTATACATATTAGTTCCTCAAAATGAGATATATTCATGTAATAACGAGACATTTTTTATAATCAATGATGGTTTCATCGTTATCGATAATTTTATACTACTTATTCAACGTTAATATTCTTTAGAATAATTTGTATATAGGTATATAATATATATATATATATATATATATATATATATATATATATATATATATATATATATATATAATTTTATATATATAAATAAACTATTTATTTGATAGTTCAATAATAAAAGAATAATTTTATTTCATAGTTCTCACAAAAGTGCACACAAAAATTCGCTCAAGTCGATCCAGCCGTTGATAGTAAGTACCAAAAGCAAGAAAAATACCTAAATTTCTGATTTAATTTTGATTGCCTGCCACGACCTGTCAGGTCGTCTTCTCCTCGGCATTGTAAATTGTAATCAATATAAGTGAGAAAAGATCTCGCGCACTTAGAGGTAAATTGTCACTATCACAAAAGGTCAAAAAAAAGAGCACATAATTTGAAATGTCACTATCACAAAAGATCACCAAAGTAAAGAAAGTTCTCGCGCACGTAGCGGTAATCGCCACTCACGAATATAGAAGGATGCACTCTTTGTATGAGGTATCGATCGACATAGACTCTATGTCATAGAGGATAGATCGATACATTAGTTGGTTGTGAAATGTCAAATATTATGGTAGCTTTCAGAATTTAAATTTGTGAACAACCTTAGGATTTATCAATCTATATGAAAATAATCTGATAGATATTAAACAACTGCAGTTAGCTAAAATTTAGTTCATTTTTTACCCCCTAAGAATAAATATGTAGTAACAAAGATATAAAAATTCTAACTGGTTATTCATTTCAAACTATTCTCTCAATTTGATTTCTGAACGACGGCGGACACATATTTAATTCCGAGGTGAATTGTTACCGATTTTTCGGCACAATAATCAATTGCCGGATCATAGTGGAATGCAGCTCGTTCAAGAATCACAGAAGCACTGCGTCTGCGGATTCGCTCAATTTCATTATGTCGTGCTTGCTGTTGTTGTGATTGATGTGCACGAACTTGTTGCATTCTGAGCCTATTTACTTCATTGCCACTCACTAAAGAACGCGATTCTGACATAGCAATACGACTATTTTCTTGATCTGTCTCTCTCTGGTCATCAGTGCGGTTAACACGTGAGGTAGGTAGCTCTTCGTACATTTGACTGACTGCGACGACCTAAGTCAAGTCGTTTTCTCCTCGGCATCATAACGTAATATAATAAATTAAAGTGAAGAAAATTCGCGCTCACTTAACAGTAATCACTATCACCAAAATATCAACAAAAAAGAGCACACTACTTGGAATGTCACTACCACAAAGCATCACAAAAACAAAAAAATTCTCGCGCACGTAGTGGTAATCGTCACTTACAAACATAGATGTACTCATAAAATATCGCAACCATGATAGTAACACAATTTTGTTAATAGGAAAACTCTTTTCCGTGTTTTGAGGTTAGCTCCGTGGTTGTCAAATATTATGGTTGCGTTCTGAAACTCAAGTTGTGACCAAACTTAAAGATTTATCGGATAGTAGTAAAGTTCAAATTGCCTCCACATTTTATTTAGAAACGTTTGTATGGGATATAGAAAAGTTCTGTTTTTAGAGTTTTCCCGGCAAATATTCGATTTTTTCTCGCATTTTAAACCTTCCCTGGAACTCCACGAACATTTCAAGACTAAGATAAGATAAATCCGTTCAGCCGTTCTCGAGTATTAGCGAGACTAACGCACAGCAATTCATTTTTATATATATAGATTGAATGAATTCTGCTGTATTATAGGGTTCACATTCCTTGAGTAATCTATAAATTCTCTTCTTGCATTACGTTTAAATCATTTGTGATGATGACATCCAAAAAAAGTCCTCCTGATTCATTGCTTTTAATATTTCGTTCGAGAATTGTCGACTTTGGCACCAGAAGATCAGATTTATCTGTTTGAAAGAGAACAAAATCTGCCTTGATCATTCAAATTACACCAGGTTTTGTTACTGTGGAAGCAAGTTCATTGTGTTGAATGACATCAGCTTAGTCAGTAGCTGCTGTCACTATACATATATTTTTGGTACTACTTTATTTATATAGTAGTGTGTGAACATCTTGGCGATGCATTTGGGAGATCATTCATGAATAAAACAAATAGAAGTGATCCAATAATACTACCTTGTGGTACTCCCATTCTGCTACTCAACTTGAAAGACATATGAACTCCATTCATCTCAATTTTCGAACATTGTTTCCCATTTTACATATATCTTCCAATTAGTACTAGTACTAGTTGTTTATTTTTATACCATAGTAGTTCAGCTTTTTGAGAAATCCATTACGATCGACTCAGTCGAAATCTTTAGTAAAGTCGAGAAAAAGAGCAGTCAGAAAGTTACTGTCCTATAATTGTATCCATTAATATCCAGTATTGTTTGTGTGATCTGAAAAATGGCCGTATTTCTGTATTTCTTCTTCGGTTTGGTGAAAAGCCATGTTCACTTCGACTGAAAATTTCAAATTTTGAACAGAATTTCAATAGCCTTTTTGCAAGTTATTCTTCGCAAACTTTCGAGACGAACGGCAGCAGGATTATTGGTCTATAGTTTTCATATTCATCCATTGATCCGTTTTTGCATACTGGTTTCACAATTGCAATCTATAGTGAGTCTGGGAAAATTTTGATTATATATCTTTTTGGTTCCACAGTATATTTTATAACACTGTTGGGAACAGTGTTATAATGTGCATTTCTTGTAGAATTTTTCAGTTAATTCATTTTCATTTACTTCTGCAGCTGTGGCCTCAAAGATATAAAAGAAGTTCGCCTTTTTTCGTATATTTTGTATATATATATAATATTATATATATATATATATATATATATATATATATATATATATATATATATATATATATATATATATTCAGTGTTTAATTGGGATTCCAGTCTAGGACAGGAAAATCAGTTAACCTCTTTAGTATTTTCCAAGCTTTCGAAAATGTTTATTTTCTTCTTCAGGGCTAAAATAGTACAAAAATTAACAGTTTATATAGCAAGGCACTATAAAAAGTTTTTTCTTACAATTACTGTGAAGTTAGTCCGAAAGTACATTAGTTTTTTGAATTTTGAAAATAAGTACAAGTGTTCCCAAATGCATTGGGTTGGAACTTTTGGAAGCATTTGGTTGTACTAAACTTTTATAGTGCCTTGCTATATAAGCTGTTAATTTTTGTACTATTTCAGCCCTGAAGAAGAAAATAAACATTTTCGAAAGCTTGGAAAATACAAATGTTTTCCCAAACTGCATCCCAATTGGGAAAATACATATCTACAGTCGTTAAACATTCACATTGTATTTTCTTATTATATATATATATATATATATATATATCAAAAATATATATATATATATATATATATATATATATATATATGAATTACTTCATAGCTTCTGCTAAGGATTATAAAGATTTAAGACCAATCAGTATATTCAATGCAATGTCGGAAATTTTCGAAAAACTTGTTGCTTCACAGATAAAGTGCCAATTATAGAAATATAGTATTTTACCCAGTAATCATTCAGGTTTCAGGATGGATTATAGTTGCCTATTGCTTTGTTGAAGATTACTGGTTACATCATGATGACAACCGACAATAATGAACTTTGCGTTCTAGTTTTGCTGGATTACTCTAACTAAAGCATTCGATAAAATGAATCACGGTCTGTTACTTGCTATATTTCATTATATTGGCTTTAGTCAAAAAACTAAACTCTTATCCAGTAATTATTTACGCAATCGTAAACAATTTTCTCTTACCGTGCTCATCGATCAAGTGTCGTAAATGTTTCTTGCGGAGTGACACAGGGTCAATTCTCGGCCCATTATTCTTCACTGCGTGTACACTTTTCAATTGATAAATTGTCTCTCGTACTGTGAAGCACATTTATACGCGGATGATACGCGAAAGTTTTTGAAATTTCCAAGAAACTCCCTAGAAGATGCTGTGGAAAAACTCAATTTAGATTTGGAAACTTTATTCCGTAGTTCACAAAATAGGGATATGTGTTTGAATCCAGAAAAGACGGAAGCTATGCTTTTCAGAGAGAATTCATTGAGGGCAAGTGTGAGGAATCGAATCTTGTTGAATCTGAATGATATGCTCATTGCATCATTATCTCATGAAGCCAAAAATCTCGAACTCATTGGGATACTAAATTGAGACTGATGCGGAGATGCTATAGTTGAATCAAGTTAATCCGTGGTTATAATGTGGTTAATGCCCTGGTATTGTCACGGTTGAATTACGGGAAATAATATAATAAAAAAAATTATTGCGTTAGATTGATACACGATTGAAGCGTTTGGACCAAGTCTCACACAGATTGGTAGAGTTGGGTTGGCTCAATATGGAGAAACATAGAATGTTACATATGTTGTGGTTATATCATAAAATCTTGGTAACTAAAAAGCCATCTTTTTTACACCGTAAAATCAGGTTTTGTTCAGACATCCATCGTTTCACTGTAAGGTTCAGATAAGTTGGCTATTCTTTGCTTTTATAGAACCTTATTTAAACGTTCTTTCTCCTATACAATCTCAATTTAATGAATAGTAACTCGAATGAATTATTCAGTTACAAAGCGAAAGCTTTGAAATAAAACTGTAACCAATTTCTCCTGAAAGAAAATAATTGAATTTGTTTTTTAGGTAGTTTTTTTTTTTTGTGTAGTTTTTAATTTTTTTATATTAAGCATGTGGCTCATATATATTCTACACTGAACGACCATACCTGTCTTATTTATTTCAATTAATTTTATTCTTTTCTTTTCTTTATTATGCAGAAAATTGTTGAAAAATAGTTTTTTTTTGTTTCATTTTGGTTGGATTAATCAGCTGCCGCTGTATCCCACCTCTTAGTACTCAATAGTTTGTGAAGTTATACCAATGCAATTTGAATAAAGTATGTTAAAATGTAAGCAACACCATGTATGTATGATTTTGTAATGGAGTACTAATATAAAGTTCTATTATATATATATATATATATATATATATATATATATATATATATATATATATATATATATATATATATATATATCTAATGGAAACAAAGGGAACCTCTCGAACCTCAAATAAACATAAACTTTAATAAGCAAGGTATGTATATATTTTATGGTATACACAAATATCATGATACATTTTCAATGAAAATAAAAGAATATAGTAAAAATATCCCATTGTTAAATTGGTATGAACACCATCGTAGATTTGAGACTAGAAATATATAAAGTGAGGTACAAAATGATTTTGAACTCTCTTCCTTCCAACTAGGGCCATTTACCTGAAAGAGAAGTACAATATCATTCCCGAAGGTATCGAAATATCGAATAAGGTGTTACGTTTGAAAATTGGAAGGTGTGTGATAAATCTAAAAATATTTATACCTACAATATATATAATACCTACAACTACAGCAATGCGACACATAGAATGGAGTTTAATTTTCTTGCAGCAATAAAACATCTTGAAAATTTAGATATCATCTATGAATAATCATTCGACTATTTTTTGGCTTATTACCTTTTCAATAACTGTTCATCAAAACAAATCCTTTTTTTCAAAATTATACTGAATAGGATTTGTACATCAAGTCAAGAGACATTATTATAAAACGAGTTATTCATGAACAAAGGTTGAAATTTTTATTAGAAGTGAATTTTTTGTCAATTCATTGATTGCTCGCTAGATGTCTCGACAGAACATTATTAAATATATTGAATGAATAATATTACTTGGTTTTATAAAAAATTTTATTGAATTTGTATTGCTTCAGAATTTTTCTTGAGTCGAGCTTTTGACAGTAGGTTTACAGCAATAAGCAATTGAAAAGCAATAATCTAATGACATTTTTGTGAAACCATACCAAGTGTTATTTATTCAATACAGTGAATTTCCACAAATATCACGAGTATTGAATCGAAGGCAAGTAAACCTAACATCTCATATTTGATTTTATGATATAATTTGATTGTGTGGTAATGAATATACGAAAATATCAACTAACATTTCCCTGAGTATTTAGTTAATTATTTTTTAAGATTTTTTAATTTTTACTGAAAGTATATATAAGTCAAGATGCTTACATAATTCCTGAATCGATTACTAGGAGATTATTTCAACAGAATTGAGTTATGTTAGACTCTTAATAATGGTTCAATAGCTCGAAAAATGTGTCGAATGAATGAAATCATATATACCTACGATATATTTTAAAATGTTACATCAAATGTTATGCGATAAGTCAGTGGAATTCATCAATTTCATATTAAAAGACTTCATTATAAGAAAACACAGAAAATACTTAGTATAGGATGATCAAATGAAAATACTAACAGTTGTGCTGATTCTTAAAAGGCCATTTGGTGTTTCTGTTTAGTAGGAAGTATGGGGGCGAGTAGTACGCTCTCTTGAAGGGTTCTTATGTCGGCTAAAGTCCTGTGACCTTGCTCATCGAGTTCTTTCCATCGCATGTAATTTTGTCTCAAATACGTAATGAGCTCTGGCATTTCGATAAAAGCTGAAATTGTTTATATTATGATTAATTAAATCATGAAATTGTGGTTGATAGACTATTGATATAATAATTAGATTGAAACGCCGCTATCATTATATTTTTCAATTATTCATATACATTATATTTTTCAGTACATATTAGCCCCTATAATGGGCATAGGCGCTATAATATGCATTTAACATATGGGAATTTTGGAATGACAACATGTGATGTGAAAGTAGGTCCACAATAATCCAACGAATTAGCTACGTCACTTTCGATTGAAAGAATAGCAAGGGCTGAAAACCGATCCTGTGTCATCGAATTCCTCAAATACGTTTTGATAATTTTAAGCCTAGAAAAACTCCTATCGGCAGGCGCAACCGTAACAGGTGTGTTGGCAATAATTCTCAGAAATATTTTGATAGTGGGGTAAACTTCAGTTGAATTTTTTCTGAAGGGTGACTTTTTTAGAGGTATAGAACTTTAAATTGGCATTACTGTTGAAGATGGCGACCGATTTAGCAGCTGAGAAGTGATTTATTCTCAGTTTGGTTTGGCAATTCCTCATGAATAGACTCACGCCTGAACAACGCTTGCAAATAGTGCAATTTTATTTCGAAAATCTTCTGGTTGAATGGCTACGTCAGCAAACAAAACTGCCGCATTTGGAGTGAAGATAATCCTCAAGTGAATGTCAAAACACTGTTACATCCAGAAAAACTGACTGTTTGGTGCGCTTTATAGGCTGGTGGAATCATTGGTCCGTATTTCTTCAAAAACGATAATGGCCAAAACGTTACAGTCGATAGATCCATGATTACTAACTTTTTCATTCTTGAATTGAACAACCATGATGTCCAGGAGCTGCGGTTTCAACAAGACGGCGCAACATGTCACTCAGCTCGTGCCACAATCGATTTATTGAAAGATACGTTTGGTGACCGCCTAATTTCACGTTTTGAACCTGTGAATTGGCCTCCAAGATCTTGTGATGTAACACCGCTAGATTACTTTCTATGGGTCTATGTAGAGTCATTGGTCTATGCGGATATACCACAAAGGCTTGACCATTCGGAAGGCAATATTCGCCGTGTTATTGCCGATATACGGCCACAAATGTTGGAAAAATCATCGAAAATTGGACGTCCAGATTGGACTACATCCGAGCTAGCCGTGGCGGTCATATGCCAGAAGTGATATTTAAAATGTAATGCCACAAGATTACCTTTCGAATGAAAAAAAATTCTTGTCAAATGAATGATCCATCGTTGTTTTATTGCAATTTAAAGTTCTATACCCCTAAAAAAAACACCCTATATTATATATTTCAGTACCGAAATAATGTCATCGTTTCCTGAATACACACGGATGAACATATTCAGTTCTTCATACAATTCAAAACATCAATATCACATGATTCTTCTACTGTTATTGATATTTGCTTGATACGAGACCCCTGCAAGAGCGAGGCCCCGGGCGATTGCCCTATTCGCCACCCCCTAAGGCCGCCACTCAATAGGTATTCTAACAAACTATGTACAACAATGATAATTTTAATATTCATTCAAGGTTGTTGTGATACACAATTACTGGGTTCTTACAAATGTATCATTATATTTCAAAACTAACACCTATAATTTTATATAATTTAACTATCATAGCTTTTTATAACTAACTTAAGACCGTAGCCTGTGGTCAGTATGAAAAATGTCTGACTTACAATTTGAGGAATACAAAATTTAATTCACAGATATACACAAAATTACATGTACATTTTTCATATAAGTAGAGAGAAGCAAAAAAAAAGGTAAATAAATATGAAACAGATATAGAAAATGTGCAAAAATCTGTAACAATGTTAAGTTGGTCTTAACTCATTTTATAGTAACAAATATTCACCAGTTGATGAATGATGGACCTATTTGTGGTTTCCATCCAGTTCATTTATTGCAATTTGAATTTCTTCATATTAACCTTTGTTTTCAATTCAGATGGTAACTCATTTTGGATACTTGGTGCTATATATGAGTAACTATGTTGGGATATGGACTAACTGTATTTCGAAATTGTTCGGGATTCCCTACTATATCTGGTATTCCTACACTGTTTCATATAGCAGCAATTGTCTTAGTTTTTTTATGATTTAGTTAACGTATATCCTAGTCAGTAGAGTATGATATCTTTCTTACGAAGAATTTTCAGCAGTCATTTGAATCTCTAGCTCTTTTATTATTGTATCATAAGCACCACCTCACACAACAGTATCAATCAGAGACTTCGCTTTGTAAATTATTGTCAGATGTTTTACATCCAGAATAATTAAACGATGTATAAATTTGGATATTAATCTTCCAACCTTAACAATTGAGCCTCTGATGAGGAAGTTTCATTTAGGGTGCGAATCCAGCATAATTCCTGAATATTCACATTCGTATGAGGAAGGAATGGAAAACTTATCATCTACTATCTAGATTATGAATGTTTTATTCGGTGGTAGTAGGCGCTTATCTACAGCAGAAGGAATTTATTTTGTTCTTTCCATATATAAAGTTAATAGTTGTTGCTTTAACCAATTATAGATATTCACAAATTCAGATTCAACTTTGGTTTTAAGATTGCTAGATTTCGCTACTGATTAAACTATCGCAGTGTCATCAGCGAAAAAATTATTTTCTCTTCACAATCAGACAGCAAAAGTAAAATAAATATAACAGAAATATATACATATAAGGACCCATTAGTCGTCACTCCTTCTCTTATCACGTACATTTGTTTGGTTTCGTTGGTTTCTGATCGTGGAACGCCCTGAAGAGTTTGCTAACGGTCTGATCGAGTGAGAGTAGTTAGGCTTGAAATTTTATTTCCACAGGTTTTATTGATATCTGATTTGTTGGTCTCAATACAGTTGAATAAATATTTCTCTGTTTCGAATATCATCATTTTAATAACAAAAAATTCTCGGTTTTATGGAGGGTGAATCCAATCTTCAATACAGTTGAATAAATATTTTTCTGTTTCGAATATCATCATTTTAATAACAAAAAACGTTCGGTTTTAAGGTGGGTGAATCCAAACCTCATGAATTTGTTTCATGAGGATTCAGTTCTTGGGCAATCATTGGTTTATTTTAGGGAACTCAATCGATCAATGGACGAACAGTTTTTCTTTCTAATAAAAAAAGTTATGACTATTTTGGTCACTTTTCCTGTGTTTACGTTACAGCTCGAAAGGAGTTTTCTCATCCTAAAAAGATTGACCCATCTCTATTATGTATATATACCATTATAAAGAGGGCTGGCGCTGATGCCTCTCTACCGAGATGTGTTGGTAGTTCCCAACAATGTTTTCAATATATTAGTTCTTAAAAATGAAAGGTTTGAACTTAGTTATTTAAAAGTTTTAACACATAAGCAATATTATAAGTACTATGAATCAATTTCCAAGCAAATTTATAGCAAAAGTCCACTTTTATCAACTGAATTTCCAATTCCTAAAATGTACCTACATATAAGTTATAAGAATAAGTTACTTATAAGTTGTAATAGAAAACTGTTTTATCAACTTTGAACACAATTTAACAATCACTATTAAAATGAAAATTGAAGCAGATTGAAGATTTAGATAGAAGCTAATGATATAATGATAAAATTAATTTTGGCTAGGTGACAGGTAGTGACTTGTGATACATTCTTTTTCAAAAGTCTTTTTCAGTGGACACAGCCTCAAAGTCCTCAAGTGTTCCAGAATCTGGCATGTGCCTTCCACTTGCCTCATTAAGTGAAAGCTTCTACTCTCAATTTTTCTTGATCGTAATTTTCAAACTTGTGAATTTTTTTTCCGAATTTGCTGAACAGACGAACATTTATATATCTCATGTATACACAAGTCGAAAGAGCACTCTTTCCTATGTCCAGACATAACACAAAAGTGTTTGAAAATACGTTTCCAAAAAAAGTGTTTCTACGATACATAACCTGTGTAATATTTGTAACGAGAGGGAGGATATCGATCTGGTCGACACTTCGATTTCTAGTACAAGATGCATGTTGTTGCCGTAGGGTCTTTTATACATGATAATGTGTTGTTTCTTTTCATTTTCCTTTTCGTTTCTCTACTTGTGTATTTATGAATATATGGTATTCTGTCATCTAAATTGTTTGAATATTCAAGTATTTCCTGATTGAATTGAGTTTCTTATTTTTATTTCATCTTTTATTATTCTTTTTTTTGTTCTTCATCTGTATGTATATGGTGTATTTAGGCAGCTGAATTGTTTCAATATTTGAGTATTAATTCCGTTTAATTTTCATTCATCATTTATGTCATCACTTGAACCATTAACATATATCTCTTTTATTTAATTATAACTCATTATTGAAATTGAAATTTTTACCTTGTAGGGCATATATTGTGAATGAATAAATAAATGAATGAATAACCGCAAATTATCAATAGGATTCAGGTTTGGACTTAGAGGTTCCCATTCCATAATGTGGATATTAATTCCACAAAAGTAATCGATAGATTGAGAGTAACGTGTGACCAATGAACCAAACAGGAAAACATTATCTCCTACGTTTTCGATATGAACATCTGCTTTCATTGATCTATGTGAATTAAAGAACAACCATGTTCCAACGGTCTTATGTTCTGCTACCCAGAACATTAATGGTGGGGTTCAACAGTAACTGTCTGGCGTTTCCCACAACTGTAGGCACCGATTTCAATATTCTCTGGCAATTATTCCTTGAAGGATAATGGAGTATATGTTTCACATAGCCAGCTCTGCTTTTTTGGATAATTCGTGTAAAAATTATCGAAGGTTATTGTATACCTTCAATATTCAATATTTACAAGTGCGATGATATGAGTACGATAACTATATAAATTAATTTTCCTGTATTCATATACTACACACACACACAAATTCAATATTCAAAAATTATATAAAAATACTTAAAATTAGAGTTTATGCAGTGATGATAACAGAACTAACATATTCAGCAAATGTCTCTTATTTTGTTTCGACTTGTACCCTACATGTTGCTAAACTGAATGGTCAGATTTTCTTCTTCTTCCTTCAACCTTCTAGGGTGTTGAAAACTTGACCATTCATTCAGCAACATGTAGCGTAAAAGTAGAAACAAAATGAGAGATGTGTGTTGAATAATGTTAGTTCTGATTTTATCACTGCATAAACTTTAATTGTAAGTAGTTTTATAATTTTTACATATTGAACTTGATCATTGTAGTCATTACTTTGCGTCTTGTTCCTTCTCCTGAAGAAGACAATATCGAGAATACATAAATCCTACATAAGTATGGTTACATAAGTACACGGTCGAGAAATTCTCTATTTATCAATAGGTATATACGTATACGTATATATATATATATATATATATATATATATATATATATATATATATATATATATATATATATATATATATATATAAATAAGAAAATGAACACTAGAACATTCATTTGAAAAATTTAAATGAATCAAGGGAATGTTATAGTAGAGAATTTTTTATTAATATAATTATAATTTTTTTAGAATATTTTCTTAAATATTCCATTCGGTGCCATAAGCACAAAAAAATTTCATTTTCATATATATATATATATATATATATATATATATATATATATATATATATATATATATATATATATATATTCTTTGAAATTGATTTATTGCCTGTTTAAGATATTTTATTTTGAAAGTTTTTAGCAGTAACAGGCTTTTTTTGATATGAAAAAGTTTATTTTTGTTGACGTTTCGTTGTTATATTACAACTTCGTCAAAACTAATAGTTTTGACGTCAACAAAAATAAACTTTTTTATATCAAAAAAAGCCTGTTATTGCTAAAAACTTTCAAAAAAAAAAATAAAAAAATATATATATATATATATATATATATATATATATATATATATATATATATATATATATATATATATATATATATATATATATATATATATATATATATATATATATATATATATATATATATATATATATATATATATATATATATATATATAAATATATATATATAAAATATATACTGAGACTTTCAATCGAACTATCGAAATATTTCATTCGATTCTCTCAAGGAGCTGTCTACAAAAATTTTGTAAACGAAAACATAACCCTTCACTTTCGAGAATTAATATTGAGCGCGTTTCGAAAAAAATCGAACTCGTTGTTCGGAAATACCAAACAATTGTTCTTTAGTGCTATGCATCCAAACAATGAAGTTTCGATAGTTTTCCAAACGCATCTATCTTCAAAATTCATCAGTAGACGAATTAATTATTTATCTGACGAAAGAAAAGAAAAAAAGAAACAGATGCAAATAAAATCTTCAAAGTTTTTATAGGAAATTTACCATTCCAAGCTTCGAACATATCATTCACAATGTAATCTATGAATCCAATCTGAGACTTCGGTATACAGCAAGTGCTTCTGTCGAACATTGGCATTACCACCGGTAATCCGTTTACTTTTTCTTCGTCAGTTTGCTGGAAGTATTCCTCTGCAATACGTCGTGCCCATTCAACATATATCCTGAAAGGTCTGGTTGGGTTTGAAATATCGGCACATTTGATGAGCATTCTTTTTATCAACGTTATATTCTCTGGAAGTGCGATGCTGACATAATCCATTGACTCCTAAAAAAATATACATTATTGAATGAATTTTTCTCGATATTACGTAATTTTTGGAGAGCTTTATACTTCTTGATAAGGTATAAAGAATCGACACCACTTGTTAAGTGATGATAAGTAAATATACTACTCAGTATAAGTTAAGAATTATTCAATTTGAACTGGAATTTTTCGAACTATAATTATATAAATCTTTTACTTTTAAACTAAGGTGTGACAAATGAGATTAACTAGATTTTTCAAAACTTTAAATTTTTAAAATTAAAATTTCTTTATTTCCTCACATCATCTTCCTCTCCTTGTGTGCGAAAAACATTCACGAATTTCGCCAAATGTTCGAAGTGTTTGGTCATCTCTGTTGCTAAAATCATATCTATTATACTGTGCCTAACCATTTTGTATGTATCCCTATCAAGATTTTTGAAAATGTTGACTCGATCGTCACCTGTAGAGTAAATTCTCAATTAATGTTTATTGTAGTAAATACAATCACAAAATGCTGATTCGGAAAATCGAACTATATAGTTCTTATGAAATATCACTGAACATGTTAAATATGATATTTATGTCGATTTAAAACTGATTAGCGAATGAATGGATAAAGTGCTCCAACGTTGAAGTGCACCTAAAAGGTTGACTGTGACTCAAAAAAGTGTTTATAAGTGGAATAAGCGCTTTACAGAAGGCCGAATCTGTTGGTGACTATCGATTTGGAATAAATAAAACTCAATCCCATAAAACACATTAGCTTCTTACGTTTTTTGTAAAACGTAATTAATTCTAGACGTGGACTTAACTGTATTATATACCATGTGAGTATATGCAATAATCAGATATGATCACACCCATTCGAGTTTACTCATATAGGAATGATATATGGAATGTTTACTCACCTAGAGATAATTTAAACATACAAGCTACATGGTGGTTTTCCAAAATTGTAGTGTCGTTGTAAAGTATAGCTAACGGATTATCGGAATTCGACAGAAATGCGCTCGATTTACCAGGGTGGTCCACATCATGCGCAGCAGCTGCTAACAAACAAATAGCTTCGTCTATTGGTTCCATAGCAACTTTTATTCTCTCCCTGTCTAGAAATCCAGCTGTTGCCTAGAAGAAAAAGTGCGCAGTCAAAAAGGCTATTTATTGTACAATATTTAATGAAATATATATTTCTATTCTCCTGGAAATGGAGATATGGCTTCATTTCGTCTGTTATCGTTCAAAGAGCGGAGGTCAGAGACCTTTATCGCTTCGATTGGACTTAAACATTGACGCCGATCTCGAACGGACCACCAAGAACACAGTGGGAACCAACCCCACTAGTACCAGTACGCCGCAACGGTTGTATGGTCACTATACCGTCTGGATACTAAGCTTTTTTTTGGGGTTTACTGCCCCAGGTGATTACACAAATGGGCCAATTGTGGTCTTTGAAATCTTTAATGATCATGAATATATCAATTCATAATATATATAAACTGTGAGACAAGTATAGGTTGATGTAATAATAACGGCAATGAGTTTATTTCGAGTTATGAGTATCACAGAATAAACTCGGTATATCATATTAATCGTTAATTCTAGATCTAAATGCTTATGTAAGAAGTTAGCAATATTGAAGTGTGCAATAAATGTCATAGTTGAAATACAAATCCTCTCTATTATACTAACTACCTCTTTCTTGTTATGACAATTACTCCCCATTGGGAGAGCGATTGAGCTTAAAATCGCAATTTTTGGGTATGTTTTTTCAGATTTTTTGTCTCACAAAAACGTTTCCTCTCAGAATGTTCCTTTTTCAGTTCATCTGCCCATTCTATTCCAAGTTGGCTAGATGATTTTTGCTCAATGTGTGATGTTGTGACGCTCCGTGCGATTTTCGGGGTTTTTTATGTGGATCTATTGTAGATCATTTTAGGCCTCTCTAGTCACTCTGTGCCGTATGTAACCTTTGTTGCTATATCGAATAGTTTCTTCGGTATTGGGGTCTATTTTATCCTATAGACATGTACTTCTGATTTATTCTGTTATTGTATTTGTCTTTTGATGAAGTTCGTTCTGAGGTCTTTTAATCCAAATGCCGTTTCTTTTAACATTTTGAGATTGTTTCGTTCTTGTTTTTGTACTTCTCTAATTCATGACTCAGCGCCAATAACCATTGTATCAGCTGCGTAGATTGCTTCCTGAAGAACCGTCCTCTGCCTTAATTTAGCGCCTCTCGAAATGCACTTTTCATTTGCAAGCCATGTTGGCTTGCAGGCCTTTTGGTGTTTGGTAATTCTTAGTTCGTTAGTGAGTCAATTTAGACCTGATGACTGTATAATTTCTCCGAGATATTCAAAATGGCTGACTTATAGAATTTCTTCATGTTTTGTGATTGAGGGAGATTGATATTTCAGTTGTCTTTCCATGCATTTGCTTTTATTATGAGACATTTGTGACCCGGTTTTCTGCGCAATTCAATGCAGTTTTTCTACCGCTAGAATGGCTTCCGTTCTGTTGTCTGTATTATAATAGTAATATCGTTTGCGAAAGCGAGACATTTGGCATTTATTCAATCTTGTTTTTTCATAGCTACCCTACTTGTATACTCTCTATATCATGTTCTCATTTACCAATTATTTTTTCTAAAACAATGGTGAAAAGGATTGGTGAAAGTCAGTCGCCTTGCCGCACACCTGTTTAGATTTCTCAAAGAGATCTGATACTTCACCCATGAACTTCATTTTGGAAGTTGTACCTGCAAGTGTCGTTCCTTAAATTTGGGAGTCTTTCGATCGATGCCAAATTATTTCACGATTATAAAAAGAGTTCCGCGGTCTACCGCATCATATATTTTTTGAATTCAAGGAATGTCATCATGTATTTCTACCTTTCCTCATTTGTAATATCACCTTCAAAGTCCAGATCTGTTCAGCACATGATCGGACTTTTCTGAATCCAGCATGTATTTCCCAAATAGTAGATCCGCTTGGTGCTCTACTCTGTTTAGGTGTCCTTCAGAAAGTATTTCGTGAGCAACCGGGAGTAAAGATATTTTATTACTTCGTTACATGGTGATCTTGGTAGGATAATCATATTATGATAAATGGTAAATTGGTATATGTGTTTAGTTTTCCTCAAATTATGATCTGATAGTACTATTATTACATGTAAGCTACTGCAAATATAAGAAGTACGCTTAATTCGACTTTGTACGATTTGCAAATTACGTGAATACTGCATGCATCAGTTCATTTCGATGACCTAATATTGAAATGGGTCTATTGAAGTGGGAATAGAGTATGAGGGATGGTAAGTCAAGAAATTGAGCCATTGTCAATCCTTCAAATATATTGAGAGAAAATTTAAACGAAAACAAAAAATTATAGAACTAAAGGCTTTCAGAATTTTGTTCAGTGAGAATGGTGAAAAATATTCACATAAAAGTGAAATTCAAACGTGACTTTTAAGATATATATCGTGTAGTGGGAATATCTAATACACGAAGTTCCAATATTCATCTCCATATTCCAAGTTTCAATCAAGCTCAAACTTATTAAATTGTTGTCAATAATAACGATTCCTGAAAGACAGTTTTGACATCATCCAATCAAAGCATAAAAAACTAATTACATTTTTTTTTAATTGATGGTAATCTGTTTCTTGATTCAGAAATCTGACCGCTTTCTAGTAAATCAGTTAAAATAAGTACTTACCTGCATAACATCGGCTGCGTGTGTTGAATTGTGATAGAAATTGTCCGTATGATAATGTGACTCTATAATGATAAACCAATTTTTCAATGTTTTCTCGTCGCAATTCAAACTGTTTGCGATATCGAATCGCTCACAGAGATACATTCCTAAGTGTTGTAACGGCCTATTTTTAGTCATATTTTCTAAACGAAACACTTCGAAATCCCAGCTGAAAGCATTGTCTAAAAGTTCATCCAGTTCACTGGTCAATTCCTGAAATTTCATAGAAGTTATTGAAACTGCGCGATTTTTTTTTCAGCTTTTTACACTTGACAATTTATGAATATAAATATACAAAATGTTTTCATTTTCAAAAGTAGAGGCATACAGAAACAGGTGAAAGCTCAATAAATTCAATTACCTACATATTGATAGATTGAATCTTTATTCGCCATTACTGATTTACTTACCCGAAGAACTCGAGATGTTCTAATCACAGAAGAATCAGTACTACCCCGTCTAGATGTTGTAATCGGTATCTTCTGAGGTTGAGTCTGAATGAAAAATTCGATAATTCATATCTACGAAAACATTAATGGTTTTCTCAAACCAACTTACGTTTAGCAACGCCGTTATTAGCTCTGACACCACAGGTTCTTCAGGCTTTATTCTATAACTCTCTCTCACTTGGGCAGAATACAAATTAGAATTTCGTAGTAGATCTTCAGCTCTGTTCAATATGTCTATCAATTCTAAGTTATCACCAATTTTCTCCCTCACTTGATCTAATAAACTGACAATCTAGAATAAAAAACAAGTTATCAAAATAATAATATCAAGTAAGATTGATTGGATATTATGATAAATTCCATATAGTTTGTTTGCAGTCCTCTACAGAAAAAGAAGACATTCGCGATATGAGTTTAAAATCTGATATAGAGGTAATAGTAAATTGAAATTAATACACTGAATATATTAACAAATCTACATGTGTTTCGGGTTGTTAGCCCATTATTATCAGTATTCAACAACATTTCTACCTTCTATTACTACTATTCCACTTCTAGTGATATTTTTGAGTTCTTTTGATAATGGGCCAACCACCCGAAACATGTAGACTTGTGAATATATTCAATAAAACTTAAGCAGTGTTTTAATTTTAATTTACTCTTATTTAACAAGTGATCAGCGAAACATTCGTGTCATTTATTCAGAAGTAGGTGGAATATTGAATTAAAATGAACAATACATTGGAAATAATAATTCGTTCATAAATCATATTATTTGGAAATATAAAATATATAACAAATTATGTTATACGTTTATCACAACAGAATAATTCCCTTCAGGTTATTAGCACTATGACATTTTGAAGTTAAAATTAAATAGGTACCAGAAATTGTTTCAGTGGAAATTATCCTCGATTATAACTCACTTCTGCGAATTTGATTATGTAAATGGTTCTATTCCTTTTCACCAGACTCTTCAACACCCGACTGATGATTTCAAACAAAACCTAGACTCATTCGTAATTAAGACGTTATTCCAGTCTGTTTCGGTTCAGTGATAGTGTTTCTTTTGAAAGAAATTTTAGGTCTGATATGTTTTACGGATATATTAATATGTTGTATTGGACATCTGGTCTTTTCTATGTTAATTATCCTGCCTATATTTGATGGAAAAAGAAGACAGTATTTTGTTTCGTTCTGCAGGAACACATAAGTTCCGCCGTTGCTCATCAAACGAAAGTCATCGATCAATTATCCAACATCCTCTTATGACTCAGAATTAGTGTCGTCCAAATAATATTGCAGTCTTGGTCTTGGATTTTTGCGAGACCAAGACAAAGACCAAGACCGCATAATTGAATGCAAGACTAAGACCAAGACTCACCTTGCAAGACTTCGCAAGAACTAGACTGAACTGCAAGACTCTTGCGGTGTTGCAGTTCAATAAGACTCACATTTGAGCTTTTTCATATGACTTTGTAATATATAATATCTTATTTTTAGTTTTGTTTCATTTGGTTTCTTTATATTACTATTGCAATTGATTTCAATTTTATTTCCATTGACTTCATCAACTAAATTTCATTCACTTCTGTTGACTACGCGTGACTTTGTAATAGATAATATTTTATTTTCAGTTTGTGCGATGTAGTTATTATTTATTACTATTTCAATTCATTTTAATTTTATTTTAGTTGTATATATTTGCTTATATTCGTTTTTAGTTCTTTTTCTTTTTCATTCTTATTTGCGTAGAATTTGTTATTTATCTCTGCTTGTTATTACTAAGTTATCTTTGCTTTACTTGTAATTGAATGTACCTATATTCTGTTGGGAATACAGGTATTTTATCGTGTATTATATGACTAAAATTTGCCGACAAGTGGCTGCAAATTTGATTGACAGAAAACGGTTTTAATTTTAAAGAAAATGAATAGAAAGGAATTATAATTCTAAGAAACGCCGCCTTCACTGTAAAAACACTTTGAGATAAGCGCGGTATCACACAAAGAAATTGTCGTGGTGGTTGAGAAGAGAAATCTAGACTAGACCGTAATCGCGTCGCACTCTGGCACCAATATTAGTATGTTATGAATGTAACGGACTTTTTATTCTAGGAAACGGTGTCACGTTTACACAGACATTGAAATTAGCGGGTTGATAAAAACCTTTGAAAGCTCTAGGGTCCGGCTAGACCGTTGCGAAATTTCGCCAATATGTACTTATAAAAAAACGGAAATCAGGGATATAATTTTTATGAGGTCTCAAATCCATCGTTTGATATTTTCAAACAGTATATACGTATATATATATATATATATATATATATATATATATATATATATATATATATATATATATATATATATATATATATATATATAGGTTTTTGGTTGTTGGATGTTTCAGGTAGTGGGTATATAACTGAAGTTTCGTTGTTTCATTTAGACGTTCGGGGGCTCCTTTAACTCCTTCTTCGGTAATTTAATTAAATGAAGGTTCTCTCTGTTTTGAACGAACGATCATGTGTCATTGACACATCTGCAGCAGAAATGAATAGCAAGATATAATATATATATATATATATATATATATATATATATATATATATATATATATATATATATATATATATATATATATATCTCTATACGTCAGCTCTGCTTTAATATTTTTTGATTAATTCGTAAAAGACATATTGAATATATATTGAATATTCAGTGCGCTGATATTGAGCGTAACGATATCTTTATTTATACATTTTCATGTATTAATACAACAGTTTTCTTCTTCTATATATATATATATATATATATATATATATATATATATATATATATATATATATATATATATATATATATAATGTTGTTTTCAATAATTAATACTACATATTTTTTGAATATTGAAGTTGCAGCAAGAAAAATGATAAAAGTCACAATAATTTAAAGGAAAAAAAGATACGAAAGAATTAAAAGAAGTTTGATACTATCCTATCTTATCTCCGCAGAATATTTCAAATTATCCCATACTGTATGGTTCACATTCTAGAATTAGAATGGTTAGGATCTTGTTCTTTCTGGAATAGGTTCGACATGAATCCCTGCAACCTAATTCTACAATTCTTCATACAGCCCATTTCTGAAGTAAAAATTTTTATCTGCATATTATGCACGACCCCAATATATGATACAATATGACGCTATAGGTTGAAAATTCCAGTAACAGATCCCTTTCTCAACACAACTTGCTTTTTAAAATTTTTCCGAGTATGAATCACGGAACGAGGTTTTTTTTTACTAGGCCAATATGTGAATACCACTTCAATGATTTGTCTATATATACCCCCTAGGAACGTATCTTGTTGGCCCACACGAATTGTCTGGTTTTTATAAAGTAATATATTTGGTGACGTACAGCTCTGCTTGTCAGTAGTAAAATATAAACACTCAGTTTTCTGTACATTGATTATCAGCTTGTGCTGGAAACACCATTCCTCAATAGTTACATCAGAGGATGAAATGTTTGGAGATCGGACTAAAATGTTGGTATCATCTGCATAAATAATGGGTTGACAGTTACTTTCTGGTAAGTATTCCTTTTTGTCATTTATACATGAAATAAATACTAGCGGTTCCAAAATACTGCCATGCAGTTTTCTCATAGTTGTCATTAGCTCGTTTGAAGTATGTGTGACCTATTTCAACAGTTATATGAATTACAGTTACCTCTCCAATGTTTCGAATTGGAGAGGTAACTTTCTATCAGTTTTAATTCGCTTTGTTCTTAGGCCAGAGAATTCCATTTTTATCATTAATATTTTATTATCAACGCAATCGCAAGCCTTAGATAGAGCAGTAGGAACTTGTCCTTCCTCCAAAGCTAAAATAATAGAATGTGTCAGTTCGAAGATTGCCGTTTCAGTATTTTTGCAGACAACATAACTATGTTGGTTGCTATTTATAAAATCAAATTTCTTACAAAAATTGAAAATTCTGACTGACTGGACTTATTCGAAGATTTTTGTGAATAATTCAAGAGACTGATAGGTCTGTAGTTCCCCAATTCAGTACAATCCCCTATCTTATATATAGGTCTGATAACAACTTTTTTCAGAGAATCTTGAAAAATGTCTTCTTTGAATGATGAATTTATGATGTGAGTTATGATAGCAGCAATTATGTGAATAAAATTCTTGACAATGCGCATAGAAAATCCATCATAACCATTCGAGCCTTTGCCCTTCATTGACTTAACAATTTTAATGATTTCAAGTTCTTCAATATTAAAAATAGGGTAAAACACCCATTAGTCAGCCCTGCACCAGTACTCAGCCTTTACAGACATTATTTCCCTATAAATAGTGTTGAAATTTGTGTACACCGCTAAAATAATGTTTGAAAGAATCCTTTGCCTCTCTGTTGTCTAATATGCACACATACGAACCAATATCATTTCAATCAGACAAGCTACTGTCGTTCATTTGCATCGCCGACACAGACACGACTATACTCGCTACTGTTACTGTTTTTTATCTTCAGGAATAGCTTAAAGTTTTCGGTAAATTTTTGTGTCTCTATATTGTTATATGCGGTGGATAATTTTACTGTGTTACAATATAATGTTTATTCTGCAATAAAATCAACTTTTACATGCATTTTATTTGTTGAATATATTGTAATTAGGGTGGCTGACTACTGGGTTTCGAATTTGAATTGTAAATCCAGTGCTCAGCCATAAGCGGCTGACTACTAGTTTTTAACACGGAAGTGTATTTTACCAGTAGTCAGCCGTGTACGAATGTAATTGGATGTTAGTGGCCGACCAATGGATCTACGAATCTAGTAACCAGCCGTCAGTCCTATTGCACTGAATTGCACCTTAAAGCCTTTTCAATCAGAGTTGAGTTTATGCACAGTTATTTTAGACTGAAAATCACTTTATTTTAAACTTTCATCAAGTCAAAGAGACCTATTCACCAATAAAGAGAAGAACAATTGACAGAAGCTATTGTGGCGATTAGGATAATTAGAGAAGCTAGTCGAGTTTTCAAGGTTGCGAGAGAAAATTTGTCTATAACAATCAGCAACAGTTTTAGCAAATGTGAATTGAACCCATGCAATACGAACGCTTTGGCTACTCAAAATGTATTTAGAATAACCTTGAGAAATTTCACAACGCTAAGTTAATGTTTTGAGTGTAAATTGTAGTTCTGCTTGTGATACTGATACAAACCAACCATAATAAGTATCAGAATCGAATGAAATTTTTGTGATAAGCTTGCTGATAATAGATGATCACACATTGAAAAATAATTTAAGTACCATTACAGAAGAAGAGATATTCTTGAAGGAATTCGAAATCATAACCGACTTTGAAGTGATTCACGAAAATGGTAAAATTCAAGAAACACTAATCATACACCAAAATCAATTTTTGAAGAATATATCACAAATGAAGATATTGATCTAGAAATAAATACTAACCAAGAATTGATAAAGAAAATGAAGATGTTGGACAAGAAATACATACTTACTATGATATGGAAAATAGAGACGAATCGCTCCCAGAAAATAATAATTATGGATAATGTGAAAGGCATAAAGACAGATTGTTAACTTGATCCAATTAAAAATAATATTGAACAAGACGAGACAACAAATATACAATCTATACTACACGACAGTACCAAAAATATTAAAAGCAATATAAACATAATGTCCACTGTTAATATAAAATCAGGAGACATGTCAGTCATTTTAAATGGATATTGCCTGGTCTAGCTAAGTACACCAAAAAAAAAAATAAATAAATCGATCAATAAAACAGAAGCTATTTCTTTGAAAGAGTGGAAACAATTTGAGATTGCCTATTATAGGCTTCAAAGGTTTTCGGGAACTTCTCTGTAAGTTTTTTCAGGAAATGTGACTTAATTTAAGAGATTACACGAGATTATCTCGTGTAACTGAGGCATATGTTTCTGTTTTCTTTTTTTCTGGATTTGACAAGTGTCGAATCATCTTGTTTTTTTGAATTATTTGTTTAAGCGTTTATATTGGACTGAATGTCACTCTCAATACGTATCAGATCATCCATAATTTCCGCTGCATCATGTCAACAGGTCGACGATTATCAGATGATAATTTGCCTATAGAATCTGAAGTTCTATATCTTGTAGTAGGTATTGTTCACATTGCCAGGTGGTTCCGTCGGAGATTCCCCATCACATGTTTTTGTTTTCGAATACTTTTTATCACCTTTAATTTCATTTAGTTCCGATTTCAATTCTCGAATTATATCGCTTTGCACGGTTAATAATTTTTTCAATACAAGCATTTCATCATTGACGCATTGATTTCATTTACGATCTCTTGCTTCAATGTAATAAAATGCTTCCGTGTACCAAATTCACTATGACTGTAATTCATTTGTTGAACGGTCACATTAGATTCATTTGCGTTATTCAATTCATAAATAACTCATTCATATATATTTCATTCATATTCATTAATTCATTCTTAAGTTCATTCATATATAATACAATAGGGTATTTGACTGTTTTCACAAAAATATCTCAAATTATTCGTTATTGCTGATGCATACTTCCCATTCGATTAATTCTCTTTAAATTTTTCTAATTTTTATGAAAATGACAGAGAAAGTTTGAATGAATAAGAAACCCGCCAAAACACTGCTATACAGGCCAATTAATGTGGTGACGTCACTCCGCAACAAACACAGTAAACGTCACATTGTATACGGCAGTCGACTATTAAATTTAGTGATTGTTAACGATTTCATAACTTTACTGCGATAAAATGACTTATAAATGGTGCGTAGTGCCACAATGTACTAATACATCTATTAAAACCCCTGAGAAAATGTTTGTGAACCTTCCGCCAAACACTAAACTTCTGAAAAAGTGGTTAATTCTCTCTCGTAGAAACCCGAAAGATATAGCTGCAAAATCTCACGCTTTCATGTGTGAAGATCACTTTAACGTAAGTAAATAATTCCTACCCTGTATTTGATACATAAATAACAAGTTTATTTTATTACATTTTCGTTATAGTCTTTATACATTCTACTATATTTTGAGGTTATTAATTACGTACGTATTTTATTGTTGATCTTGAACGGAATTCCTATCTTTATACTTTCGTATAATAAAAGATTTAAAATAATAAAACTTCAATACTTTATTGTATGTAAGTTATATTTTAGCCAGAGGTCAATTAACTATGATAAAATTGTTATTGCAGATGGAAAAAGATATGGCAAACTATACACAATATCAAATGGGTTTCAGCAAAGCTATAATCATGGTTAAAGGGGCTATGCCATCTAAGTTTGAATGTCAGCTTGATCGTAAGAGAAGACTGTCAGACCCTACTATGTTACGAACAGCCTATATCAAACGTTTAAAAACCAATATTTATCAAGAAACAAAAGCTGAACCAGATGTGCCTCCTGGAACAAGCGCACTGAATGATGACAGTGATATACCTCAAATGTCTGAGGAAACTTTGAGTACGTAATTTGCATTTAATCCTTTATTATCATGTTATTCGGAGAAACTAATAAATATTACGTTTTTTCAGTACCAACCTATTGTGACAATGAAACATCAACTGAGCCAATTAGTAGTGTGGACAAACAAATATAAAAGTGTCTTATAGAAGTAAGGCAGTACAAACAAAATCAAGTACAAGAGATATTTGCCTTTCTCCATTTAAAATTCCTACCACTTCGACTATGACATCTCCATTTATAATCACTGAATGTGATGAAAGATCTTCTCTGTCAGGCCAGGTTGTCAATGTTAGAAAGAAAATTAATTTTCTCAATAAAGAAGAATCGGATAATGACTCTACCTACCTTCCATCAGTTGTAGCTTCTTCGTCATCAATTACTTCAGATTCTGACATAGAGACAAACATAGTTAGACAAAAAACTCGATGTTTAAAGAATATGTTGTATCTTATTAGTAAAAAACCATTAATGTATGTAGGAATACCAGAAGGTCAAACCAAAGTTATAGCTAGCTTACGAATACATGTAGAAAGGGTCATAAGACGTATTAGAGAGTTTCACATGTTGAAGCAACATGCAGTGGTAAATGCTAAAATACTTAGAGACCTTGATCATTGTATTGTTATAGCTTGTGGTTTGATAAACCTACAAGATTCGTTAATAAAATAAATGCAGCAAATTCATAAATTATTTTCAGTATTTTTGATAATTATTTCTTAATTAAAATATTTATAAATTAGGTGAAGCACTGTTATTAATATTTTTGTCTCTTACCAAGTGAAATATCTGTAAATATGTTAGAATTATTTGTAAAAGTCTGTCCTGGAAATAAAAAAAACCATAAAAACTTTAGCATTTTTATTAGCAAAATTAGTATGTACATAATATGTAAGAAAATTGAAATGATGAACAAAAAACATTGCAAATATTAATTTTTTATTATGTTAAATGCCAATTGTACGTAAGAATATCGGATAAATATGATTATATAACAGTCATGACACTGGCTACTTATGACACGACTTTCATTTTCATTCACCATAAGGGTTACAGAATAACTTTTTCTTCTCACATTGTGTTCGGGGCACATCCTACATTTTATTATGCAAATTCCAGATTCCCGAAACAGTTGTACATAACCAACAGCATCGTCTCCGTAAGTTTCTCTAAAGGACCTGTAAAAGCAAGGAAACCATAGTATATTTCTTACATGTTTATTGTAGTCAAGTAGTACTGCACTTGATTGAATTTATTATGATTTTGGTTCGAAAATTGGTAAATAAATAAATTCAAAAATGTATAGGTATATTAATTTTCATGCTTCATATATCTATTTTACATTTATTTTCAACTAAAGTTTGTAAGTAGTGAATGGTCATTTATCAAATAACCTAAAATGTTTGCGATATTAAGTAAACTTTTTCAGGCATTTTCTAAAACATTAATTCATTTAGAGTATAATTTATAATATAAAGAGTAATACTTACTGTGCTGTTTTTACATTCTTTAATTCTGGAGCATAAAAATCAGGATTGTTTTTGAAAAACTGTGCAACCATAAAAGCGTCTATTCTTGGGAGATTTCTGCTATCAGCTTTAACAAAATTGCTCTCCATCGTACCTTATATAATATATACACATATAATTATTCAAAATAATTTCTCTGTTTTGTCTCTAACAAATAAAATAGCTAATAAAACCAGGAAATAAACACTCAAATACACACGTACAAACATCATAGAAATGAGCGTTAGCCTTTGTTGGCTGCGATGTGACGTCACTTGCGATTTAGCCAATCCAGTGCGTTTTCAATCACGTGATTAAATATGAAATTTTAATCATTTTATTATCGATTTCTTTTAAAAATCATATATATTTCAAAAGGTTGTAATGACTATATTGGTTTAAAATAATATTTACTATCAACCTAACAACATTTCGATCTATATTTTTATTGCAGTCAAATACCCTATTCATATATAACAATTCATATATAATAATTCATATAGTAATGAAAATATAAATATTAATATTGAAAACCAGAACATTGAACAAATTTTTTCCATATAGAGTAATAAAAGAAGTAACATGTGGCAGTGATGTGCATTGTTATAATACAAGAAATGCTCTAAGAAATTTCTGCATGCAAGTTTGTGAGCTTTCTAAATCTAGAAATAGTATATTTTATGAAGGATTCAACGCATTTAATAAATTTCCTAGCTCCATAAAAACATTAGTGACCTTAAGGTATTCAAGCGTATTCAAGGTTTTAGTAATATACATCGATGAACATCTGAACTGGATATTGAACTTGGAAAAAACTGGACACGTACTCTGGAGTATCGTACAGTATAAAAATATTAAGTAGATATCTCAATGGGAATTCCTTGAGAGTGTTTTACTATGCAAACTTTGAGGGTTTGATGAAATTTGGGCTGATTTTAATTGGCAGCAGATCACAAATGAAGGATATTTTTTGGGTTCAGAAACGAGTCATCAGAACAGGTTTGAGACTCTTTTTGAGCCTCGTTCGAGACGTGCATTTCACGTGTTTAGTAGTTGAATGAAGCAACTTGGAATTCACTTGAAAAGGAGAATTGAGAAATACAGTTAGTGTCGTTGCTTCCTTCAACTACAAAACACGTAATATACAATAATATTTGAACCCAATGCATTTGGGAATACTCGTACTTATTTTTAAAATTCAAGAGACAAATGTACTTTCGGATTAACTTCACAGTAATTGTAAGAAAAATTTTCAATGGTACCTTTATATATTGTATACTGTTAATATTTTAACTTTAAATTATTGAAGTTGAATATAATTTCAAATTTAAGCTCTGAAGAAGAAAATAAACATTCTCGAAAGCTTGGAAAATACGAAAGAGCTAACTTATTTTCCTGTCCTGAACTTCAATCCCAAATAAACACTGAAAATTTTTTTTATATATATATATATATACATATATAAGTATATATTCTGATATAATATACATATTTGTATTAATATCTGGCAACTTTTGCGGCTTATCAAAATTGCAGGAGAAATTTATTTCTGTTTAACTACCTAATAAATGATAACATTAGTTTATGGACTGAACTAATTGATTTGTAGAATATCGTTTGAGGTTACAGAATGAATGTCATCTCCAAGTTTAAATTTAATTTTCATGATTGCTGTCGATATCAGCTTGTAATCCTGCAAAATCGATAACTTTCTATCTAGACCATTATTTTTATTTTATTTTAGTGAAAATAAATAAAACACTCGACTCGAAGTTAAATATTCCCTTGTGAAACCCCAACTTAAGTGTTTATTTTAATCAATACTAATCTTATTTGGTTAGGTTACTAGCAAATTTGGTATCTATTCATTCTGTTTAACTTTCAAAGGTTATGTAACTTGGATTAAATTGTTTTTCGATCTTGTAAAAGGAATTAACAGGGTTAATTTCTCAGAATGAGTATAACTTCCTCATCCCTCTCTACATCCGTGACATTGTACCAGGTAATATCTTTCACAAAAAACCGTATTGAATACTCTAACATAATCTTTCGCTTTCATATAAAATCTTTCATATTGAAGTGGAATACTCTATTCAGTATGTAGGTACAGTCAGTGATTCTAAACGTTTACCTCTTCAACGTAGATTTCCTGTGGTTATTATAACTTGCAGGTGTAAGATTCATGTGGGCTCTAAATACGAATATTTATGAAACCATTCTACATACTCGTAATATCCGGTGATGAAGCATTTTCAATGGACTCAACTGAATTTCTAGATCATCTTTTCAACCTTAACCAGCGACGAAAAAGTTTGGGAACCGCTGACTTGGAGGAAGATTAATGAAGATCGTAGGTTGAAAAATTTCAAATTACAGTTATGGAAGTATTTCTTTAAACCTGTTTTACTATCTTATCAATCCATTCCACATCTCTATCGAAGTGATAGAAGTAAATTTGAATTCTATATAATGAATACTATGATAATTTGCAGACGCTAGAACACACGATATCTATATGATATTACGAGTATATAACAAATAATTAAGTATTTCAGTTCCCTTAATCAGATTAAACTACAGATGACTAGATGTACGGTTTCAAGAACAATAGAATTGCAAAGGACCGAATATTTTCTAAGATTAGATTAGAATTTGATTTCGTTGAGAAGTAGTATAAGTATGAAAACTTTGTTGTCAAGAATAGAATATACAGACAAAATTCCCATTCCCATCATTAGTCAAACATGGGAACATTTGTTCAGCAATGATAATTGCTTATCATTCATTAGTATTCGTGAAAATTTGCCATGCTCCAAATATTATCCGATATTAGCTTTTTATCTGAAAAACAGGCACTGATTGGTAGTGTCGATGATTTAACATTCGCATATCAAAATACTTCTTGTTTTCATTGAGTTTTAAATTGATGAGCTCTAAACATAAATACTTTCCGGAATAATTCATTTCTATTTTTCATCACTACAACTTTCAAAAATGCCGCAAAATTCCTTTGAGGTTTGTTTTTCACATTTTTTATCACTATGTGTTATAAAGATGTAATAATAAGTAACATCAATATCTATCTACATACTTTTTCGAATTTATTATTTCAATTTGAACTAACTTTACCTGTATGAATTAGACTTAATAGATATGAATAGATTTGAAAACGTTTTAAAGAATAGTCTACTAAATCTCTTCCACAAGAATAAGTCTTCACGAACACCCAACATGGCTTCATAACAAACAAGAACACGATGACAACAATTTTCGAGTTGGCACAGGCCATACTTCAGGCACTAGAGAGAGGGATAAGTGTCACATGAAAGGCTAGTTCAGAAGCTGTCAAAGTATGGAATAAGAGACAAACAACTGGATTTAATGCGTAGTTATCTCCATGAGCCCTTCCAGAGAGTGTCATTGGAGGCTCTACAACGACCATCTCAAGACCTCGAAGGATGCAAACCTGGAGATTGGGATTTTCCAAGGAAGCATCTTGGGACCCTCTTTTGTGGCATATGATTTAGCGAATATTTTCTAGGATCGTCCAAACGTTTTTGAGTGTGCAGATGATACAAATATATTGGTGACAAGAAAAACTCTGAAAGACCCAATAATGGAAACCCAAATGCAATTTCGGAACTATTACTTTGGCTAGAGAACAATAATCTTACAATTACATTACAAAACGGAATGTCTGATTTTCAGAACATCTCTCATTGTAACGTGAAGATACCAGCCAATATGAACATTTTAAATAGTCTAATTGAAATAAGCCCAGGTACGAACTTTCTGGGAGTCTTGGACAATAATTTGAAATGAAATAGGCATGTTGAGAATCTGATCAAGAGGTTTATTGAGTGAGTTACACATTGAGAGTTATGTGAAGAAAAGTAGACTTAGATGTACTACAAACAATCTGTTTCGCAAATTTCCATTTGTTGATGAGTAATGGCATATATTGTTGTGTTTTGTTCTTGCGCAAGCATGGTGAAAATCAACAAGACCGTGAATAATACCAGAAATGTTCTGCCATATCACTTTCCCAGTCATTCTCTGACGTTATATGCACGGAATTCAACCTATATGTGCATTAAACTCTACAATAATCTATCTCGTAAATATCTAACTATCAAAACTTTCCAAAATTTTGAAAAAACAATCTACCAATACCCAGTTAACATAGAGCCATATTGTGTGCAGGAATTTATGGGGTTTAAACACGAACTTTCTTCATGCTAGGCTTTCTCTTTTGTAAGTGGATTAGTTTGTATGCTGAGATGTTCATAATGTGTTTTATTATGAGAATAAAGACTATTATTATTATTACTCGTGAATATGATTGTTTCACCTGATATATTGATGGATTAGTTATAATTCTCTTATTCTTGAATTTTGGTAACTTCTTGCGATACTCCTCATTTTTAGTAGTCCTCATCTTAATTCTTTGTTCCGTGAAAAATTCGTTTCCTAACAACTCCAATTTTTTTTGCAACCTCCTAATTTTCTTAATCATTGCATTTCTTTTCAAATAGTATTGCCTTAATTGAACATTTTGCATTAATCGTTCTCTGTAGCGCCGGTAGGCAATCTTATTCTTTTCACGTTTCGTACTCATAATCATTATTCTTACACAATTCAATTTAATATAAAAGTATACAATTAAACATTGGTATCTTGTTTGTCGAAAATTCGAATTATTAAAACATATTGAAAAAAATCATTTTCGGTGACACTCCTGTCATCTATATCAATGCCTTGTCATAGTAAAACTTATTTGAATAATTTAGCAAATATGAAAACATTTTGAAAGTACTGTTTTTTTATAGCTCAGCAACAATTATATGCATGTTCATAAACGTACAAGCTTATGTAAAATATGAAATGCGTGATGTATTGCAGAGATTGAATATTAGAAAGGGAATAAAATAACATGAATCCATTGGGCCGATACTTGATGAAAATCTGAATACATAATTTTAGTAAAACTAAGTAGTGTCTTAATTTTCCATATAATTTAGTTAAACATAACAATATTGTCCATAAGCCAACACAGTGGCTTCATTCGTAGATGATAAACTGTTTATCAGTGGCTACATCTGATGAAGTCACTGTGTTGGCGAAACAATATTGTTATATCTGACTAAATTATAGTGAATATCAAGAAACTACTTAGTTTTATTTGAATTATGAATAAAATAACATTTTCGCATCACGTCCATCGAAGTGAGGCAACGACTTCAATCTCCAAGCATTTTCTTGTGACCCCAAGTGAACTATCGTAGAGTAATGAATACTCTACAATTCCATCTATAGGAATCAGTAGAAAACATCTCTCAGATTACAGACACACCAAGCAACGAAATTTCACTTATCTTCTATACCCGTAGGTATATATTAAATTGCAATGTCTATTTGACAAATATCATCATATGATGTTTTGAAATGTCAATAGGTTGCGCTAGTAGTACGCTCGTGGTTCTTTCCGTATTTAATATATATAGTTTACTAACGCAACCTATTGACATTTGAAAACATCATATGATGATATTTGTCAAATAGACATTGCAATTTAGTAGATACCTACGGGTATAGAAAATATGTGAAATTTCGATGCTTAGTGTGTCTGTAATCTGAGAGATATTTTCTACTGATTCCTTTACATGGAATTATGGAGTGTTCATTACTGTGCGATAGTTCACTTGGAGTCACAAGAAGATGCTTAGAGATTGAAGTCGTTGCCTCACTTCGATGGACGTGGTGCGAATGACGAGACGAGTTCCTTGCAGAACGAAAGAAATCTCTCGCACTTCCATCAAGTGTGGCATCGATTTCAATATTTCTCTAACAATTATCCCTTGAAGTAAAATGGATACATCACATCGTACATGTTCACATGTACTATTTTAACATTCATTTGGTTAATTTGAATTTTTCGAATGAATGTTCTAGTGTTGGTTTTCTTAAATATTTCATTCAGTGCCATAGGCACAAAAAACATTTCTTTATATATATATATATATATATATATATATATATATATATATATATATATATATCAAAAGTATATTATAATTTTCTTTCGATAATTTTTTGATATATTATTGAAAAGAACATTATAGCAGAGCTGGCTATGTGATACATGGACAATGTGATGTCTCCATTCTTTTGAATAATTTGTCGAAAAATATATATACACTCAATATTTCTGTTAGCGTTTGTGATCCGAAAAGGAAAGAGAAAAAGTTATTCAGAATACCTTCACTATAGGTGCTTCTAGTGGTAGTGACATTAATTTATTCAAAGAAGACTTTTTTGCGTCGCTAGATCTCCTGGTTCCATCTGACGGACTAACGATGACATCTCTAGTTTCAACGTGCATTGAATCAAAAACCAGTACAAAATGTGTTGGCATCCTGGAATATGAACACTTTATTATTATGGCAATAATAATTATTCGTGTAAAATCGAGGAATCATATTAATTTTCTTGAAACATATTTCATTATTATTTTTTCGGCGTTTTTTTAATATAATTGAAATCTACTAGGAAGCATCACATTGCCAGGATATTGCCTTAATTGAAGCATCACATTGCCTTACTCTTAAATAAGAGTAGTTTATATCTGGTAATAATGTACTGCCTAATATATTTCATTATATTGGAAAGATATTTTCAAAGGCACCAAATACCAGGTATTAAGTATCAAATATAATCAGGATATCATCTGAAAATTTTCAGTTGAATAGACCAAGAAAAATAACGCCGATCTGATTTTATATCAGAAATGAAATATTCATCCGGAAAATTGCAGCTTATTCACATTCTTGTCGCATATCAGTTAGTTTTGGTGTTATATGTGGTAACAAAGTTACAATTTTTTTGTCCAATTCGCTATAGAAATTATGGAAACGTTCAAAGTTCAGTTTGGCCATGGTTATGATGATAATCATAGCCAATCGACATATAGGATATAATCAGATGAACTGAATGGAAAAGACATTTATTGCGAATTTCTGACACAAATGTCCAACGTCACACCTAATAAGGAGACACTTTTCGAGATTTATGCTCTTTTCTATTATAAAGCTATTTCATTTTGTAAATTTGACGGTGAGTGTGGTTCATGTTTTCTGTCCGTTCATAAGAAATTCATGTGAATATTTTCAATGCAAATGACGGAAATGGCACCAATATCACCAAGCTGACAGCAATAAATGAAAAGCTACGCTATAATAATTGTTTATCGCTGAATGTATAAAAACCTAAAATTATAGTTTCAGTATAAGTGAATCATATAAATATTGAAATTGAAAAACGAATCACTGAAAGAATAGAAGATATTTGGCATTATATTAGATGAGTTCATATCGTCTGAAATCTTAAAGAAATCAACTTGCTGAAAAAATTGAAAAAATAAATACAATGGACGATGAATCAACTCTGTGATAGTTCATTTAATATAGATAGTGAATTCAAATGAGAGGTAACAAGAAATACTTTCTAAAAATTACTGACTGAACAATTCTTTATTCGACTACTTTCGCTTTTTAAAGCATTCTTGATAATGCCGTAAGAGGCGAAATTATTCGAATAAAGAATTGTTCAGTTAGTGATTTTTAGACAAGTATTTCTTATTACCTCTCATTTAATTTTGAAAAATCTCACGACTTATATGAAGTTAGTGTTTCGCAATCAATAATAATGCCATACTTCTAATATTGTTTCACTATGTTGTTCTGTTTGATCAAAGACAAAAGTCTACAACTAAAAAGGTTGCGTAATGCTATGCACATTTCGAATTGTAATATATATACTCCAACCTGAAGAACGTTGAATTGCTAAAATCTTATGTCAATTAAACAGAGAATACTTCATACTAAATTAAATTTTTTTCAAAAATTGTTTCATATAAAGTAGTAAAGTGTCAGTGATGTACAGGCTTATAACTGAATGCTGAAATTTTTCACGTGGAAGTTTTTAGATAATACATCACTACAACAAATTGCTTAGCTGTATAAAGTCTCTTGTAAGATGCCCCAGGGTATTTAAGCGTAAATTTGCTGACTTCATTCTAGACAATAATAACTGGTTAATAAATGAATAAGTGTGAAACGTGAATGTTGATTTTCAACATACATGTGTTTTGTAATAGCTAGTGATAATAATTATTTCGACCTCAAGCCTTACGACTTTCATACTGTCTCACAGAGAAACCTTCACTCATCTCAGATATTATACAAGTATATCAGAGGGAATAAGCTTGTGTGGGAAACTCCCAAATTATGACACCCGTGGTGGCAATCCCCATGAAGGCGATATTTACGACTCCAGCCTTCGTGGTGTGGATTACCGTCATGTCCCAGAAGCTTCCTGATAGTCTGTGGCAACTGGCACCGATTTTCCTTGTAATTGCCTATAGAGATGTTTACTATAATTTCTAGTTGTCTGATGTTTGACAGAAGATTTCTTGGGATTATATCGATGAACCTTAAAATAATTGAAAAAATCTTGACGACGTTCATGTGCCACCGCATCTGCACTGGCACGTCAAGTTCTTGATATTTATCGGCATCCTTTTCAATTAGGTTGTTTGCATTCATTATTATTATTATTATTATTATTATTATTATTTTGTGTTCGAGATAGGACTTTCATTCACCAAATGTCAAACTTTCGGAGCCCGCAGAGTACCCCTCATGCACTAGATTTATATCCTTGAATCTAGGTTATCATTTTTGGGAATCAAATCCCAAATTTACGAAAATACGTCCCAATTCGTATGTAAATAAGTATAAAAATCACATTAATAACTGGGATTGAAATGAGTAATATGTAAAATTACTGAATGTCTTCGAAAGTGACAAAATATAGTTGTATTCATATGAGATAAACAATGTCCGTTTTCTCATTGTGTTAATCTCTGATAGGTCATCAAAATTTACTTATTTATTCATTTTTTCAGCCAATATCTCATTTCTTACGAGATATCGCGAAATCATTATATAAATATTTGAATAGCTACCGTATGAAAAACATCTACGTAGGTGATCATCGTCATTATGAAACATATAAATGAATGAGTTAGATACATGAGAATAATCTTCAGTTTTCGAATTTGCTGTTCGAGATTTATATTTTCAAGAAATCAAAAAAACTAAATTTCTGAAATCTGAAAACATTTGAAAAGCAACAATAGGTCATACTATACAGATCCGTTCGATAGTTGTCCGAAGTTGCATAATCTTAATTATTATAACGAAATCTGAATTAGATACGTACACGTACGAAAAAGTATGGACAGTGCCAACGTTTTAAATCAATACATAACAGATTTGAAATATATTGTTACTACGAAGACAAATGTCACATATCATATAATTATATATAATCATATCCCTATTTATATGGAAAGTTATACAGTATATTTGATAAATATGTGCCGATGCTTAGAGAGAAACACAAAAATCGATATCCTCCGTGGTTTAATTTTTCGGTTATTAGAGATATTCGTTGCAAAGCGAAATGTCATATCTTGTTCAGACAAACAGGCAACCATGAAGCGTATATTGAATTCTCCAGATTGAGAGCCAAAATAAAAACTGATATTTCTCTTTTGCACATTGATTACGTTAAATCTCTTGAATCAAATATAAATCAAAATCCAAATAAGTTCTGGGCATTTTTCAATAAGGTGAAATATGGTACAACGGTTTCAAACGTAATGAGTTACAATGATAAATTACTAAATACTCCGGAAGAAATATTGAATGGCTTCTCAGATTATTTCAGTAAATCAATCATCTCAGTTCGATAGAGAAAGAACAAACAACACATCGGCTCAGTTATTAAATATATCCGAATTCAATGAAAATGAAATTTTGGAGGTTCTTAAAAAATTAATCCTAAAAAGACAACCGGCCTTGACGATATCCCTGCCATTATTTTAAAAGATTGTGCCTATATTCTTGGCCGTCCTCTTATGTTGTTCAACATATGCATAAAATCGTGTACGATTCCTTCATTGTGGAAACAATCAAAAGTTTGCCCAGTATTTAAGAAAGAGAATAAATCAGATATTTGTAATTTTAGGCCGATCTCGATCATTTGTAATTTCTGCAAAGTATTTGAAAGTGTTCTACATGAAAAAATTTCGCATCATGTTAATTCCATGATTTCATCACTCCAACATGGTTTTATGAAAGAACGTTCAACAATTTATAATCTAACATGTATCACTCAGTACATTGCTAAGGGTATTGATAATCGCAGCAGACTGATGTGATATACATGGACTTCTCTAAAGCGTTTGACAGGCTTGACCACGGTATTCTATTGAATAAACTAGGCACTTTCGGGTTTTCGACATCCCTCATCAAACTTTTCGAATCGTACTTGATAGGCAGAAAGCAACGCGTTTTACCGTTGGTATACATCAATTGATTACTGTGCTTCATCTGGAGTGCCCCAAGGTTCCATACTTGGTCGTTTGCTTTTTACAATGTTCATAAATGATATAGCCGATGTCATGTTCGCAGATGACTCTAAGATTTTTCATTGTGTGCTCAGCATTGGTGACTGTGAACGCATTGCAAAAAACTTGCGTTATATTGTAAATTGGTGTGATTTCAACAAATTGAACCTCAACATCTCCAAATGTCATGTTGTCGTTCTCCATAAAATTTAATTTGATGAATTTCAAGTATGAAATTGGTGATAATATTTTGGGAAGACCTAATACATTCATTGACCTTGGCGTAACCTTTGATTCTCAACTAACTTTCGTGCCACATATCAATGCTACAGTGACCGCTGCCTGTACACTATATGGTTTCATTATTCGCGTTGGAAAGGAATTTACCAATATATCAACTCTGAAAACATCGTATTGTGCTTTCGTAAGATCTAAATTCGAATACGTATCAATAGTCTGGAATCCTGGTTATCAGTTACACATTGATCAACTGGAGTCTATACAACGAAAGTTCCTGGGATTTTTGAGCTTCAGAATTGATGAAATATATCCACCTATAGGCCTATAACATGAAGCGCTCACAAGTCGTCATAATGTGGACACACTCAGTGCGCGAAGGAAATGCCATGCAATAATCTTCTTGCATAAAATAAAGTGAAATGTCAGGAATTATTGCAAAAGCTTAATTTTATTGTTCCAAGAGTTTCTTCCAGAAACTCATTCACGTTCTTCCTTCCAGCAGCTAGAACGAATGTTCTAAAATTTTCTCCATTGCACACAATGAGTGAACAATGTAATATTTTGGGACCTAAGGTGGATATTTACAACTGTTTAAGGCAAGTTTCCTTGATATACATAATCTCTGATAGAACAATCATTTATATATATTCACGGACAGAATTCATATTCACTCATATAATTATATGTGTATAAGTGTTAATATGTGAATGTATATGTATTTGTGTGTTTAAATTTATATGTATGTATAAGTTTGGTCAGCATTTAAGTTTTTTTTTATTCCTATAATTATTATATATCATTTTATCAGTTGTGATTCATATCACAAACTCTTTCATTTTTACAAATTTAAACTATTGTACTACCAATTTTGTTTTTTGTATCTATTGTGTTTCCTGTTTTGTAATTAGGACCTGTCCTGTGAAACAGTGTATGTTAAATAAATAAATGAATAATGTTGTATAAGGTCATCCGAGGCTAGAATCTACTAGTTTGAAATCAGAAAAACTCATTGGTTGAAATAACGATTTTTCCACAAAAACTCTACACATGGCCACTCAATTAAAATATAAATGACATAATGACCTAAATGCATTCAATGTTTCCATGAAATTTCAAATGCAAAGAACACATATCATTCATTTCTGCTAAATAAGAAGACATTCGATTCATTTCTGAATTTGAAAATATTTTCACTCTTTAACCTGAGATTTTCGGAGTATGATAAATTGAAATATAGTAGTATAAAGCATTTGTGTATCTTTATTCTTCACGAATAGATTCGTAGATTCATCATATTTCGATAATTTTTCTTATTGTTTTAGCGAACTATTCTTTTAGCACTTGTACAAACAGAACATCAATTCAAAACATCAAACAACTTTCAAAGACAGCGAGAAAAACAAGGAAAAGAATTTGGTTTTCTTTATGAACAAAAGGGAACCATAGCTTGTTGCTGGCTTAGTTTTTCGTTTTTCTACGAAACGCTTACTAATTTAATCATTCAACACTTAAAACTGTAAAAACTGAAATATTTTGAAGAATGAAATCAAGAGTTTTATACTACCGTAAACTGGGGTTACTTTGTGACTAGTGGGGAAACTTTGGGACAGTCATTCTTTTCAATGGGTTTAAAGTCCATACCACTGCCATGGGTATGTTATCTGTACTACAGGAATTGATTGTGAAGCTCCTACTGGTGCTGCCACATAATGTCAAGTCCTAGAAAGTCTGTTTGTTTTCCCGCTTTGTATTCAGCCATTATAGGTAGGTTGTTACTTGGAATCAACAAATGGTGCTCTGTATATTTTCTCTTCTACATAGAAAACTATTGCTTTCATTGGATAATAAGGTAAATATTTTGAAATACACATCTATTATTACTCAGATAGAATGTGACATATAAGGGGTACCTTTGGGACTGTCCCAGAAGATCCTAGGGGAATGAAAGGAAACATCGCAAGGCAGCAGGTGCTGCTCCATTCCTAAGGATACATTTCCGGCCTTATTAAAAAAACTTTGGGAGAGTATGAGTACCGCTCAGGACAACATGAAGGCAGGCTTCCGGAAGTCTGGCATTTATCCTATTGATGGGAACCAAGTGCTTGAGAGCTTGCCTTCATATGTGATGGGACGTGAGTCCGACTTGTCAGCGGCAACTGTTGGAGAATGCTCTATTCAGCAAATCACGAAAAAGAAGGAAGAATTAACACAGCGTCGCCCAACCACAGTTAGACGGAAGAAGGTTAATGTTCCAGCTTAAAAAGTATCACTGTTGAAGAAGTCATCATTTGCAGGGTGACTGCCAATGAAAACAGAAACCCTGTGTCCTCTATTCCTATTGAAATACTAGCAGCAAGTAAGAAAAATGTGGATGAGGACACTTCAAGTGATGACATGAGTTCGACATAGGCTCCTTTTCGGAGTCAGATAACAGCTTGACCTGGACACCTGAAGATATGGATGACGATTTGATCCCACAGCATCCTACAGGGACAGAACCAAATGATGCACAAAAAGATTTAAAACATTTACCTGAAGGCACAATTGTTCTAGTAAATTATGAAGGTGTTCTATATCCTGGAGAGATATTAAAACAGAAAAAAGGGGGCTATTCTATAGGCGCCATGGTGAAAAGTGGCAATAAATGGAAATGGCCAGATAAGGCAGACATCCTAAACTATTGGGCAGAAGATGTTATACATGTCATTGACAAACCTATAAAGATGGGTCGAAGAGATATTTATTCTGTAAAAGAGCTGAGACGCTACCTTGAACTTTAAGTCTAAGTTGTGTTTAATTTTTGTTCATCTTTGTAAAAAAAAATAGTTTGTATATATATTTTTACTATGTATTAGCTAAAATTTGTGTTAAATTTCAAGTATTAATTATAATAAAGAATTGTTACAGTCTAACATTGGGACAAGCCCGTCTTCTAGAGTATTATAACCTGGGAGAACACCTTGTCCTAGAGTTACCCACACCTAAGGGGTAACGTTAGGACAAGAAGAAATGGGGATTATTTTGAAAATATTGATCAGGAAGTGAAAATAATGGCTAATTCAAAAAGAATAATCTTGAGTCTATGCAAATACCACAATTGAAAACGGTTCATAATAGTCAGCAGTGCAGAGGGGTAGAAAAAGTACAAAAACCATATAGTCCAGTCATTTTAGCTATTTTAAACCCCAATCTGCGGAAAAATTCCTAGTGAGCTGAATTTTTGTATACACCTTTATTACGACATTGTAATGAAGATGTGAAAAATCGACATTGATATCGTGCCGCTTAAAAAAGTTATAAAGGTCAAAAGGTCACGAAAATCAGTTTTTCGCAAATATCTCGGGATCTATTGCTCAGAGGTCAATTAAAGTCATCATAAAAATTGTTCGTCGTAAAATTGTACATAAAAAAAGTCCCTTGCATTTTTCTGTAGAATCAACCGTTTTCGGAGTAGAGACTACAATGCACTCATATACGGTATTGTATACCAAGGCGTACACCCTATTGCTTTTTATTCATGTTTGTAAGTGTGTTGTTAGTAAAATCTACAACATACACAAACATATAGCACTAGTAATACTAGTATAGAGAGGACAATTTGTGCCCGTGAATGCCTCAATTAATGACGAAGTAGCTAAATTGAAGGACGATGGTCCTGCTGCTCAGTTATGGCTACAATACATTGAAATGATATCAATAGCTAATGATTTCATTCGCGCTGAGAGACTAGGGTTATGGAATGATCATCTTACAAGTGTTCAGCGAATGCTTCCATATTTTCATGCATCTGGTCATTTCCTGTATGCTAAATCTGCACATTTATACTTGCAAGATATGTTAGCTTTGAAAGACAAAATGGGACACCAAGATTATATAAACTTTACAAAAACATTTGCAGTGAGACGCACAGAAAAATTCAACTGTGGAACCTGGACCGACATGACTATTGAACAAAGTTTGATGAAGTCTATGAAGACTGAAGGAGGAGTTTCTCGAGGAAGGAGTACTCATGAAAGCGTCTTATGTAAGTGAATATATGGCATGCATGCGACAAATGCAATTCGTGAAGAAATTGAAAAATTTTGCGACCTTTCATTTGATACCACAGATCAACATGTAGACTCAAGAGATTCACGTATTGAAAGAGATAATACTGACATCAAAAACTTGTAGAGTGGTTTGCTTTGCATAATCCTTTTTCAAGTTGCAATCAACTAGTTTCTGTATCAACAGGAATTGTTGGCAATAATAAAATCAACTGTTACAATGCCAAAGAAAATGGTCTGCAGTAAATTAAAAAAATTATAGGAGTAACATTTGTGGAAATTAAATTAAAACGCTCTGACAGAGTTCTTCCATTATCATCAGTAAACACTTCTATCATGGTTCATGACTGCAAGGTAACGATCGATCCGTTATTGCTATTTCAACGAATTAGTTTAAATAAAAAATTTGAGGAAAATCTTTGTGAATATTTACAATACGAATTAAGTCCATACCCAACAGCACTATTTGATAATGTTGGCATGAGAAAATCTCAAAAGTCAAAAATATACGACTACTTCGAGCCAATTAATTATCAAGTAGTTTGTGATGCAACATACATAATCGATGGTGGATTTCTTTTGCATCGTGTCGTATGGCAAAAAAATGATAAATTTTATATTGTCATTCACAAATATATTAATTATTTATCAAATAATTTTGGAACAAATAATGTTGTCATTTTTGATGGTTACTCTGATACCAGTAAAACTATCAAAGCGATGGAACAACTAAGACGAACCGCTGCTGTTTCTACATCTTGTGAAGTGCATTTCAATGAATCGATGGAAGTTCCTATCAGTCAAGAAAAATTCTTATCTAATCGATTTAACAAAAGAAAATTAATTGAAATGCTTATTAAGAAGTTCGAAGAAGTTGGAATTGCTACAAGACAATCACGTGATGATGCTGACGTTTTAATAGTTGAAACAGCGATTGAAAAATCAATAAGTAATACTACAATTATTGTTGGAGAAGACATAGATATGTTGGTACTTCTCATTGCACGCACACAAATACTTGATCAACCTACATCAATTTTATTTGAAAAACCAGGAAAAAAACAATGTTGAAACAAAAATATACTCGACTGATAGCCTCAACAAATATCCACATTGCAAGAAAAATGTTCTGTTTCTACATGCCATGACCCGATGTGATACAACTTCAGCACTTTTTGGAAAAGGAAAATTGAAAATCATGAAGATGTTTGAAAAAAGACCCGATCTAACCAATTCTGCAGAAATATTCCAACAAGAAAATTGCTCTCGAGATGTCATTGTCAATGCTGGGACACATTTTCTACTAGCAATGTATGGTGCTCCAAAATCAGAACTTTCGATAGATAATTACAGATACTGTAGCTTTGCTAAACTAACAAGGCAAAGTACAGCTGTAAAATTTCCATTATTACCACCTACTTCTTCAGCAGCTCAACAGCATATTTATCGAGTGTATCATCAAATATAAACCTGGCTAGGAAGAGAAATTGATCCAGAACAGTGGGGTTGGGAGTTGAAAAATAATATACTGCAGCCAATAACAACATTATTACCACCAGCACCCGATAATCCACTAAATACAATCTTCTGTAATTGTACAAAAGGTTGCAGCGGTAAATGTGGATGCAGAAAAATTGGATTAAGATATTCAAAAGTTTGTGGACATTGCCGTGGTCAGTCATGCTCAAACGCAGAGTCAACCAATGATGAAAATGATGAAGATGTTGATTTAAATATAGGAATGAGTCCACTCGACGTTTTGTCAGCAACTGTTGATGACACAGAAACTGAAGAGATCGACAATGAATGTTAAAAAAAAATTATATACTAAAGTTAATTTTTCTGTATTCAAATAAAAAAATTATTCACTCGTAAATAAAAAAAAACCTCTTATTACATATTATGGATTATGCCTACGGGGGAAACCATGTAAAAAAAAACGCGCCCTGCATTCTACCTCGAAGGTGGTGAGGAAACGAGTGCATCGTTATAATATAGTCGATTTCTCGGCGCTTTACTCCGAAAACGGTTGATTCTACAGAAAAATGCAAGAGACATTTTTTATGTACAATTTCACGACGAACAATTTTTATGATGACCTTAATTGACCTCTTAGCAATAAATCGCGAGATATTTGCGAAAAACTGATTTTCGTGACCTTTTGACCTTTATAACTTTTTTAGCCGGCATGATATCAATGTCGATTTGTCACATCTTCATTACAATACCGTAATAAAGGTGTATACAAAAATTCAGCTCACTAGGAATTTTTCCGCAGATAAAACGTAAAATGACTGCACTAATAGCAAAGTAACCCCAGTCTACGGTATATTCTCTACTACAATATTGTCTCGTTATGCAAAACGTTCATATGATGGATGAAAACTATTTTCACTTCTGTTTAGCACCTGAAGAAGTTGTACTTCGGAACGCGCGTCACGTGAATTAATCAATATATAAGAAAATTTAAATTGATGTTTCATTATGAAAAAAATTGTTTTTTTTTCATTTCGCAATGGTTTTATAATACGAATTTTTATTTAGTCGAACAAATACGTATCTTATTATTGCTCATTACTCTTATCAACATAAATAGTACCTCACTCACCTTCCGTAGCATGTAACCGGGAAAGCTTCACAATTGAGCAATATCAAATCTTGATTCTTCTTTTTCAACTTTGTCTCTCCATGCCACTCTTTGGAACGTAATAGGTTTGCCGCTATTGTATTTAACAGTGCATTGTCATTAATGACAGTATCTTTCAAATATTTTCCAACTATTTCTTCCTGAAGAATTTGCAATTTTTTTTCAATGACAACATTTGCATACTGAAAAAAAGTTGTCTTCACTTAATCCCAAAATTACTAGAATAAATAAACCTTGTTTCCTTCGAAATATGATTGAGATATAATTAAAAAATAGCTACCTAAAAGCTTTGACTAACTTTATCTTATCAAAATTTGCATGACAAATTTCAAAGGCAATGAAGAAATACAATTAGTATCATTTGAAATATCTCTGAGAATCTTTTTGATTCAACGATTATGGATGGTGAAAATTCAGAAATATCACACTCAAATATAATAGCGGAAATGTTCATATTTTACACTATCCACAATAATGGAAATTACTCAACTCAATAGATCGGTAACATCTTACTAAGGATATCAATTACAGTTATAGATAAAGAAATGTTATAGTTGATGTGGACGTATTGGTAAAAGTACTCTATATCCACTGTATCAAACAGAACGAAAATCTTGAATATTTCTTATGAATTACATATGTTCTTACCTGACATTTGTAATTTTCGTCAGTTATCAGCACAAGATTATTGCAGTTGTCTAATGCTGTATACAGTGTTTGACTAGTAGCCTTTTGAACCATTGGCTTCATATCCCTCACCTTGAGCTGTATAATCTCATTGATGTAGTTAGTTACACTAGAACTCTCTATTATACACTATTGAAAAAAAGTACATATGAGAACTTATTAACAATTGGAGCCTCGCTTAGAATTAACCTTAAGGAGCTTTTGAAGCAAGAAGTTTGATTCAAAACTTTTAATAAATGACACGGAGATTTCTCTAACCTCTTGGTGAAACATTATGTAAAAATAATAAATTAGAAATTAACACATAAATAATAACACATAAATTAAGTTTTACTGAATATATTAAAAACTTTACGTATGTTTCGGGTGGTTAACTCGTTATCAAGAGTGTACAATATTACGGACATATATCATATATTACTGACAAAGTATACAATAATACTGCCAGTATACTCTTGATAATGATCGCCACCCGAAACATATGTAGAGTTTTTAACATATTCAGTGAAACTTGAGTCAAGTGTGTTAATTTTCAATTTATTGTTTTCAAAACTTTTATATTACCGCAATTGATTGATACTAGATAAAATCTTTTTTTCAAACTATAGAATTATAGGAATAATAACAACAAATATCATATTGGGATCAAAAAATTCCAAACATCCTAGTACAATACTTCAGAGAAATGGACTGTTTTGATTCCTGAGTTACGAAAAAGTAACATTTTGAGGCAGAGGGAAACAGTAAATACGGCATTATGAACATAATATATTGTGTCGCATTTGAGATGAAGACACATTTTATTTATTCCAAGTAAAGGCGAATTTTTGCACAATGATGAGTTTCACAAGATACTTAAGCGAATCCTGAACTTTAAACTCAGTCTACTACGATTTGAAGTCGTGTAGCCTTTCACAGCCAGTGTCCATTGTGAAACATGGTGAAATAATCTTCCGAGCTGATTGGCCGTGGTCAACTGGAACTCCTCCTCTTGCAGACGTTCCGTCTCTAACTGCGAAAGACGTCTTCAGAGGCGAGTGCTTCGACGTCGTTGTGTACTGGAGCAACTGAGGTGTTGCTCCAGAATTTCGTCTCTAACTCGCAATTAGAGCGGAACGTCTGGAAGAGGAAGAGTTCCAGTTGACCACGGCCAATCAGCCTAAAAGATTATTTCACCAACTACAATTTGACAACAGGACCGGTATTCCATATTTTATTTCGAAAAAAGTTTATTTGCTCAGTGTAAGTAGTATTTCGTCAGTGTTAACTTAGCATCTGAAGAAGAAGTAATACATCGAGAAGCGCGGTATGCATATCATGCAATATATGAGAAAATTCTCATTTTTGTTTTATGATGAATATTAATTCTCTCCGAGTATCGGATTCAACAATCATTCACGAAAAAAGCTCTGAAAGAAAGTTGTTAAAATCAGGTCAAACTGTCTCAACTGTCTCAGTCAAAAACTGCTTTATTTGTGCAATATTCCGAAGACAATTCATGAGAAGGACAATCTTGCAATCTAACGAGACCACACTATAAATCTAAACGCGATTGAAGTGTTCATCAATCAATGTTATCAGATCATTGTTATAGAAAATCTAATAAATTCCAAACGCTAGCAGCTTACTACGAAATACACGTACAAAACTAAAAACTGGGACGCTAAGTAAGAGTGCAAAGACATTCGCAAATGATTACCTTCAAGACAGTGCCAATCGTTTTAGGATTTATTGAAGAGCACTTCTACAGGAAACTGTGAAAATCTAACCGAAGCGTGGGAAAAACTGGGATTTTTACATCGCAAATATCTGGGATCAATCTGGAATTGGTGCAATATTTCTTAAAAGAAAGGATCTATTGGCAAAACATGATGACAAATTCCAAACTTGAATAAAACACTTGGCTAATAAGGAGTCGTTCAGCATTCAATAATCAAGAAATCATAAATTCTAGGAATTACTGCAATCACACATTCGACCAAACAATTCGATTTTGAAATTGTCGAAAGTACCTAATAAATAGTAGAGAAGAAGAAAGGCCAAAATAACTATGATAGATAGAATAATCACGCCTTTATATGAGTATATGGTGTTTTTTTAGAGGTATGGAAATTTAAATTGCATTAAAACAACGATGGATCATTCGATTGACAAGAATTTTTTTTATTCAAAAGATAATCTACTTTTTCAATATGATTTCTGGCATATGACCGCCACGGCTGGCTCGGTCGTAGTCCAATCTGGACGTCCAATTTTCGATGACTTTTTCCAACATTTGTGGCCGTATATCGGCATTAACACGGCGAATATTGTCTTCCAAATGGGCAAGCGTTTGTGGCTTATCCGCATAGACCAATGACTTTATATAGCCCCACAGAAAGTAGTCTAGCGGTGTTAAATCACAAGATCTTGAAGGCGAATTCACAGGTCCAAAACGTAAAATTAGGCGGTCACCAAACTTGTCTTTCAATAAATCGATTGTGGCACGAGCTGTGTGACATGTTGCGCCGTCTTGTTGAAACCACAGCTCCTGGACATCATGGTTGTTCAATTCAGGAATGAAAAATTTGGTAATCATGGCTCCATACCGATCACCATTGACTGTAACGTTCTGGCCATCATCGTTTTTGAAGAAGTAGGGACCAATGATTCCACCAGCACATAAAGCGCACCAAACAGTCAGTTTTTCTGGATGTAACGGTGTTGTGGATGGTTTTTGACATACACTTGAGGATTATCTTCACTCCGAATGCGGCATTTTTGTTTGTTAACGTAGCCATTCAACCAGAAGTGCCCCTCATCGCTAAACAAAATTCGCTTATGAAAATCGGGAACAACGGGCCCATTTGACGAATCTACGCCTTGCTTGATGATCGTTTGGCTTCAATTCATGCACGTATTGGATTTTGTAAGCACGCAAACCAAGATCATTCCGCAAAATCTTCCATAAAGTGGATGCACACAGATCAAATTCCTGTGCTCGATGGCGGATGGACTCATTCGGGTCTTCCTCAAAGCTACGCTATAAAGTAGCAATAGCTTCTTCTGTACGCCCCGTACTGCGTCTCTAGAGATGCGAGTTATCAATAAGAGTAAACGTGGTGCGAAAACGTTCCACGGTTAATCGAATTAACTGCTCTGATGGATGATTTTGTCGACGATGAAATGGACGTAGTGCGCGATACGTATTCCACAGAGAACCATTATTTTCGAAATAAAATTGCACTATTTGCAAGAGCTGTTAAGGCGTGAGTCTATTCATGATGAATTGCCAAACCAAACTGAGAATAAAAGGAAATTTTTCGACAAGCGATACTTATGTAGAATTTAGGTAACGGGAATAATCGGCCTGGTGGTTAAAACCTCATTTATTCATTATAATTCTGGATATTTCTACACTTTTTTTATGTCTTCTTCAGGAAAAAAGCAAGAATTAGTTTATGCAGTGACAATAACAGAACTAGAATTATTCAACAAAGCACTGTTATTTTGTTTACACTATATACCTTACATGTTGCTAAACTGTTTAACAGTTGTTTAACTGTTGGAGAACTTTAGCAACATGTCGGGTATAAACGCAAACAAAATGAGAGACGTTTGTTGACTTACTTATGTTAGTTCTCTTACCTATCATCACTGCATAATCTTTTATTCTTGTTTTTTCCCCTGAAGAAGGCATAATGGAACTGAACTAGGGTTTTTATTGGATTTTCAGAATTCATGAAAAATTTTATGCCACTTTTTATGAAATATCATATGTCTAAAAGGTCGAATTTCCAGAAAGTGAGTCAGGTCGAAGGTAACTACAATTGTTCTGAACAAAACTTAAAACTAAATTTTCGGAAACTGCTCGGAAAAATTATACTTCACAAAAGGTATAAGGCCATTTCCGTTCATTCAGAAAAGTGTGTAACATTTTATTTAAATCGAAACGTTTCTGTGGTAACTTTATAATACATATGAAGGTCTTTAAAAAAATTGAAGAACATGAAATGCATCAAACAATTTTCGCTGTTAATTTTACGTTGAGTCATAATTTTATCAAAATCGTTCATGAATTTGCTTTCACTTGTTACTCCAAAAATGTTTCGGTTCTGAGAAGACTGAAAAGAATAGGTTTCCTGGGCCGTTATTAAGAGAAAAAATTGCTAAGAAAGAGTTAGAAATGCATTTCTACATCTTCATCTGGAAGAAATTGAAATTGTCAGACATGCCGGATTTTAAAGGTAATGATGAATGTTTCAAAGCTGGGGGCAACCTGTTTGTACATTTAATAAAGTTTGTTCAAATTCTTATTTTTCATGTAAATTTTCTCCAATTATGGAAGGTTTGCGAAGTTTGCGTTCATTGTATACGAGAGACTGTGTTTTGTTGGGCCTTTCACAAAAGCGTATTTATTATTCTACCATTGAAACCATACAGCAATGTTAGATTTCCTAATATCCCTTCATCAGAAATCTGTATTTGGTATTGGTTTGTTATTCGTTAACTTCCTTCATATTTCAAGAATAAAATCCACTGGCGTTGAGGAAAAATAGACTTGCATATTGAAAATAATTAGCTCCGAATTTTATAGATTTTTGGACATTTTCGAACACTTTGAACTTGCCAAATATTCATGAATCTCATTTTTTACTTATAATTTTGGACCTAACCTTCTTTCTGTTCGAGCAATACATTTTTAATAAATGACACGAAGGTTTCACTTATCTCTTGGTGAAACATTATGTTAAAAACTATAATATTAAAATTAACACACTTGATTTAAGTTTCACTGAATATAATGAAAACTATACATGATTTCGGTGGTCCCATTATTAAGAGTATACAATATTACTGATATTGACTGAGTAATATTGCATACTCATGATAATGGGTTAACCACCCGAGACATATGTAGAGTTTTTAATATATTCAGTGAAAATTAGTCAAGTGTGTTAAGTTTTAATTTGATAGTTTTTAATACATTTTTTGTAGAGGGCAGTATCTATCGAAATTTTCTGTAGTACACTAGACATATGATATAATACTTCAGTACAAAGTGACCTTGTAGTTCTTCTAGATAGAATATAGTGATCTATTGAAAATCAATGTTCGGCTGATTATGAAACCAGGGTTTTGTACAATTCAAGGTATTTCAATTGAATCGAGCTTGTCTAAATACTAAAGATTATCCATCAATTGAGTTTCGAAAAATAATTACCCGATTGAATCCGCAATCTAGTAGGCTGATAATTCCTCCATCGTCTCGTTCGAATAAGCTGAAATTATTTTCAATATAACACACTGTCATTCTATAAACTATTTTTAACAAGTGTTCACTCATCTGAGCATTTTTACAGAACACAATGAAACTTCAATACTGCCATCGTAGGGAATTATATATATATTCAGATAATTAAATATGGAGAAAAGTTTTTAACCATAAAAGTACCAATAAAAATGTCCAGATGAGTTATTTTTTTACCTCTTTTTCACTACGGCCACTATGGGGGCATGCTGACTTCCCTTCGAAGTTCTAATAGCCCTGTAAACACAGATTTGTTATAAAACCGAATAATTGATGAACTGAGTTAGTAGGTAAAACTTTGATATCATGATGTTGAACAAAACATATAATTTTGAAATAAAAATTCTACATGCACTATTAGGGATATTTTAATTGAAGTAAAAGAAGGTAGAGGCAAGGCGTACTCTAAATATATAAAGCAGTGGTTCTTAACCAGATGAAGATAAAAAAATTTTGCCTTCGGATAATGACATAAAGTGTTTAATTTATGTTTAAAGGAATAATGGATAATTTTAACTTATAAATAAGTATGTTGAATGTGCAGTGGAATCTTCATCATTAGAAGAAAGGGATATGTTATAGATCGATTTGGGCCTGTGATTAGATAACTAGAAGAAAAATCCAGAAACAGTAGCTTAGTATTAGAAGTTATGGATAGTTTGAAATATTTTTGTATTTAATAATAATAATAATAATGAGCTTCATTTGTCTAATATTTACATTCAGCATTAAATCAAATCAAAAGCAAAAATTACCTCCAAATTCTACTTCATTCCTCAATATATAATCCAGTATTTCAGAATTGATTGGAAATTTGTGTGATACAAGATTTTTAAAGATTCTTCATTCATATATTTTTTGTACAAATATTTTTTTCTGTTTTACAAAATCAGTGTGTACTACCATTTAAAAAAGATTCTTTACTATGTAATAATATTTTGTTAGGCTTTCTTTTTCTGTTTCTGTCAGAACAGAAAACAATGAAATTTGATTCCTTAGCGTTTAATAGTCAACTAATTTGTTGAAGTAATACTTTTGTTGGGTGGAATATGCGGTAAGTAAATGCTTTTGACGACGACAATGCAACGGAACTGCTTCGGAACGGTAGAGGCCAGTTCCAAAAAAAGCTTGTTCCAACCCCATTTAAAACTGTTAAACTCACACTCATCCACAATTGTGAAAATGTTCTCTAGCTGTTGAAGCCAGAAAATTGACAATAATCAAGTTCGAACCGTATCGAAACAACTACTAGAAACAGATAGGACAGATTTTAACCAAATCTTTGATCGTTCAACATAGAAATCGTTTTCATTTTAATACGTTATACGAAAGTTTGAAATATTTTAAAGAAATGACGTAATATATTTCCTTTCCGAAAATAAAAGGTTTCACGATTAGAGAAATAATTATTATTATGGTCAAAAATAAAACTGTAAACACAAAATATCTTACCGGCAGAGGGTTTCATAATCCAAGTTCTTCAGTGATCTAGTGTCAATCACAACTAAACCATGAAGCTTGAACTGAAACTCGTCGAACGCATTGTCGATTGTACTGCACTGCGTCACCTCGAATCCCACCTTTTCGGCGGCTTTTTTCAATGCCTCACAAACCAAATCTATCGTATTGAACACCAATAAAAACTTGAAAGAAATGTACTGTCATTTGAAAAATTTTATTCAATATTTTGAGTCTCACCTTCAAGTTTGGTTTGTAGGGTGCAACCAAATGCCCATATTTAGCCTCCTGCAATTTCTGAAATGAAAATTGTTCTGATTATATAACTTATATTTCCTTCTTTTGGAATTATAAAATATTTTCGAATTTTCACCCATTCACTTATATTTCGAGTAAATAACTAGCAGACACGGCGAACTTCGTACTATATAACAGTCAATTAATGAAGTGATAACTTTTAGCTACACCTGATTTATGATTTTAATTAGCGTTATAAAACGTTTATAACGCTAATTAAAATCACCTTATACATTCCAATAATTAATTACGATAATACATGTTAAATGAAATAAAATTCGATAAAAGTACAAAAATCAAGCATTTCGATTTCCTATTCGCAAAACATTTCATTCTACTAAGAGTACTAAGAGGTGGAATACCTCAAGTACTGATTAGCAAGAGCTGATTGGAATAAAACAAAAAAATTTTCTGCATAATAAAGGAAAGAAGAAAATGAATTGAAATAAATAAGACAGGTAAGCTGGTTCAAACACATGAATCATATAAAAAAATTAAAAATCACACAAAAAAAAGAAAACTTCCTAAAAACAACTCAATTACTTTTCTTCAGAAAAATTGCTTACATTTTTCTTGGAAAGTTTTCGGTTTATAACTGAGCAATTCATTCGAGATAGGTACTCTTCATTAAATCAACAATTGTATAAGAGATAGAACGTTTAAATAGGGTTGTATGAAAGTGAGGAACAGCCAACTTATGTCTGAACCTTACAGTGAGACAATGGATGTTTGAAAACAAAAAGTTCTATCATCATACAAATAGGTTCAGTTCTTCAGTTTTGAATCATGTAAATACCCGGCTCTGTTTAACTAGATTATCATTGAATGGTGTGATACTTTTAGCTAAGTTTAGTTTATAATATTGAAGTTATCAGTCATTCCTTATGATTCTATCAATCTGTCCACAAGACAACCTGTGTCACAAGATATGCAACTCAGAATGTATGAGAAATTTTCGGAATATGTCATTATTACTGTGTGTCTGTATATAAGCTATCAATCAGTCTCGAAATTGTATTTCTTTCATTCATGTGTTCAGTGATTTATTTCTGTGAAGTATATAACACTTGCAACAGAATGTCTTGCCTGCGCGTCATTTTAATACTCAATTTTTTTTTCATTGAATTTTTATATTTTTTCCCCAAATGTTATCTATTTATTCATTCATTTATTCATTCGAAAATACACCACTCAACAGCTTGGGCCAATTACTAAGTGAGGCAATACAATATCGTTCACAACTTATAAAAAAAACTAGAAATAATATCAATAAGAACAAACAATACACATGAACGAAAACTCTGTGGGCAAGCTGACATTAAAGCTCACCCACAAGATACAGGAAAAACTAATATCTAAAAAACTTATAACTAAAAAACAGTCAGGCGAGAGCTCGTCTGATATCAACAGGCACGCATGCAAATATGTCGATGACGTGATGAAAAGGCTCAAAATCACCACAAATTTTATGAAGTGGTGAAAAAGCCAGATCATTAGTACGAGCCAGAGGTGAATAAAAAATGTTCATGTTACTACAAGTTCTTGTCGGAACACGAAAATTTATGAGGGAAAGAAGAAAAGAACAACCAACAGAAAACCTTATCAGTTTGTATGGGAACATTATTCCCAAATATTTCCTACGTGTTTCAAGTAATGGAACAGCAAATCTTGTAGTAAGTAACTCATGATTTATACCTCGTTCTGTATACACCCCGTCGGAACAAAACCATTATAAGTTATTCCAATCAATTATTGGAATAAAGAATTTTGATGAATTATTTTGTATTGTAAATCATAAATTAAATTCAGCTATAAGGTATCACTCCATTCATTGATGAACATTAATTAAATATTAATAATAATAATAAGTTCTTTATTCTCAACAGTTATAATTAATAATTACAAAAAATAATAACATAATGTTGAATAATAACATTGAAGAGATATAACAAAGAGCTCAATCTAATCTAAAAAAACTAAAATAGTAACTAATAACTAAATAATAGCATTTAATGCAATATTACAAGGAACTCGATCTAAACCAATTCATTTTAGTCAATTCTCTTTGTTCACAAACTCCTAATAATAACTTCTATGGAGTCGAAGTGAAGGTCATAATTATTGGCAACTATATTGAATGTAGACTCCATAAACCAAATGGGAGATTGTATCAGCGAGTTGGGCCTTGGAGTCTCTAGGTGGAATAATTCTGCAAAACGATAATTTTGCCTAGGAACACGGAATTTCAAAGCGGACAAGAGAGGACTTGTCAATATCAATCAATACTGTGGTGCAGTAATTTGTAGAAAAATTTGAGTGATAAAGTTTCTCTCCTGCTCTGCAATGAGATTGAAACTAAATCGACTCAATAATTCGTAATGATTGACTCCTCTCTGTGGATAAACTTAATCCTTCCTCTAAACTAAGATTTCCAAGAACCTTTTCTGAATGCCCTTAAGATTGCGTTGATGGCAAGTGTAAATAGGATGCCAGATCATGCTGGCATACTCCAACTTGCTGCGGATAAGGGCATTAAATAAGCCTATGAATGTTGAGGAATTGAAATATTTGCCATATATTTTTGAGGCAGATGAAATAAGTTGGGTGATGTGTGGAAGGAAGGAAAGCTTCTGATCGAAGACTACAACAAGATCGCTCACTTTCTCAGAACTAGAAATTAAAGAATAATGAAGGTCGATAAACCAATTATAATTTGAGAACGGTTAGACCAATTCTTGTGATGTCCTGACGCCAAAGAAGGGAGCGGATCCAAAAATTGGGTAGAAACAAAAAAGCTTTCAACTGTGAACTCCAATAAAAAATATTATATTCAGTGTTTTCTTATTTTTGGCGATGCAATATGACTTATCTGTTGAATATTTTGCTTTGGAACCTGTGCTTTAAACGAAAATGTTTCAAGCCGAATTATGAATTACATTTAGACGAATATGGTGAAAATAGTTATGATTTTCTCAAGAGACAGGTTGATTAAAAAAATACCCATATTGATGTTTCCTTTCTAACCCAAAAAATGAGAAAACGCTAAATTAACATATTTTCAAGGGATTATTTTATCCTATAATAATAGTATGAGGTTGGACTTGACAGTCCATTTTCAAATCGATATTTTTGTTCACATTTCAATTCGGGTATTTTCTTTGTAGGTACCTATTCTATAATTTTATGTTCTTTTGTGAATATTCCGGATATTCTAATCCTATCCTTGAAAGCTAAAACGAAGCACACTTAAGTGTTTCTACATAGTTTCATGTTGAATTGACATGAATTGTATTACTGAACATATTACAACGACTGATTGATGTTGCACTTGGATCATTTCAGCGGCAAAAAAGTTTATAGGCTGATTCTTCAGTTCCTTGATCAAAATTCTCATTAAATGTTGAGAAGTGATTTCAATCGACCGTAACTTGATGAAAAGCTGTGTTATAGGGATGTTCGAATATTTAAACATTGCGTCGTTGGCGAAATCTTGTAAAGTCGAAAAACTAACGAATATTTATTCAAAATATAAAAAAACAAGACGTTGCAGTATAAGGATACCTGAAATGTCTTCTGAGGTGTTGGAAAAACGATTTTTCGTAGGCATTGGTATTATTGGACCAAAATTTTTCACTTTTTTGTGGGTAAATGTCAATTAATGCGATGGAAAAAACTTAGATTTGTTTTTTCAATTTTCCGTAGTTTGTACGTAATTTGGTATATTTTGATTTATTGAATTTGTCTATGAAACAAGAGCCACAAGATAAATTTATGATATTCATCAGCAAAATGCAATTCCAAAGGAGTACTAGTATTGAGTGTGTGTTCTACTCATGTAGAAAATCGAAATCATATTTGAGCATGCGGTCCTAATTCCTCTACATTTACATTACATTTTTGGGATACACCACCATGTGCTGCATTTGTGTTTCAGTTGCATGGCTGAAATGATGCTTTTTAGCAGAATAACTGACCCTCCTGTGAGCATTGAACAGAATTGAGCGAAAATAGAGTAAATCTACTAATACTATGAAGGCACTATTGGAATAGATAATGCTTTCCTAAAATAGCTTATAAAAGCTTCACATAAACTGTCAAGATATATACATGATGTTGCACAATCCAAAAGATGCAATATTATCCGCTGGAAAAAATAGTTTTCACTCCCAAAATGATTTCATACAATATCAAGAAGAAATCTCAAAAATTCAGTTTTCTTGCTTCTTCACAAAAATGTTTGCGATATGTGGCAGAGCCACTTTGAAGTCTTCACCATGTTCCAAGGTTTGGCCAATAGCTAAGAAACGTATCTACCAATCAAATGAAGAGCACATCCAATTTCTTGGAGTACGTAAACATTTCGTCGAAAATAGCATAAAATATAATGAGATAGAATTTTATCAGTCATTTTAAGCCTCATTTGTATTTCTGAAGCAATGAGGTGTTCATTGGTGTGTGAAACAAGAAAAGAACTTGTTTCCATAAAGATACAAAATAACGTACTCACCTCTTTTGACATTGCATAATTTTTGATTAATTGTCTAATATGACCTTTAGATTCTCTAACATACTTTGAAAAACTTTCATCAATTCCAGTACTCGCATCTTTTTTACTACATTGTCCCATCGATGTCATAATTCAAAAAATATTTGATTTCAATATAAGAAAGTTTTTCGAATGAGAATGCCCCCACTTCTCGTAGTTTGGAAACCCAATATAAAATGTCAGTATGACATTGAAATTACATTTCACCACACAAATATTGCATCATTACATAATTTTGTTTTTAGCCTCAAATAATATATGAATATTTTAAATGAGAGGCAATAATAAGAACTTGTCTAAAAATCACAGACTGAACAATTCTTTATTCGATTAGTTTCGCCTTTTACAGCATTATCAAGAATGTAAAAGGCGAAACTAGTCGAATAAAGAATTGTTCAGTCAGTGATTTTTAGAAAAGTTTTCATTATTACCTCTCATTTAAATATGAACTATCACAGAGTAGATTCATCGTCCATTGATTGTATTTATGAATATTTTAATTTTATCTCTGAATGTTTAGAATTGCATATTACTTCTTCATTTGAGGTTTATGGGGGTTAACTAGCTTACTTTTATTCCGAACAATTTAAAATCATTTTATATAATATTGTTATCGTTATAGCGATTATTCCTCATTAGGAGAACGATTGAGCTATTTGTACGTCTTTGAGATTGTTATTCCTTCTGTTGAGTCATTTTGTGGAACTCCAAGAGACATCAAAATCCGTTAGAACACTCAATGAAGTGTATACATGAGAGTTCCTAGAGTTGAATTCACATCTTTGAACTTTCCGCTCATTTCAGTGAATCATATTTTTCAGATAGTATAAAAAATAATGAGTTTTCTGAATAATGCTGATGTGCAATATGCTGGTCTACTCCAGTTAACATTCGAATAGTTTTTTCTCGAAAATGGTGAATCCTGGAAAAAAAAGTATGGGAACAATTTTTGTCTGAACAATTTTAGTCGTAAAACATACCATTGGAACAAAAATTTCAAAAAAACTTTTCTTGCGACCATTGATCTTGAATAAATTTTTTTGCATACAAGGGATCGATGGAGACCTGATTTCATTGGGGGTGTTCCGTAATATCCATCAGTGTACTGGTCAGTACTGATGACGTCAGAAATAGACGCCATACTGGTGAATCGTTCCGAAATATACGGCCACTGCGTAACGTCATTTACATGTAATGTTAATTAAAATTCATTTAGTCTTGAATGACAAAAACATCTAAAAACCGTCAAAATCGTATTCTTAGTATTTGAGTTAATTGATTAATTATCATTTAATGTTACATTTACACTGTCATGCCCGTTTCACCAGTACAATATGGCGTCTATTTATGACGTCATGAGCACTGGCCAGTATACTGGTAAATATTACGAAACACACTCATTATAGTGCAATCTTCAACGTCTCTGTAAATTTTAGGGATTTATGCAAAGGAGCCCCTATTTTTTGTTAAACTTGACCCAGATAAAGTCAGCTTTTCTGACGTGAGACCCAAAGGTTGCTCTTAGAAAAGTCGGTCCAATTCTGTTTCGTAGAATAGGAAATTGAGTTTTTTCCAACCATTGCGATCATAGAAATGGAATCAATTTTCCAAAGTTTGGAGAATTTCGCAAATCTGTCCGATTCCAAATTTTGAAACACAGTATCCACACAAAATAAATTCAATCAACGTATTCTCATTCATTCCTGATTGATTTTTGAGCTGCATTTTGTGATTTCAACTAATCTATGTAGTCTCTGTGCATTTTGCAATTAATCTCTTCAGTGTTTTTGAAGGTTTTCAGCAATTCAATGTAGACATAGAAACGTATTAGATTAATTTCAGGACTCCCTTTTTTAAATGAAGATCGCACGTCAAAAAGTTCAGTACAGCATATTCACCTATGTTCGTAAATATGAGATAAATCAAACTTACTACGCTGCCTTTCTGTTTGTACAAGTTCTCTATGATTTTTATCTCGGATGCTGAAAAAATTACGTACATTACTCAATCTCATATTAGCGAATCTAATGAAATATTATTATCTAGAACATACGACACTAACGATATCATATCATACTGTCAATATCAAATTTTATACATAAAATTATAATGCATAAAAAACTAATATTTTGACACTATCTTCATTTCTCATTCGAAATTGAGGTCGCTTGAGATTCAAACAAAATATTATTCTACTATTAATTTCTACGTCAAAGTGTAAGTACAATGAAATTCTATTATGAAACTTCATTGAATATATTTATATTCTTTCATTATCTATGTAGAATGAAGGTTGGAGAAGTTTTGATAAGAATTGCAGGAGAATTTACAACAAAATCATTGCAATAAAGAAAAATTAAAAACTATTTATTTATAAGAATTCAATCTTAATAACCTCAATACTTTAAAAAATATGATTTCCTGTACCAATTGAACTCATCATGTTGCTACTTCAAGTTTTTATTGAAAAAAATATGTTAGAAAATCCTGAAAAAAATCGAATATTCTGAGCATGAAGTATTATTTGACGTGCATTCATTCATTCTATTCCAGGAAATCCCGAATTCAAAATCAATCTCTGGTATATATATATATATATATATATATATATATATATATATATATATATATATATATATATATATCTTGAAATTGATTTATTGCCTGTTCAAGATATTTTATTTGGAAAGTTTTTAGCAATAACAGGCATTTTTTGATATGAAAAAGTTTATTTTTGTTGACGTTTCGTTGTTATATTACAACTTTGTCAAAACTAATGAATTATTATTATAATATTATTATATTATTATTATTACTAAGATTCATTAGTTTTGACAAAGTTGTAATATAACAACGAAACGTCAACAAAAATAAACTTTTTCATATCAAAAAAAAACCTGTTATTGCTAAAAACTTTCAAAATAAAAATAATATATATATATATATATATATATATATATATATATATATATATATATATATATATATATATATATATATATATATATATATATATAAAAGAAATGAAATTTTTTGTGCCCATGGCACTGAATGAAATATTTAAGAAAATGAACACTAGAATATTCATCTGAAAAATTAAAATCAATCAAGAGAATGTTATAGTAGAGCTAGATATGTGAACGATGTGAGTTCCTTGCAGAACGAAACATATATGTCTCGCACTTCCATCAGGTGTGGCATCGATTTCAATATTTCTCTAACATTTATCCCTTGAAGGATAATGGAGACATCACATCGTACACGTTCACATATCTAGCTCTACTATAACATTCTCTTGATTGATTTCAATTTTTCAGATGAATGTTCTAGTGTTCATTTTCTTATATATATATATATATATATATATATATATATATATATATATATATATATATATATATATATATATATATATATATATATATATATATATATAGCAGACCCGGCGAACTCCGTTTCGCCACCAGATGGCTTCGTTTTATGTAACATTTCGTTTGGTGATTAAAAGTTTTATATTTGAAAAGGAAAAATTTTATTTCGTTTCTCAACAGTAATGAATTCATTTCGATTACAAAAATGAAGTGTTATTTAGTTGAACGTCTCTAAGTAAATGAAAGTGAATCAAAAGTAAATACTGAATTATATCCGTGTCCGCAAATTATCCGTTTCATTGAAGTAACCACATTTTTTGTTTTTTGGTCTGACGTTAACACAAACAAAGCGGATGGTTTCCCAACTCGTGAACACGCAACGTATAACTGCCCATGTGAAAAACAATGATTTTCTAAATTTATCCCGCAAACACTAAGCGATTGGCCTTGCGACTTGTTCATTGTCATTGCGAACGCAAGGCGACCTGGAAATTGCAATCGTTTGAAGTCAAACGGAAGATCAGTCGGAATCATTGGTATTCGAGGAATACATACATTTTCACTTGCGTACTTTCCGTTAATAATGGTTGCCTCAATCAAATTCGGCATGTCTTTTAACCGAAAGTCGAGTACCGTTGCAAAGTCGCGGTGGATTCAAATTACGCAATATCATAATAACTGTACCATCTTTGAGTTGCAAGTTATGTGCTGGAAATCCTGGTAACTCCAGAGAGTTCAAAAACTCCGTTGGATAATTTACTACATCATCGGGATTTGTTATGGAATCAACGGATTTGTATGTCACCAAATCGCCTGCAATTTTTGATTGAATGGTGAAATTCAGTGCGTGTATATCATTATTCTTTGCTGCAAGAATTGTTCGTTGACTTAACTAAGCATAATTCTGATAATTCTCACTAATGTTTGGAAAACATCTTCAATAAAAGCTAATTGAGAGTCTACAAATCGGCAAAAGTTGTTGGTAAGAGTAATTTATCCAGATGTCGCATCAACTGGGACTTTTCAATTTCCAACAGCTAATAATTGTTTGGAAAATTGTGCAGCACTTTGATCATTTTGAAGTTGAATTCTCATATTAGTGGTTAGCGATAATGTTTTTACGTTATTCCATAATAACGGTAACATATAAAGGTGATGCCATCAGGCAAGCATTCAATTCATCTGCAGGCGTTCCACGGGGAATTACTGGCAACGTCTGCCTGAAATCGCCTGCCAACAATATCATCAAGCCGCCAAAGAAATAAACAGCTATAAAAAATAAGGGTTGATCGTAGAAGGGTGAAAATTTAGTATTGTATGTATTTTTGTATGTTGTATCATAAAAAAATAAAAACTGAAAATTTTGTCTAAAAAATAAAATTCAGGGGTGGACTACCCCTAACATTTAGGGGGATGAAAAATAGATGTTGGCCGATTCTCAGACCTACTCAATACGCTCACAAAATTTTATGAGAATCGCTCAAGCCGTTTCGGAGGAGTATGGAAACGAAAACTGTGACACGAGAATTTTATATATAAGATATATATATATATATATATATATATATATATATATATATATATATATATATATATATATATATATATATATATATATATATATATATATATATATATATATATATATATATATATATATATATATATATATATATATATATATATATATATATATATATATATATATATTCAGTTGATATAGAAATATGTACAAAAAATGTGTTGAACTTTTATTTGTGTGCTTTGTTAAATTGTCCATAATACATATTCGCTTATCATCGATAATTCCATAAACATTTATTGTTAAGTCATAAAGTTCGGTTGAAAAATTTTTGTTTATGAATTTCAGTATACTGAACATCTGAGTTTCAAACCGTAACTTTATATAAGTACAAAATTTTTTTAAAGAATTTTCTATAAAAGTGTCAATTCAACTCACTTTCTACTCTGGTAACTACGAATACTTGATATTCGTAGCATACGAATAAATGATATTCGTATGATACTTCAAACAAGTAAGAGTAATTCGTTGTCAGGTATTTAAGAGTTTACTTACTCCAAATGTCCATAGTCAAGTTTAATCTTCCGGTACTTCATATAATATGTGAATGTCTTTCAATCAAGATTTATAGTTTTTGTAGCATCACAATAAACTCGAGTGAGTTCCACTAATTTGTTTAGCAGTTGTGGTGACTCTCATTCTGTCCTAACTTCAGAGATATTGAACATTTTAACAATGTTGAAATTTTAACACTACTAACATTCCAAGAAAAACATCGAAATTTTTAGATGTAAAGAACCAATCAATAGTCGTAAAAATGTATAACCTTACTTGTACTTTGAAACAACTACTCAGAACACGACTTTCATAGTGTTCGGATTGTCCTAGTATAATTTACTTTCCTGTAACGATATTTTTGATGATGAAGAAGAAATGTGTCCATTTCACAAACTGTTCTACTAATTATTTTGACTATCAGCAGATCGAAGATAATTTTTACTATTTCCAAGGCTTATTTTCCAATGTTTGCATTGAAATTTCTGGCATAAATATGGAAATGTCTGGGAATGATGAAATATTTGACGAACATAGTAGGTAATCTTCTACTCTAGCAACCTATGTATATCTATCAGGAAATAATCGATTTTTAATGTTATAAACATGCTGGTTGAATACAAAAACATTTTTCCTTATCATTTCATCAAGTAGATTTTTAGCCAGATTATCTCTATGACAGTGCAATAATTAAATTTGAATTATTTACATGACTGAATTTGAAATACAGCGGGAAAAAATTAATGGTGTCAGTTACCACATTCAAATGCATAGTCTAGAGGATATAAAGCACTATTTTTCGTTTTCAAAGATTCACAGATTCTATAACAGCAGTCATTCTTCAGACACTTTATCGAAGTTGAATTAATACACAATTGATAAAGAAGTAGTACTTCGAAACGTTGTCATGCGTATTTGTATTAAATTATGGAAAAATTCTAAATATTGTTTCATAGTGGATATCAATTCTCTCCAAGCATCGGCTTCATCAATCATTAATTCTTTTGACACTGATTATGTTCTTCTATATTCAATGGAAAAATAACTAAGTCCAAATCTGTGTTCCCTTAAATGTTCGGTGGAGGTTTCCTTTTTTCTCCTTTCCTTCTACTTCTATATATGGAATAATGAACTTTCTAGAAATTTTTCGACAACACAAGCACCTACCGTTCGATGACAGAGCCATCACAGAGTGAGAGTTACTACACTGAAGTGTATTATGATTATTGACATAATTTATTATTGTAGATAAAAGTAAATTTATTTGCTGAATTTTGAATAAATAATGCATTAATCTGCATAACCTCAAAATCGTAACAACATGTAACAGGACTGTGAAATGCCAATAGCAAGATCAACATCACGAAAAGACTCAATCATCGAAAATTGATGAAAATGGCGAAACTTCAACTTGAAACAGAAAATAGTGGTCAATTAACAAAAATTCCCGGAAAGCCAAATATTGGTGGAGAGCTATGGTTTGTCATTACAAATAAAGTTTCAGAAATTCCAATCGATCCTATGTGTGCTACCAAAGTTGTTCGGGGTCAAAGGTCAAAATTTCAGGTTTTTTGAATTTTTTTGGAAAACGGTGAGTTTTATCAAACAAAAACCTCAAACCAAAGTTGTAGATCTTACAATTCTCTACAAAAATAGTCTTCATGATTTTTTTTGAAACTTACCATTCGTAAGATTTCACGTTTCTAAGAGTCACATGACACATAATATGACTATATAAGCCATGTATATACATATCAGGCACTTAAGACAAGTATAAATACTTATTATAGCCTCTTATATATATATATATATATATATATATATATATATATATATATATATATATATATATATATATATATATATATATATATATATATATATATAATACTATTCTAAGAACATTTATTCAAAAGATAGTGAGTCCCTAACTGAATGCCTTCTAGCCCCGTGGCCTTGAAAAACATCTGAATATTTAATGTAATAAACTCAAGAATTGTAGTTGGTGAAGATGTTGATTTATTAGTACTACTTACTGCAAGGACACCAATAGATAAAGTTATTTATTTTCTGAAACTTCGAAGGGCTCAACAGCGAACAGAAATATATTATTCAAAAAGTTTATCGGGTTATCCCAAATGCCAAAACTATATTTTATTTTTACATGCGATAACCGGCTGCGACACTTCGTCAGAACGTAAGCAAATGTAATGGCCAAAACGTCCGTATTGAAATTATTCGAAGAAAAAGATTTGACTGACTGCGCTTAAGTATTTACAGAAATTGATAGCAGACCTGAAACAATAATTACGGAAGGAATTCGTTTCTTCTTGCGGTTTATGGAGCTGCAAAAAAAAATTATTTGCATCGATAAATACCGATACTTAACTTAAAAAATACGCGAAACAAGGAACATGTCTTCCTCCAACTATCATCTGCTATTCAACACTTGTATGGAGTATACTATCAAGTTCCAACATGGCTAGACAATCAATTTAACCCAGAAGCTGGGGTTGGAAATTGATAGATAATACTCTGGAACCGATTAAAACTTTACTCCCACCTGCACCAGAAAAACTCCTTAACCTTATTTTTCGCAATTGCAAAAAAAGTTGTAATGCCAAATTTGACTGTGAAAAAGTCGAGTTGCTGTGTTCTTCAGAGTGTACCAATTGCCAAGGTCAGTCTTGCTCAAATGTCCAGTTTAGTACAATAGAAGAAGAAAATTGTCATGACACTTAGTGGAGTAGGCCTACAGGGGAAACCATAGTAAAAAAAAAGGCCGAGTACCCTACCTCACATTTGGCGTGGAAATGTGTGCATATCTTGTAAAGGGTGTTTTTGTTAGAGGTATAGAACTTTAAGATGGCATTACTGTTGAAGATGGCGACCGATTTAACATCTGAGAAGTGATTTATTCTCAGTTTGTTTTGGCAATTCATGATGAATATACTCATGCCTGCACAACGCTTGCAAATAGTGCAATTTCATTTCGAAAATAATAGTTCTGTGCGGAATACACATCGCGCACTACGTCCAAGCGCACTTCTGGTTGAATTGCTACGTCAGCAAACATTACTGCCGCATTTGGAGTGAAGATAATCCTCAAGTGTATGTCAAAACACCGTTACATTCAGAAAAACTGACTGTTTGGTGCGCTTTATTGGCTGGTGGAATCATTGGTCCGTACTTCTTCCAAAACGATGATGGCCAGAACGTTGAAGTCAATGGTGATCGGTATAGAGCCATGATTACTAACTTTTTCATTCCTGAATTGAACAACCATGGTGTCCAGGAGCTGTGGTTTCAACAAGACGGCGCAACATGTCACACAGCTCGTGCCACAATCGATTTATTGAAAGACACGTTTGGTGACCTCCTAATTTCACGTTTTGGACCTGTGAATTGGCCTCCGAGATCTTGTGATTTAACACAGGAATAAGAGGAATTTCCTAACTCATAGTTGTGTCCCACAGGATAGCAAAGAAAGTACTGGTTATAATAATAAATAGCAAATAAGACATATAATGGAAAATGAGGTCCAAAAGTATCTACAATAAATTGATTTAGAAAATCCCAAAAATCGCACGGACATCGAATTAAAATCACCTATATGAAATTTGAGTATCGATTTTGAATCGATAAAGAAAACAAGAAGCATTCTGAGCGAATGACGCCTTGTTGTGAGGCAGAAAATTTGAAGCGAAATCGCTAAAAATTATGATTTCAAGTTCAATCGCTTTTCTAATCGAGAATAATCTATGTTATAATTATGATATATGAAATAACTGAGTATGGACTGCACTGTGTTATTTTTTTCGACAAAAAAATTTGAGCTCCCTCTCTTCATTCTGTTCTATTTCATTGCCTGAAGTGCTTTTAAATATGCTTTCATAAGTAGTATGGAAAATCCTGATCTAATCTGATTTCACTAATCTGATTATCTGTATCAAAGATGAAACTATAAAAATAAATTTTGTGGTATGATACCTCAATTTGAGTTTGAGACATAATTACAATCTGACCATCAATATCAATATAAGCAATTATTTTCTACCGAACTCGATTAAAGTGAAATACTGAAGAAGATCTTCACTCATTTGTTTGAGTACCATCAGCTTGGTCACTGTGAATGCAGTGTGCACTTAAACCTTACAACTGGAAAAAAAATATTCACAGAACTAATTCGAATAACTTCAGTTTTTCTAACGAATTAGAATTTTCAGCATCTGAATTTCTGCACAATTTCTATGTTTCCATGATCCTCATGGGCCAATATTTCCTTTACTTTTTATGAATATGAATAAAGTGTTATTCAAGAGATCTGCTAAATTAACACAAGGAATTTGAATATCGTTCATTGGTATGAAAATATTTTTCTCTGTTTAGGTATTGGTGAAGTCACCAAGTAGGTACTAATTCATTCTCTAATATATATATATATATATATATATATATATATATATATATATATATATATATATATATATATATATATATATATATATATATATATATATATATATATATATATAATATATATATATATATATATATATATATATATATATATATATATATATATATATATATATATATATATATATATATATATATATATATATATATATAAACATATATATATATAATGCATTTATTGAAATGCAAACTAATATCAATTATAATAATCTCATAAACAGTGCTTGAAAGCACTGGTATCAGAGCCAGGATGTTTACACCTAAGCCTAAATAAAAAAAAAGTGAAATTCCACCATGCACTCACCAACAATTAGGCAAATATAACCAAACATAATATGAACACAAATGAGCATTTTCAATCTGGTTGTTCTAAATATAATATCCATAGTAGCTTTATAAACTCAATAAGTACCATAGCTTATTAATGTTGTATTATTTTATATTCAAATATTTTTTAAAAGAAGTTTCAAATTTACTAAAGACTTATTATTATATTATACTTACACATTACACACTTCCTAGGAAATCTATACATTCCTAAGTAGCAATCAGAAATGTAAAACATTTAGGATTTTGGCGGGTACGCTTGAACAGCGTGACGAGGGAGGGTATGGCTTCGCCTGATCCGGCGATCGCGAAGTGCCTTGTAAACTGTCACCTTGTAACTGTTACTTTTATACTGTGACATTTATAATTACTGGATTATCAGACTGATTACTTGCCAAATGAAAATTTGATTTTATAAGAATAAATCTAAGTTGATTTCGTGATACGTTAAAAGTTGATAGATAGTTGATTTTAGAAGTTTTAATTAGTAAGATAATATGAACATATTATTACAGATTTGCCCCCAATGGTTTATGGATGTTTGAAGAAATGATGAGACTGTTGAGAACCGTCGTAGGCACGACCACAGAGCTCATCTAGAGTTGCATTGTCGATGTTCAGGACTTCGAACTGCCTCTGGCGCTCCCGTTTGGACATTGGTTAGAGAACAAGTAACAACCACTTGTGGGAATAGTTCGTTCTTTGCAAATAAGGTTAGACATAAGTGATATTGACATTTGTTGTATTTATATTTCAGTTTGTAAATAAAGGATATTTATTGATTGTTGAAAGTTAGTTATTGGAATTCGTCGAAACCCATAATTCCTAACAATATTATTATGATTTTACGGTATGACTGTTACTCGATTGTCTCAATAAGTGCTTGAATAAAAAAATATTATTGACAACGTGTTTAATTACAGAAAGCATTTACTTTCTGTACTTTACGATATTGGAATTATATACAATTCCGAGGAAATTTATACATTTCCTAGGATATCTATGCAAAAAGTTTTTCAAACAATATTTTATACATTTCCTAAATAGTATCGAAATTGTACACATTTCCTAGGATATGTATACAATTCCTTGATTTCATACATTTCCGGTAACATATACACCACCTCCTCTGCAGCCTTCACGAGTCACGACATGAATGAAAATTATTAAACCCATTAAATTGATAAAGAAATACCTCATTCTCCAATAACCAGGTTTCTGCAAATGCAAGAATATTAAAGTCATCAAGTTTAATGCAACACTGCATATCATCAATTTTAATCCTAATACTCTGTAGATTCATATACATTATGTTTAGTTTTTCTTCGTTAAGTGTTTTAAATCCTTCTCGTTATTAATTGGCATTATTTTTCAATTCCAGTTCTTTCGTATGAGAATATTTCCATCAAAACAAAGATAATAAAGATCTTTGTGGCTGTTCTAAATCCAATTTTTTGTGTAGTTATGCTAGTTTCAGATTTAGATCTTAAAATTTTTTTTCTGCTCGTTAGTTAATGTTACTTTTACCGGACAAATCTTCGAGGTGTCTTTACCCATTCTAAAAGCTGTAAATTGATCTTTCGATGCACCGATCTGTACTTCCTGACTTATTTTTCAATTATACTTTTCATATTCTCATTATCCTCATAAGGCACACCCGTATAATTATATTATTATTTAATTCTTTCTGTTCATTTTTGTTTATTTGCGTTTTTAGTATACCAACTTCTCTTCTCAGTTTTTCGTTGATGGTAATTTGCTCACTATACTGCTTGAATAGACTGTTATATTTTTTGTCTATCTCCTCTAACTTAGTCATGACATCATTGCGGGTATAATTTTTCGGAGATTGCTGTTGAGGAGGTTTGCAAGACTCCTCGTTCTTACAAATCTTGCAATACCATGACCCCTGAGATTTACTTAATTTTTGGTAGGTTTTCATCGGCAATCCGAGACACTGCCTGTGACTCCAATGCAAACAACCGTTGCACAATAAGCTATCCTCTTCACCTGTCACTGGTTTTCGGCACTTGTTGCTCCTTTCATTTTCTGTCTTACTCATATCGAAAACAGCCACAGTTCCTCACCGCATAAACGTAAACAAATCTAATGTGCTGTTGTTAATCGGTTTACGATCAACAGATGTTATCGTTTTTATACTTTTGGTGCTGAATAATGAATGAAACTGGATCAAATTTTTACCAATATATGGTTGTAAATATTCCTCTTCATCCAGAAAAGTATGAGAATCAGTAGTAGATTTTCTTAGAAATACCCCCATGTAAGACCCTCTTCACTTCGTCAAATTTAGCACTGTTAATTTTCGATTAAACATGGAGCACAAGCGAATAATGTGTTACCTATCAGACTTCACTTTATTAACTCAAATATATTCAATACCTGATCGAAATGATTTGATCTATAGATGATTGGAGTTTCCGACAGATTACCCCATGATATTTTCTAACGACTATTATCGCTGTTTCGTCAGGAAATGTTGCTGTAATATCATCCCCGTGTTTTGTGATATAAATACTGAGCATAATGTACATTACATTATGCTACCAGTACACTACCTTGAGTATTTCAGCATTTATTTCTCTCAATTTCAAATATGCTTTTTTCTGCTTTGAAAATGATGATCTTCACTATGAATCGCATTTTGTTTTTTTTATTTGGTCTAAGTCTCATGAACATCTAGATATTTGGCTTATAATTATTCGCCAGAAAAATCTTGAAACCGAATTTTAGAAGTAGTTTTAATATTTCCTCCATGCACATTGAAAAATAGAGAATCCAGATGAATCCTCGTAATCCATAATAACACATCGAAAAATGTCAACTATCGGACTGCTTATAAGGTAAAACCGTTCTTTTCAATGATTATTGGAAGAATAGAATATGGAATTTCAATACAGGAATATAAGCCACATGTAATATAATGCTGAAATTGATTATTTCAACTGTGTCCTTTCGACCTCGTTCATGCTCTAAATTTAGATGAATTCTTCACAAATAAAAAATGACTAGCATCTTTTCATTAGTTTAATTTGAATGTAAAGTTCTTTAAATAAGAATGTATACTGGGTGTTAAGAATTCGAGTGATCGGAAATACTGAAGGGCAAAAAGACCCTTCACATGTGGTCGATAACTACCTTCCTAGAAATAGACAAACAAGAGAAGCTAAAGCATTGTGCGGGGTAATAAAAAACAAATGTGTACCAGACACCACTTCGAACTTTGTGTAAAATATTTCTAGAAAGAAGAGTCGAATTCCAACCACCGAAAGGTCAACATCTACTTAAAACTAATGAAGGCTACTATAAATAAGTGCAACTTATTATCACTTGATTATCTTTAACCCAAATATGAGGCGTCTCATATTGAGAGACGCAGCAGACGTTAACAATAGTTAAACGAGTACACCCCCTCATACGTTGTTATTATTAAGGCCTTACAAACCTTATAGCAAATTTAACACTAGGTATAATTTGAAATTGTCAAATAATAAATACTTAATTGCCAATAAACATGAAATAAATCCATATAAGTACATACGATATACTATCTAAAATATTGGACATGTGAAAATATGCTAGTATATTTTACCGAAAAATTTTTCAAATTAATCAAAGCATATCATAGAGCTGTGATGCCTCTGTCAAACATGTGAAAACGTCGACGTCTTTGTTTGAAGCACTCTTCTACACTTGATGACTGTTTAGTTGTACAAGGAACTCATCGGTTGTGCCAGGACCTCATAATCAAGTTAGAGGCATTTCGCTTTTTCAACTAAGAACACAGAAATAATAAAAGAAGACATAAAAAGTAATGCATGAATAATGGATTACTACATCTATATAAATCAACAGAGTGTCATAAACACATTCAAAATCGTATATTAACACATCCGTACCTACGGGAGGTATATTCTAAATTTATTTGTTTACATAGCTCTGTTATGATATTTATTGCTTTAATTCAAAAATTTTTCGAAAAAATGTCTCAGTCGAATGAGTACATTCTATGAATCCATTAATATGTGTTGCCATGGATGTATTCATGTTTATTAAGTAGCCATTAATAAGCAACGTGTGAGACGAGCGTACTACTTGCGCAATCTGTCGATATTGAACATCAAACTATATGTAATGTCGAAAAAGACGTTGCAAATTTAGTAGATACCTTTCGTAGGTACGGGTGTGTGATCATTCGATGCGTGATGTGTTCATGATTTATTGCTTGAATGAATTGATGGAATGTACGTATGTATATAGTAATCTACGCTTTAAGGCTTAACTGTTTCTGTCTTCGGAGTCATAAGCTGATGTTCGAGAATTCAAGTCGATGACTCTGACTCGATGAACGTGGCACAACTGATGAGGTCCTTAGAATATAGATAGAACGAAACAGTCTATCTTGTACTGCCATCAAGTGTAGGCATCGATTTCAATATTCTCTAGCAATTATCCCTTGAAGGCAACACAGCATACATGTTCATTCATGTAGCCAGCTCTTTTATGATATTCTTTTTATTAATTCAAAAAATGACTGAGATTGAATTCTCGCTTAACTCTTGGTGAAACATAATTGAATATTAAATTAAATTAAACTCTTGGCTTAATGTTTCACGATTTAAATCGTGAAACATTAAGCCAAGAGTTTAATTTAATTCAAAATTCAAAAAATTTTTCGAATGAATGTCCAGTATATCCTCACATAATAAATAGTTCCCAATATTGGGTGTGTTACCAATACTGCACCGTGCGGAAATATAGTGATATTTGTATTTGATTGAGAAGGAAAATACGTCTTCAAATTCCATGTTGAACGATCGATAAATGAAACACATTCAGCAATTTCGAAAATATTGAATATATTTTTATAGAAACAATATATACAGAAACATATAAAAGGTTTATAGAAACAATATTGTCCACTACAATATTGTTTCTACATACAATATTTTCATCAGGTGGATGAACACTGAGTACCTACGAAAATTAAATGATTTCACTTACTTGCTATTATTAATAGACCGGGTCGATAATTTTTGAAACCAAAAAAAATAAAGGTAGGATGAAACCCGTTAAAAAAGGACAAGAATATAAAAAAATTAAAGGAAAAATAATTTACGGGTGATCTGTGGTCGGGAAGTGAAAGGGGGTGAGTTTTTAAGGGTGAAAAACGGTGTACGTAAATCGATTTCTGGCGAAACTATAAGTCCTATGGAAAAAAAAATTGAATTTAAGGTGATAAAGACACCTACAACTTTTGTTATCAAACTTTTTTCACATAACCTCAAAATTTATGTGAAAAATTCAAATTATCGAGTTTTTGGTTTTTTATTTTTATCTTAAGCAAAAAAATATTTTTTTCACTTAATTTGGTGAAAACTTATCTTTCTATGTCCTATAGACTCTGTGATTTTTTTGATTTGAAATATTCATTTTTTCACCTTATTTTGACTTAATATCGAAAAAAACACTCTAATTTTCATTCTAAAATTCTCACGTCCAAATATCAGCTTTTAAAAAGTCGGGGAGTTTTTTGTTCGTTGAAATCTCTTCTTTCTAATAATGTATACATTGCTATGGTAAATGTTCTCAGAAAATGCAAAGAAAGAAAAAACCTCGAATCCGAAAATCCCCCCCCTTTAAATCCTATATTTTGCAAGAAAAATATCTTTATGATTTATGGATTTGTGATTTTTTTATTTATCATAGAATCTTACGTTTTTCGAGTAATTAATGTGTATATTTCACTAAATAGCTCAAAATTGTACAGAGTGATTGAAAATCAAATTTCGGATTCGAGTTCTTTGTTTGCATTTTCTGAGAAAATTTACCATAGTAATGTATATATTTTTTTACATTATCAGAAACAAGAGATTTCAACGAACAAAAAACTCCTCGACCTTTTTTAAAAAGCTGATATTTTGACGCGAGAATTTCCGATTGAAAATTAGGGTGTTTTTTCGATATTAAGTCAAAATAAGGTGAAAAAAATGAATACTTCAAATCAAAGAAATTACAGGTTCTTTAGGACATAGAAAGGTAAGTTTTCAACAAATTTTGTGAGGAAAAATTTTTTTTTGCATAAGACAAAGCTAAAAAACCAGAATCTCTTTATTGCCTACATTTTTGACATAGACATTCGATTTTTTTTCATAGGACTTAGTTTTGTCGGAAATCGAGGTACACCGTTTTTTACCCTTAAAAACTCAACCCCTTACACTTCCTGACATCAGATCGCCCGTAAATTATTTTTGCTTTCATTTTTGTTATATTCTCGTTCATTTTTAACGGGTTTCATCCTAATATTATTTTTTTTCACTTATTACTATTTTCAGAAGTACCGAACCTGGTCTATAAACTTGAGGATTAGTAAAAATATATAGATAAAATTTATTAATTTTTGTAGGTACTCTATTTCATACAGAATGTATATATATATATATATATATATATATATATATATATATATATATATATATATATATATATATAATATATATATATATATATATATATATATAGTAAATACTGAGACTCTTAATCGAAATATCGAAATATCATCGAAATTTTTCAAATAAAACTCTCAGGGAGCTGTCTACACAAATGTTGTCAACGAGATCTGGAGCGATTAGGCATGGGATCATTCGTACACATTTCAGACAATTTTCTGTTGTGTTCGAATGAAATATCTACAAAGCCTTCCACTCGCACTCTTGTTGACATGAGTAGGAATCTTGAACGCTAGGGAGTGTTTATACGTCCTTTCGCCGATAGAGGGAGCCTACGTGAGTATTTCACTCTGTAGAATCTCTCTTAATTTGGTATAGGACCTATGTTCGTTTTGAAAGTCATCGATTCTTGATTGATAGATTAAATATGGACTGATGATTCATAATAATGATGAAACAATTGTATCCTATTATCACTCAATAAGATCGATGAATTTTTTGAAACGCTCCTAATATTCACTCTCGAAAGTGATGAGTTCGTTCTCGTTGACAACATTTTTTACAAGAGTTTTATTTGAAATATTTCGATTAAGAGTTTACTAGTATTGAATTACCTGTGAATCTTTGAACTATATATATATATATATATATATATATATATATATATATATATATATATATATATATATATATATATATATATATATATTCTTGAAATGTGTTACATTTATTAATCGAATGATATATGTAATTCGCACTGCTGTTTTACTCAACCCTCCAACATAAAATACAGATGAGAAATAATAATCAGAATAAAATAAACGAAAAGCAAACAAATTTTAATATAAGGACAATGGAACATAATGAAATTATATATAGCTTGAGTTTTTCATAATATACATAGTATATATAAATAAAACTTAAAAAAATTATCTGTAAAAATATAAAAACTCACCTTTTTAACACCTGTCAAATTCGAAAGCCTTTGATTATACGGTATTACACTCTGCCGTTTCTCGTATTTTCCAACGAAAACGTCCTCCTGAACTTTTTCCTTGGCATCACCGTTTTTTCTCGAACCGAAACACCACCATCTACTTTTTTCCCCATTTACTTTAGTTTCTTTCGTTAGTGTTACGTCGACCGAACTAAGGCCACAATACGGACAGCTTTCGGACATTACTACAACGAATTTCGGAACAGTTGTCGTACTTTCGTATAAACACTTTGGCAAGAGCACTCGAAATCAAATACCGATCGGGAATCAATCGATATACATTTTTATCGTCGATTTGATAAGATACACCTGAAAACAAATAAAATTGTTCATGCTTGAATCGAAAATATTCAATAACTTATTCATTTTGATAATGACGAAATAGATTGAGATCAAATTCAGTGTTGACTAGTTCGAATGTTCAATTAAGAGGATTATTGGCGACATCAAACGTGCAATATATTCATGTAGTAAGAATTTCCACGCATATAGATCTGTCCTTGAGTAATGTATTATTTACTAACTAATGTAAACTATCAGATGAAGACGAAATTCGTGAATCAATTATAACAAAAGGTGCAGTTTTTTATGGTGTTGGATATATGTTTGCTTGTAGAAGTAATAGTTTGTTAAATCATAGAAACAAGATAATTTTGAGAAAATTCACTGATTGAAATATTGCACAGAAACATTCTAATATTATCTACTATATTGAAAATATGAGAGATTAGATAAAATTTATCATTCAAATATTCAGGAGCTATCTTTCTTGTTCTCACATCGTCATTTTATACGCAGTGAAAACTGAAATTTTCTGTACAGAATCGGATTCCCCAAGAGACGAATAAAATGAATTCTTTGCAAATAACCAAAATGAATTCAATTCGAATATATCGGTATGTACCTACATTCTTTTATATATATATATATATATATATATATATATATATATATATATATATATATATATATATGTATATATATATATATATATATATATAAAAATGACAAGAGACTCCTCATATAATTTGTATATAGTTATATTATAGTTGTATATAGTTACTGTGAAGAAGAGTAAGAATTATATCTGTGAATGGGTATCTTTCAAGAGGATGGGAGAAACTTCACTTCGACAGACAGAATTGAAGAGATTCCTTTTCAAGCTAAGAGAGATATAGATAAGATGTATTTGTAAAATAATAGAATTATATAGCCAATAGTAGATTCATAATCAAAATATTGAAATATTAAAAATAAAACTCTCAGGAAGCTGTCAACACAAATGCTGTCACAATAAAACTAAGTGCGTTCCGAAAATCATCGAACTTGTTCAACGAAACCATCAAGTTTTGTTGGTTTTTCAAACGCACCCAGGTCCTATCTTGAAAATGAGGCGAACATTCATTCGTGATCTGATGAAGAGAGAACGCTCTATCGAATAAACGAGATTAACTCCCTAAAGCGTTGCAGATCGCTTTCTCGTGACAAGAGGGTGAGTACATAGAGGCCTTGTAGACGTTTCATTCGAACACCTAAGAACTTTGTAGAAGTGTAAGAATGGTTCCATTCCTTATCGCTCTGGTTCTAATAATTTTCCTTGAAACTGTTTCACTAGTTATACAGAGCAATGAAATAAAAAGCACATATTATTCTTTTCTATCGTTTCTTTGTTTGTGAAAGGTAGACTAGACCAATGTATCAATAAACTACTAGCTTTTTGGATAATAATAATTATCTATTTCTCTGAGCAAATACGTAAATGAAAACATTATTGTTAATATCTATAATATAAAAATGAATCGTAAAATGTGTTGGTAAGCGCATTATTAAACAACGTCTGGACTAATTTTGCCAATTATTTTTTTTTAGATATTCTTTGAAGTCCAAGGATGGTTTTTAAGGCGAGAAAAATTCGAATAATTGCCGGGAAAACCCTAAAAACAGCCCTTTTCGTTTTTCCATACAAACATTTTCTAAATAAAATGTATTCAATTTGAACTTTATTGCTATTCAATAAAGTTCATATTAAATTATAAGCAATCACTGTTGTCTAAGCAATGTAGGTGTGTTCCTGACGTCAAAGATTCAATTTGCAATTTATAACCGCCGCAAGTTCAAATTCAACCATATCTATCAAAAGTGTGCGTGTGCGCGTTGGAGGATTTAATGTCGCATTCTGAAACTCAAAAGAAGTGATAATATCTCCAACCCGACCAAATTGAATAGTCACAAAATATAAGAACTATAGATCATTTGTGCTGATTTTCAATTTGGTCGGCTTCGCGATATTATTTCTTTTGTTTTAGTTTCGGCACGCGACATAAAATGCATCAGTTTTCACGTCATTACATCAGTCAAACACAAACCGCATTACCAAAAGTGTTTTATCATTTCGAACTATCAATTTATTAACCCGATCTGTGCAAAATTATTCAAATACATACTAATATTATGTAAATGAGATGAACACCGAATATATATATATATATATATATATATATATATATATATATATATATATATATATATATATATATATTATATATATATATATTTATATATATTAATGAATCCCCTTGGTCACGCCATCATGCGTAAACGGCTGGACCGATATCACTATTTTTTTTTGTTGTGTTTGTTATTGTCTGGAAAAAATTAAAAAAATTGCTTGCAAAAATAGAAAATTCAAGAATACTTGATTAATAATATAGGTAAGAAATAATTATAATTCTCAAAAAGGGGATGTAAAAAACTGAATATCTTATCACACATCACGGTTAGTTCAGAGGTATCACGACTAATATTAAAACTTCAATTAAATATAACATTTTGGTAAGTTTTAATAGACTAACATACACGTTACTAACATACCACGTGGTATATTTGATTATGAAGAAGAAAACATAGTTCTCTTTAATTTACAGTTGAAATTTCGTTTTTGAAAATGCAACAAGATTACAAAATGCTATTAGATGTATAAACTTAAGTCGGAGAACTCGCAATGCAGCAAGTCAAAGATATGAAAAAGCAAGTCAAACTGATGAGCAATGCGAAGCTCGAAATGAAGTTGGGAATGAAGAACGAAATGAAGAACGGAATCGATGGAATTGAAATTAACAATATGAAAAGGTTCCGTTTAACTCCTATCGACCTGCATTCAATTATATCGCAATAGATTACAGTTCACAGCAAATCTTTGTTATTGGATCAATGAACGTTTTGTGTCTATATTGCAAAGCAGAGTTTAATTGTTATTGATAAGAAAATACTACCAATGATGCGACAAAATATTGCGCGAAGAGTCAATTCAAATAGACGCTATTGGTACAATCACCAGAGCCACTATATTCATTAGTTTCCGGGAATGGACTGAATTCGGAACATTTTTTAACTTATATCCAGCAAATATCAGATATATGGTACAAGTACTTGCTACAAAATTAGGAACATACCGTTCAAGTATAGAAGGGACAGTTTAATCACTTTCAATACATCAAACTTGTTAATATAGGAATTTTTTGATGATTTAACTGATTTGAAATAGCAGGAAGTATTGCAGTCCCTTCGTAAGTGATTAAGTCCCTGGATCCACACGGGATAAATATTAATAACAAGATAGTGTAGCAAAAATAGTAGAAGATGTCTTTCCGGCTTTTTGAAGAATATTCAGAGAAAAATAAATAGACGTACAAAGTTTGCCGGGTCAGCTAGTTGTTAATATATATATCAAGAAATAAATTTATAAAGCAGGCGGTAGTTGACTTTGCATAACTTGATGACCGTGTTCTAGAAATAGTTCCGATCTCAGACAAGCTTGCAAAGTATGTTTTCGAATGTTGCCAGAAGATATCATAATCCATTTTTCACCCCATCCTCCAAGATACCATGAGGGAAGAATGCAGTAAAACGTTGGAATCATTTTAGTAATAATTTTAGTGCTTATATCCAGTTGTTTCTTTTTATAACTATTCAATTGAAATAACTACACAAATTCAATTAAATATTTTCAAGGGATATTTTATTCTATATAAAAAAAGCGTAAGTTCCAAAAAAAATCCAATATTCTTTTTTTCTATTTTGACTATTATCAATACATTTTCAAAGAGAAATTCAATTCAGTTATAATTTTTTGCTAGAATGAGATATTCTTTTCACAATTTGATATACATTTACTAATTTAAATAATGATCTTAATTTATCATCTTTTTTTTCATAACTTACTAAGGTGTAATTGATAGGCTTATAGGCTTAGGTGTAATATAGTTTAGTTGGCATTGTTCTATATAAATGAGAGGTAATAATAGAAACTTGTCTAAAAATCACTGACTGAACAATTCTCTATTCGACTAGTTTCACCTTTTACAGCATTATCAAGAATTCTTGATATATTGTCAAGAATTGTTCAGTCAGTGATTTTTAGACAAGTTTTTATTATTACCTCTCCTTTAAATATGAACTATCACAGAGTAGATTCATTGTCCATTGAATTTATTGTTCTATATATATATATATATATATATATATATATATATATATATATATATATATATATATATATATATATATATATATATATATATATATATATATATATATATATATATATATATATATATATATATATATATATATATATATATATATATATATATATATATATATATATATATATATATATATATATATATATGTTCGTGCTGAAGATCCCAAAAAATGTAAATTCAGATCATCTCAAAACAAAATCAGTTCAAAACGAAGTTCATTACAAATTGATTTTTTTTTAGTTTTCAAATAGTTTTGTATTTGGTCAACTATGATTCACTATTTAGTTAAGAATTTCCTTGATGTCTAAGATCTTTGTTTCTTGAAAATACATCAAACATTTCAGCCAAGGGATTCCTGAAATAAATTTCTTCTTATAAAAACCGTCAAACAGTTACAGTTGAAATTTCGTTTTTGAAAATGCAACAAAATCCTATTAGATGTACAAACTTAAGTCGGACAACTCGCAATGCAGCAAGTCAAAGATATGATAGTTTTCAAATAGTTTTGTATTTGGTCAACTATGATTCACTATTTAGTTAAGAATTTCCTTGATGTCTAAGATCTTTGTTTCTTGAAAATACATCAAACATTTCAGCCAAGGGATTCCTGAAATAAATTTCTTCTTATAAAAACCGTCAAACCATAGGACTAAGCCAGCCAAAATTTTAAATCTTCTGAAAAATTTTGTAATTGATGTAATTGATATTCTTCTTCGCCTTCATTGATATTTGATTAATGTCACTTGTAGAGACTGCTTGCATTTGGAGATATGAAAGAGCCTCATGAATGCTGTTTTTGAACCAAGAAAAAGTAGTAATCTCTGCACTGCATATTTATTTTTAGCAATGACAATCAAATCTTCTGAATCTGATTCGTTACTGAGGATCAGTTTCTCGACTGAGGCTAAGTCTGGCTTTACTACAGTAAATTAACTTTCCATTCAATAGACAGGCATGATTTCACTTATTATATCATTCCCAATGTCTAAAAGTAATTTAATCGTAACTTGTGAATAAAGAGTCAATCTGAGAATGTAACGGGTGTTTTTTTTAGAGGTATAGAACTTTAAGTTGGCATTACTGTTGGAGATGGCGACCGATTTAACAGCTGAGATATGATTTATTCTCAGTTTGGTTTGGCAATTCATCGTGAATAGACTCACGCCTGAACAACGCTTGCAAAAAGTGCAATTTTATTTTGAAAATAATGGTCCTGTGCGGAATACGTATCGCGCACTACGTCCATTTTGGATGAAGGGCACTTGTTGTTGTATGGCTACGTCAACAAACAAAACTGACGCATTTGTAGTGAAGATAATCCTCAAGTGTATGTCAAAACTGACTGTTTGGTGCGCTTTATGGGCTAGAGGAATTCGTCCGTCTTTCTTCGAAAACGATGATGGTCAGAACGTTACAGTCAATGGTGATCGGTATAGACCCATGATAACTAACGTTTTCATTTCTGAATTGAACAACCATGCTGTCCAGGAGCTGTGGTTTCAACAGGACGGCGCAACATGTCACACAGCTCGTGCCACAATCGATTTATTGAAAGACACGTTTGGTGACCGCCTAATTTCACGATTTGGACCTGTGAATTGTCCTCCAAGATCTTGTGACTTAACACCGCTACACTACTTTCTGTGGCGCTATGTGAAACCATTGGTCTATGCGGATAAGCCACAAACGCTTGATCATTTGGAAGACAATATTCGCCGTGTTATTGCCGATATACGGCCACAAATGTTGTAAAAAGTCATGGAAAATTGTACGTCCAGATAGGACTAAATCCGAGCCAGCCGTGGCGGTCATATGCCAGAAATGATATTTAAAATGTAATGCCAGGAGATTATCTTTCGAATAAAAAAAAGTTCTTGTCAATCGAATGATCCATCGTTGTTTTTTTGCAATTTAAAATTCTATACCTCTAAAAAACACCCTTTATTTGTATGATTCGTTGAGAAAAAGGAATGCAATGGTTATGTAGAAGTTAACATTAAAAAGAATTAATATTTAATACCCGTATCAGCCATAGCTTAAGAGAAAGTATCTACTTATTTCTGCAGAGAAAGTAAATGAGTAGACATGCTGCCTATTCAAAGCTAATTTTCCATGCCTCATTATCTCAAATTCGATGCTATGAACAATTCTGTTCCATAAAATTCTATATAACTTTCAATTCAATCGATTAAATATTTCAAACCGCTCCTGGTTTTGGTGTTTCAACTAAATTATCTGTTTCATCAGAAAACAAACCCCACTTTTCGTTTACTCTTTACTTTACTCTTCTACTTTTTGCATTCAGCACTTGTAGCGATATTGACCACTTTTGTGTAAATGAAACACTTTAATGAAACAATAAATTACAAGAAAACTGAGATAATTTTGTGCGAACTAAGTATGAATTATTTTCTGTTGACTACATGGGGCTCTTTACCGCGTTGGGATGTAGAGCAGGAAAATGGGTGGGGATACAGGAAAATGAACCGCCAAAGCTGTCAACAACATTTTTTTTCTCTAGTGGTATGTGTGAAATAATTTGCCCATAGTTGGCGATCTTAACATTTTGCTTTCCCAACTTCTATTGTCGTCTGAAATTTCATACGAATGAATTCTCTCAATATTATTGATTTTTTGTTTCTGATTACACTGGAAATTAAATGATTCACATTAGCACAATTTACGTTGGTTGTATCTATGCTCATGTAGCGGTGTTCGAAAATTGGAGTCAAAGGACTGCCTGATGGAAAACCCATGTTCGAATCACAGGAATATGTAGTGCTTTATCTTTGAATTTGTTCTTAGGTAGCTTAGTCTATTCTACGCAAGCACAATGGCCGTTCAGAATTGGTGATAAATTGTAAATATTGTAATGATTAGTGAAAAAATTGAAAAACAGGTAATTTTGTTTTGAGAAGATGTACATTGATAGTGACTGAGGTACTAGTTAATATCTGAGATATATATATATATATATATATATATATATATATATATATATATATATATATATATATAATATTTAAAAAATATTTAAAAAATGTAATATTAAAATTATTACTCACATCGTGAAACCTCCAGAACTTATATTTCAAACTTCACTATCGTCAATACTGCCTTGTTCAACACAAATTTATCTCTGACTTTGTTTAAGTCCCGTAGAATTCCATTCACCAACGATATAATTAAATACATTTTTAAATAACATTATTCTATTATTTCGATGAATTCGTTGTTGTATAAGTAAAGCTATAAAACTAGAAATTTTAATATTTTATATTTTTATTTTATTAGGAAAATATAAAAATGGTGCTATAATTTCAATTATTATGGCCTGCTTTTTTTGCAATATTCTTTCATTTTCTCGTACCTTAGCTCACGTCACCAATAAACAATAACGATATAAAAGACAAGGACAAAAATGTAACAGATGTGTTGTTGATAATCTGACAATATTATCAACAAATTTGAAATTTATGATTTTATAGAAGCACTAATGACCAGGTATACATTCTGAGAAGAATACTGTTCAAGTGTTTTTCATTGAAATTGTTCATGTTCACTTTTCATATGTTGTTACAAGTGAATATAAACACATCAGCCGCTAGTCAATTTCACTAATTATTATTGTAACTATTATTTAGTATTAAATATTCCACAAACAAAAATTATTATTAATTGAAAATAATTTCGTCTCTCAGTATCTGAGTACTGTCCTGACGTTTCCTCTATCGGAAAAACCTTCGAAACTTATGAACTTATATACCTGTCGGTTAATTGTTCAAATATCACGAAAGGTACAACTTTATATTTCTATTATCACAGTTATTGACTTGGGTCTATCTACCTCCGATAATCGTTCGGATAAGTACAATTTCGCGCACTTCTCGAAGTATACTAGGCATATATATTCTCTTGTCTTAATGAATCAGATAACATGGTTTCGCTTATCAATTATTCAACATTACAGTCGTCACTACTGTATGGACGAGCAAGGTCGTACCACAGTGTTTTTCGTAAAGAAAACAATAGAAGTAACGAATATCCTATTCTTAACAGTGAGAAGATCAAAATAAAACCAAATCACATCAATACAGTCTTTTTCTAGTGTGTAAATCACAGATTTGAATAAACAGTTCCGAGCCTGAACATTACTACTTTCCTTGCACTTATCATTATCAGTCATTGATATCCTACGAACAAAATCGAAAAAATGTTTTAAATTTCAAGGGTATAGTTCAAATGAATTTACATCTGAAATAAATCTCTGGGTACCACAAGGTTCTAATTCAGGTCAAACATTGTTCAATATTCTCGTGAATGACATAATGGGTAATTCATTACTTCATCTATGCTGAGATTCAAAAATTTAACGCAAAATTGAAACATCTGAAGATTGCATGAGTTTACAGAACTGCACAAACCTGTTTATGATTGTTATCTTCTCAACCAACTTGATATAAATGTAGTTGAATGTAACGTCGCAACTTTCACAGAAGAAAACGGTCTATAAAATTTGATCTCACAAATTCACGAATCCGTTCTGACCAGGATGTCCGAAATTTGGGAAAAAAAATTGAAACATCTGAAGATTGCAAAATTTACAGAACTCCTCAAAGCTATTTATGACTGCTGTTTTCTCAACCAAGTTGATATTATTGTAGTTGAATATAACGTCGAACTTTCACAGAAGAAAACGGGCTATAAAATTTGATCTCACAATACACGAATCCGTTCTGATTTCGAAATTTGAGAACAAATTGAAACATCTGAAGAATGCAAAATTTACAGCAATCCTCAAAGCTGTTTATGATTGCTGTCTTCTCAACCACTTGATATTAATGCAGTTGAGTGTAACGTCGAACTTTCACAGAAGAAAACGGGATATAAAATTTGATCTCACAATCCACGAATCCGTTCTGACTAGGATGTCCGAAATTTGGGAACAAATTGAAACATCTGAAGATTGCAAAATTTACAGAACTCCTCAAAGCTATTTATAATTGCTGTTTTCTCAACCAAGTTGATATTATTGTAGTTGAATGTAACGTCAAACTTTCACAGAAAAAAACGCTCTATAAAATTTGATATCACAATCCACGAATACGTTCTGATTTCGAAATTTGGGAACAAATTGAAACATCTGAAGGTTGCGAAATTTACAGGAATCCTCAAAGCTGTTTATGATTGCTGTCTTCTCAACCACTTGATATTAATGCAGTTGAATGTAACGTCGAACTTTCACAGAAGAAAACGGGCTATAAAATTTGATCTCACAATCCACGAATCCGTTACGACCGGGATGTGCGAAATTTGGGAACAAATTGAAACATCTGAAGATTGCAAAATTTACAGAACTCCTCTGAGCTATTTATGATTGCTGTTTTCTCAACCAACTTGATATTATTGTAGTTGAATGTAACGTCTCAACTTTCACAAAACAAAGCATGTAATAAAATTTGATCTCACAATCCACGAATCCGTTCTGACCAGGATGTCCGAAATTTGGGAGTAAATTGAAACATCTGAAGATCGCAAAAGTTTACAGAACTCTTCAAAGCTGTTTATGATTGCCGTCTTCTCAACCGACTTGATATTAATGTAGTTGAATGTAACGTCGCCACTTTCTGTCACAATTCGTTCTGACCAGGATGTCTGATTTTGGAAACCGGTATAATATTTCATCAGAAATTCACTTTTGTACCTTATATCAATAAAACAATTTTTTAAGATCACTATACCGTTCGACTACTGAGCCTGTTTAGATGATTATGTACATTTTGCTGTAACTAAAAATAGCTAATTTTGGTTAGGTATTTCAAATGAATATTTCATATATATTATTGATAATGATAATCCAAAGAAACAAACGAAAACGAATTAGCGCTCAGTTGGGGTGACTAATCATACAAAAGTCATTTTCCTGACAGAGTTCACATAAACAGAATAATTTATGTATTTAATTGTTTCATGCGTTTTTATAAATATTGTCGACAAGTATCAATATTTGTTTCAATCAAGGTCGTGTTCGGGAAGAGCCAGAATTCGGTAGGAGCAGTCAACCAAAATTTCGTGAGGTCTAAATTTGAGTGTCCTGTGGCAACACCGTAACACATATAACCGCCATTTCCACAAGAAATTTTATATTAACTTTCAACAAAATACCAGAGTAATTATGTCATTGTAATTATTTACAATCGCATAATATAGATTCGCCTAGTGAACATATCTAAAATAATTTTCCATAAACATTCATTTATCTGCCAACATTTATTGCCATCAATTGTAAACTTCCGTTCGTCATCTAACCAAACCATCACATATTCGACTCTTCCAATGGAATTCTATCCCTCTATGACCAACTATTATGAGGAGTTCTTTTGCTTGTAAAAAAACATTTCCGGCAACGCATGTTTCCATATCTTATGGTTCCAGTTTCTGATAAATTCAATTTAAAACTTTGATTTTAACGTATGCCTATTAGGGTTTGTCGGTATTTATAAACCGGTTTTCAAAACCGGTTTTTTGGAGAAAATTATGAAATTCGAAAATCGTTTTTTTACTAAAAAATATCGGTTTTCAATGTATGAATAACACTTAAAAAAAAATTGAAAATAACAATTGTAGCCCAATGTACCAGTCTGATGAAAACACTGTTGCAAGCGCTTTGGTTCTTCGATCGGTCCGAAATGATTCTGTGGCGGCTCGTTTTCGTTTCTCACGCTCGTTTCTTAATACATTCGTACTATTGTAAAATATTGCATTTTATTTTCAATTGCAGCAATACTCCGAATACAGCCGTCATTTGGATAATACTCCTGACCGCCGGGGTACACTATCGAAGGGACGAGTAATTAAACTTATGGTAACAGACTTGAACGTTAAAGAAAAAAATAATAAAGTTATTATAAAAATATGGAAATATATTGTTTTTATTTATTCGAACCCTTTGCTGAATAACTCGTTTCACTATTTAAAAATATTTACATCCTTTCATGTGAAAATTATTTATAAACAACGGATAATTGTTTTTGAACTTATTTAATCCTGGTCAACTATTATTTCTTTTTTCTACTAAATTGTATAAAAAATTTAACTATCAATAAAATTGAACGGTAAATAATTTCAGTCAAAAACTGTTTTTAATCACTTCAAATTTTCTGTTAAAATTTTTTGTTCGAATTACAGAATATTCGAACAAAAATTTTTTTGATCAAAATTCTAAACCGGTTAAACCCGGATTTCTGGAAAAAATACTATTCAAAAACCTGTTTTCTAAATTGTCGGTTTTCGTATAAACCCTAGTACCTATGTAGCTTTTAAGGATAATAACCTGGGAAGCTACAATTTGTTTTTAACCGTTAGGTAAAAATGAATATATGTGTTCATAAAATTCACACAATAAAGGTAGGTCAAAAAAGTGATCTGTGTCGACCACCTATAATGACCCTTAAGAATACATTTTGTTGATTCCGAATTGCCGGAATCGTTAGAAAAGATAACATATAAACAATTTTATGAATTGCAGTTGATTGTCATCAATTTGTAATTTTAATTAATTAATTTTGATTTGAGAAATTCATTCACTGTTGGGAAACTACGTTATCTTCGGGTGAAAAGGCTATATTATATATATTTTTTAAATTAGGGGTCCTTACTAAAACTCCAATAATATAACACAAAGTGTAAAAAAATTAACTAATATATTATTGAAATTAGTTGCGCTGAAAAAACTATTGATGGTTGAAGGAAGTAATGTACATACTAGTACTTTGCAGAAAATATGATTACTCACATAAGGTGTCGCGACAGCATATGACACAATAAGTTTTCTTTTATTTTGAAAATTTAATTGAAGCGCCGGCGTTAGAAAAGGCTTTTTATTTGTATATTGGTAGATATTTATCCTTATCAAACTAAATATTCAAAACAAACTTCAAGACTTCAAATATTCAAGACTGCTTCGATATCTCTATAGTACTTTTGAATTTTTTATTCGAACATTCCATTCGAAAGATATCAAGAGTTCAAAAATGTTAATATCAAAAAAATGCGTGGTCGCGTTCATCCCGCTTGGCTAACTAGGCTGCATGCGATGAAGGCGACACTTTGGTAATATTTCATAAATATTATCAAAAAAGTATTAGAAATTTATGGTAATATTTCTACTTCCCCTGTATAAGATTGATGTAATTCCAAAAGTTTGCTCCTTAAAGCGTTATTGTTCATTAAAGTCGTTACCATGTACCTACCTATATAGTACACTGTATTAATGGACATCAGATTGTTTACGTTTTTAAAATTCAATCACTCTCAATCGCAGCAAACTAAAAGGTGTGCGTATCTATGACGTTTATTCTTTTTTTGTTTATGTCAGTTAATATAAAAATTTTGTCACGATTCCGTCAGTTATTCCTTTTTAAAAATATCTCAAAATATTATTTTCAACGCAAATTTCACAAATTGCAACATGCCAAGTATTTTAAATAAAAATGAAGTAAACCATCAATAGGCACTAGTTACTAAAAGAGAAAAAACACAGATCCCAGTAAAGCCAAAGACATGATCCTATGCCATTTATGTCGAAAAACGACCGAGTAGAAAGCTCAAGTGTTCCGAAAAATAGAAAACCCGCATGAAGTGAGAAAAAATTTAATATGCTGCTTGTTACAGAGATCATAACTGTTTTCACAGCAGAATAGATCGCGATTCCAGGTTGGTTGACAATAGAGCAACAAACAAAACAAATAATATAACAAACTGAAAAGATATTTTTGAATGTTTGGAGTATTTTGATGTCAAAGGGTATGTGTTTACAGCAAATTGTTGTTTACGAGAAATTGCGATTCTGTTCAAGCCATAGAAAGAGTTATACTCGTACCAGTGGAGTACATGGGGAAACAGATTGAATTTTCTGAATAATTTTTAGCCTGAAAAATATTGATTATTTCTGTACTACAAACGAGTGGACAATTACCAAAAACATTAGGTTTTTACATTATGGAGAAACGAGTTAGAGAATTCATTGAGTTGAAGTGTTATTCAACATTTCTGCGAAGTTTCATTCACAAGTAAGTGAGAGTTTATTTTGGTCTAAAGCTATTACAAAAAACAATAAATATTTTTATAAATTATAGTTTTTATTCTTTTCATTATTGATCATTATTTTTGGTTTCTCTTGAACATTGCTAGATCGACTTGAAGATCTAAGTAACCAACCTGAAGACTATAACTTTTTGTTCTTTGGTTTCTCATATGGAAGCCTGTTTCCCTTTTATGGTTGTGTACCCTTCGTATAATTCCGACCAGCCAATGCTGCCATTTCATCAGACACCAATACCAACTGCCTTTTTTCAATATTTCAAAATTTGTCATATTAGCAATTTCTCTATATTCGAGCAGCCTAGTACTTTCAATGTACTAGAAATTGAGTGGGTAGGTGTTTGTCAAAAAGTTGAGTGGGTATTTGTTTGTCCTTACTGAGCATGCTTCTGTTTTCCACGATTTGCAGTTATCTCAAGTTAACATATGCAGAAAAATATAACAAACTGAAACAATATTGCTAATGAGAAAGTTTTAACGCATTGTGAAAAATAATTGTTGATTATTGATGAGGTTGAAATGAGATTGATGTTGAAATAACAATCGATTTTTCAACGATGTTCGTTTTTCTCGTGTATATTATTCTTTCAGTGAGCCTCATGGTCAAAAAGGGTTAGTTTCATGGGAAATCTTACCAATTATATTTAGTATATGTTTGTTTTTTTCAAATTTAGAGCACGGTCTGTATTTATGTCTAAGTACTTAATGTATAACTATTCCCACTCCTTAGTTTTCCACAATTATTTTTAAAATCTTATTATTTATTCAGTTGTCAGAATTCTTCTTTCCGAATCAATATTGGTTTAGTTTTTTCGCGCTCAATTTCAGACCATTACACTGAAGATATTCGTAACTGTTTCAAAATCTTCATATAACTACTATATAGCCACATCTAGATTTGTCGCTGTTATGTAAATGAATGTATCATGAATAACCATCTTTTCTGATTCTTGGAAGGTCATTAACATGAAAATTAATAATTCCATCATACTGCCTTGTGGATACCTTTCCAAACAATTATTGATTTATATTGAATATCATCAAAAAACAGTCATAATAATAATTATAATAATTTATTTAATTTCAGAAATTATTGGTAACAAAATAATGAATGACAATAAAATATGTCAACTAAATAATGAATGTAACCTGACACTTAGGTTCTACTCTTCCCAAAAAATTCACTTATATAATGAATGACAATAAAATATGTCAACTAAATAACGAATGTAACCTGACACTTTGGTTCTACTCTTCCCAAAAAATTCACCTCTGTAACCTCTTTCTTGAAAATTTCATATCATCTGTACTTTTAATTTCCTTGGAAGGGAGTTATATAGTTTCATGTATATATTGCTTCATATTATTGAATATTGCTCTGTGTTAGGAATAGTTGTCTTCTAGGATAGATGAATAAGTGGGTCCTTCTTCTTTGGTTTGGTTTTTGTTTATTTACCTACATTTGAAAATATTTACTATCTGATATTATGAACACAACACACTTCAAAACATACAACTAAAAATTCCATTGTCTTTAAAAACTACCCTACATAATTTTCTGTAACCAATATAAAAAATTGTTCTCTATGCATGTTTCTGTGTCCTGTATATCCGATCGTGATATGGACTGATTCCCTAGAATACTATTACGTACGAAAATAATGACTGAAAACTTGCAAAATGTAAGTTCTTCATTATATCCTCTTTTATATGGTGTTCTAAAATATTGAAAGTGTAAATTACTGCATTAGACTTTTTATTTAGAGTCCATACATGCACTTTCCACTTGTCTCAATAACATGTATCAATACAAAGTTCTGAAATTTTCATAGGTTTTGGCAGGCTCGAATATTTCATATTCTAATTTTATTCTTCTGGTATTATGCATTCATATTGCTCAGTCTGATATACAGCACATTCTGTTTTATTTAAATTTGAAAAAAAGGTTCCGGAGCACCACCTCTCTACGGTATTCAAGATTACTTAGATATTATTAATTGAATTTTAAAGATTCTTCGAAGAAGTAATGACATTTTGTATATGCTGATGATAATACACAATAACGATGTTGTATTGTGCAACATGAAATTGATTCGGTAAATGATTAATACAGATAACAAATAAAAGTGGATCCAGGATACTTCCTTGAGGAACTCCCAATTTAACACCCATTCCAAGTGAAGTTACTTATGTGTTACTTTCAATGACTTCAATACCTTCTGTATTTTATTTTTTAAATAATTTTCGATTAAATTAAGCTGTTTGTTACGAATTCCACATACTTAGTTAAATTTTCTTCAATAGTCTGTTATGTTTTAGGAACTCAAAAGGTTTAGATATATTTAGGAAAAAAGCCATTGGAATATCCCCATTTTCTGTAATCTATTCTGTAGGTAACTTTCTATGCACCTTTCTTTTCATGGCGTTCTGTACAATTCCGTATCTTTAGTGTTTTCTAAGATATTCCTCTACATATCTATAATTTCAACGATCCTCCGGAGGTTCTAGAATACTTAGAAGGTCAAGAAAGTTATGTAATACGTCGTTTTTCTATTCAAAGAATATACAAGAAAAGTGGATATAAATGGCTCATTTTTATGTTTTGATATTACATTCTTTGTTTGAATTTGTACATAACTTTAGTTACTGGCATAACAGTAAAATATTTGAAAGATTATATTATTCTATGAAGAAATCAACAATATCTAATATCGAAGTTCTTCTAATATTTGTTGGAAACCGATTCAGAAGGATGACCGTGCTTTATTCACATGAACCAGTTAAGATTGAAATCTCCGAAGATTTGTGAAAGTTTATATTTTTAAATCAATTCCTGTCATTTTACATCTTGGAATTTCAAAAAGTTATCTATTATTGTCTTTATAATGTCGATAGACTTTGGAGCTTCTATTGAAGCTTTCAGCTGGGATTGACCAAAGGTCAGATCTTAACCATATTCAAGTGAAATAATGCGCTTTTATCTTCACCAATAGGTGAACATTAGAACACCATTACGTCTTGTTTCGATATTGCATCTAAGTGTAGTATTAATTAATTTTTAAATTAGTTTCTTTCTTTATTTTCGCAGTAAATAGAGCTTCTAAAAAGAACACTCTACATACGTTACGAAAATTAACTATAATTATTATTTCATCTTTGTGACTACAAAAACGATGAGTATTTTACGACATGTATCATATTTATTCTCAATGTCAGTGTCAGTGTAGGGTCGTTATTTCAGGATCTTTCAGGGAACGTTGCCTAATAAACCTCATTCTTACCTGTTATACTCAGACTTTTCTGTAGATGCATAGACGCATATAAATATGCGTGGTTCATAACTATTGCGTTTCTTAAATGTTCTTCTTTTTTTGAATATTAATTAATGGTCGTTTCTCAGATCGTGATTGATTAAATAGGATAACTGGTATTGGTAAGCCCTGAAATCATGAATATCTAGACTAACTTATTAATGAATATTAATTAATGTATGCTTTATTTCATCAGAACTCAATTCTGTTTCTTTAACGTTACTCAAAAAATCAGAATTCAGGCTTACTCTTAAGCTCCTACCAATATATTCACCAGCTCTTCATTCTCATTTGAATCAACTGAATTGATTCTAATGATTCCTGCTCCTGCTTCTTCCCCTTTCAAATACACTGAATCCGTTTTCAGAGTCTCCATTTCCTTGCAAAACTTATTTATTTTCAATTATTCTTCATATTTACCAGTAAGTAAACAGGTCGTATTTTTTCTTTTGGGTCTTGATTATTATCCTGTTCTTATTAAACGGGCAGAACTGCAGTTATATCCGTTGCATTCTTCCTACAAGTAGATTTAGAGCTGTCAATAAAAAAAAAAGACTCACCTATAAAAAAGATTCATTACGACTACATGGTGAAAGCTGAAAAAATTAAAGAGAACAAATAAAGGACCATAAAATATTTCAAAAAGCTCTCAATACTCCTTGATACTTTGTCTCAAAAGTCTCAATACTTAGTGATCTTTGCTATTGAATCTGTTTATTTCTTATCACAGTTTCTTTCTATTCATAGTCTTTCAGATGGCACATGCAAGTAATGTTCCTTGTGCTGGATATTTAAAGGTGCGTTTATGCAATATTGAAAACTGTATTTTGTAATCTTTTGAAATTTCCATTGGAAATTTCGTTTCGGTTTTCTAACAGAAATTGACTGAAAATTCATCAGACAAGCTAACTTCACATCTATAGCTCTTTCAATTGCAATGTACCAGTTTTTAATGGTCAGTATGTAATGAAAAAATTCTCCTGACTTTCAGCAGACTTAATCTTCATTAAATCTTCGATTTTGGATTGGCTAAATATCCAAGAAATTTGGTTGAAATTCATGTGCAAATGAATGAATTACTGAAGTGAAAATAGACAAAAATACCGTAATGAGAAAACTTAATGAGAAATCAATTGGAATATATTTGTTGTAGGTTTATTTTTTCTGTGCATCGAATAAAACATCAATGTTTAATCTATGTTGAAAACTTAGTAATACATCGGTTTGATTTGATGTATCGATACTATACTCGAGTGTTTTTAATACATCGATGTATATCGTCCACCCCTAAGTTAGCATTATTTATTTGCACCACAGAATCCGCTCAACTCTAACAATTTAGTTCAAACCTCCCCCCGACCTTTAAAAGTTTTGATATTTCTTAGTTCTTGGAATTATTTAATAAACATAAATGTAATTATCTATTATTTACTCTTGGGCCACAACGATAATCTTGTAATTACAGAGAATGTACTTCGGCGCATCGATAACGTGGGCTATTTAAATAGTATACCTATTTCATTTCATCTTTCTTTTGTAAACTTAGTAGTTTTAAGATTCCAAAGTTCCATTAAACCAAGAGACGTGAAAAGGTTTTGGTATTTCTCCTAAGTTGTTCTATGAATTGTTTTCAGTGTTAGTTACCCATTTGTTTTTAAATATGATGCCAATTTTGAATAAGGAAACTACTGCTATTTGGAATGCATGGACACATAAGGGAAACCGTGAAGTTGTTAGAGAAGCTGCAGCCAAAGGAAGTCATGTTAACTTAGCTACCAAATTTATATCTATCAGAAATAAAATGTCTCAGGTTCAATCAGAATCATTTTTCAAGAAAGAGGTAAGTATAAAACTATGAAGGAATTTGAACTTTGTTATATCGATCTCAAAATAAGATGAAATGAGTTTAAAGTATAATTTTTACCAATCACATGATGGTTACTATAACAAACTTTATAAGTGTAACTTTTCTTTTATTTATGCCAATTATTATTTAAATGAATATATTTAATATGAGTATTTAATATTGAGGATATTATGGTGTTTACATCATGGAAACAAGTTTGAAATCAGGATTGAAAATTGTCTTTCATCTTTATGATTCACTCTTTGCTATAACTCTACAACTATGTCATTCCGTTCTTTGTCTTCAATATTTTACACCATCAAAGATACTTAAAGGTTGAATTGAAATAAACCTATAAAGCAATGTAAAATTAATGAAAACCATTAGAAATCTTATTCACATGTATCATTACCTATGTTAGTAACTACTTCAATTCATAGAATGCTATGAATTTCTTGTATTTCATTAAAATTTTTTAATAAAATTTAAATCATATTTTTCAGACTTATTGAACTTCTATTATAATCGAATATAAGTTTTTCCATGATACTTTAGTCATTGTCATTTTTCATGAATACATTATTACTGATATAACTTCAAATTGCTCTAATAAATCTTCAGAATTATCAAAGAATAATTTTCATTTGCTGTAGTGAACTGTAATAACATTTAGATTTTAAGTTATGTTTTTTATAGAATACACCATCACCTACTCAGTAACGATTCCATCAGCTATGTGTTATAATTGCATTATATATCTATATATTTAATTTTCAGGTTTTGATTTGGGTAAAAGAGTTACTTGATCGGAAACAAATTCATAAATGTAAACATATCTTGTCCAATACTGGAATTCAACCAGTTAAGGAATTGCACTATATATTTTTTAAAACAGAATCATCTGAATTGAGAAAGTATTTAGGAGATCATTTAATTGAATTAAATGAAATGAAAGAAAAAATTAAAAATCTTTGGGCTTTCCTTGAGATTATCCAGGCTAATAATTGCAGACTTACTAACATCAAAGATTGTAATTCAATAGAGGATTTATATGAGAAGAGTGAGAAATGGCATTCTAAAGTAGCAACAATATTGTTTCTTCTGGTTTATGGTAAGTTAACTATGTATGAAGTTAAGTTTATTATTATTTTTTGATATGATTGAATTTTAATTTTTATCACTCTAAAATCACTGTATTAGTGATTTTTTGATCAGTTAATTTTGGTATGAATCAAAATTGTTTCAATTGAAATAATAATTTTTAGCAACAATTTTCTAGCTAATCGCTTTTACTTCTTTTTACAATTGAAATTTTTATTATTATTATTCAGAAATATATACTTATTAAAAATAGATCATGATAATTTTTGAATTTTTATAAATTCAGGATAGAATTGAAAAATCGGGGGCACTCATTTAATTTCTTAGATTAAGTAATAAAAGTGATTAATAAGTAATAGTCCCAGTTTTGTTATCTATTGGAATATACTGATATATACTGATACTATAATATATATAAATAACTAATGCGATAAAATGAGTCCCTTTCAATTTCTAACATTCTCTGTAGTTAGTAAATGTTAGACGACCTACCATTCACCAAAATATGAACAAAACATACAACAAACATAATGCATCTCAACAAAAATGTTGTTTTGTTTTGTTGTTTCAGCAAGAGTTTATATTGTAATGAAACAAGAGTTTTAACATATACTCAACAATGAAATCTAACCGTTGTATCAGAACAATGAAAGTGAATTACGTCCAAATTAAATTTGTGAAGGGTTCTAACATAATTCCAAATATTCGGTTAACGTATAAGGTTCACAACTGAATTGAAAAACTTGAATATAAATTTATATATACTTTTTTTGAGGAGCTCATGTTTTCTGATTAGCTTCAAATATCTAGATAATGCATTGTATAATGAAATGGCCATATAATGCGGTCCTTTTTCTGTGCGTGTTTCCGTTTATTTATTTTTCATGAAGCGATGCTGCTGTAGGGAAATTAACTTAAATTTCTTGAAAAAAAGAAGTAGCCTAGTGCCATTATGTTCTAAATAATTTGGGCGATAGCTTTAAAGTTCATTTTCATCCCTTTTTTTGTATATTATACATACCAAAGCAACTATTATTTCATTTGGAATAATGCCCTGTTTGAAGGAACAATTTATAACATGAGCAAGGGGCTTAGTAATTAAATGAATTGATTTTCAAAAATTATCGGAATCCCGTCATGACAGGGCGTATTTGAACTCTTGAGCAGTTCAACTGTTTATTTATCTCCTCTGAAACATCAAACATGTAAAATGATTGATATTTCAGTGCTTGATATTGTCTTATAACTTACTTATTTTTGTGTTATTGATATAATTATTTTTTTCAGACAGTAAACTTACACCTTTTATAAAACCATTAGATTTATTCAAGTGTCTTCTGACTACCAATAATGAATCTATTAAAGATTGGATAGCAATAAGCTTTGGGAAACGTGACAATGTTACCCATTCACTAAATGATAATTTGTTGAGCTTGTTTCAAGAAAATATTATTACAGAAGAGATGCTGGATTTATTGAACTGTGAACATATGAGCAGTAGTGAAAATATGATAGATGGAATATTTAATGAGCTTTGTAAATATGGCATCTTTCCAAAAGATGAGAGAACAAATCTTGTCAAACTACTGAGAAGGTTCCTTAACTATGATATTTCAGCTTTATATGATGTTTTAGAGCTCAGTACATCCACTGTTAGTATTGTTGAATTCACAAAAATGCTGAATGATTATTGTGTTGAAAATAGTACTCTCTACATTTTAAATGAATGTTCAAAATATTTGCCACTTGATAAGTTGGAAAGATCGATATCCCCACATATAAATCTACTTCTACAATATCAATCATTGCAATGGGGTTCAGAGGAGAGTATCAGAGACAACATAATGAGTACAATAACTTACATAAAAGACTGTGATTATAAGGACTATTTTGAGAAAAATCCTTTAGTGTTATGTAGTCTTTTAGTATTAGTAAAAGATGGAAATTTTTTAGATTGTTTATCTTCGAAAATGATTGTGCAAGGTGTAGACATTTCAAAATATTTCAGAATAATACCTGAGAAATTTAACTTTGTTCGAAGTTTATTTAATAGATCAGAAAATGATTATATCTATAAAGCTAAAACATTCTATAATTTGATGGAAGATCATTTGAAAATAAAAGTTGAAAGATTATTTGAGTTTAGATTCAAAGGTGTAGAGATGCCTCATTTTGACTGTGATAAATTAGTACAAAAATATGGATATTCAAAAAGTTTAGATTTCGTATTCTATGTTAAGGAACTCAGACCTAGTATGGCTGCAATGTATGTCATTGTAGAGCGAATACGCCAACCGATTGACATTGGCGATGAAATCTTGGGAAAACAGCTGAGCAAAAATACCAAAATTGCTTTAAACAATTTCCAGAACAATGAACTAGCATCTAGTTGCATATGTTTCCAAGAGATGATTGGAATATCATCTAGCAAGTTGAGAAATCAACTGAATGTAGCTAAAGTATTTTACAAAAATGGTTATGATGAACTTTATTGTAAAAACATGTTCAGTAATTTCGAAAATATAAATGAAATACAAAATACTCTGGAAAGTTTAATCATTGACAATATTAAATTTGGATTTGAAACTGCGAAGGATTTCATTGATGCTAAAAATAAATATGATCTTGTTATAAAATTCAGCTGGGAAAATGATATGAAACTTCCATTAGGTTTCTTAAAAAACTGTGCTATTCAAAATGATTGGTTTTATTTTATGGTTTTTGCTCAGATTTATAAATATTATTCAAACGAAATCAGAGAAGCTGCACAGAGCTTCAAGAATCCGTTTTACTTGGAGCATATACTTCATTGTATTACATATGATATTCAAATTGATGAAGAAAATGCTTTAAAAGCAGATGTAGATTACAGAGAAGCTGAGCACTCAAGAGTTGAAGCAATATGCGATAATTTTACTTTGAAACACAACAAGTTGAAGTCAATTACAAAGGGACAATATTCTCACTCTTCTCAAGATGATTCATCAGATTCCATGGAGACATACTTCAATAACAAGACAACTCTTTTACAAACTTTGATTCGTTGTCACAACAGTACAGATCCTCCAAAAGCATTACTTCAAGCATGTAAGATGTACCGATATCCCCTATTGGCAATTTTTGCTACTTGTTATGAAGTAAGTGAAGTTTATTACATTCTTGTGTATCTGTGCTATACTGCCTATATTAATAATTTTTTTTTCGAAATAAAATAGAGCTGATGCACCACTTATGGCCACCTTAAGGTTTTTTCAATCTTCTATTGTAAAAATGCAGGATTTGGAGAAGACATTTGTGCTGAATGTCATTTATGTTTTTTGTCAAGAAACTCAAAATTCCTCCACGTTTGGCCGTTGTATTCTAACTTTTCAGTCATTGCATTTTCCTTAGGTTTGGTCATTCATGATTTTGTATTGAAATGTTGATACTTTTGTTAATATTTATCAAAATAAGAAAGATACTCATTATTTTATCAATCACATTGGTGTGGCTATAGGTGGGGTAGTGGCCATAAGTGGTGTCTCTGCCCTATATGTCACAAAAATCTATAATCAGAAAAGAAAAGAACTAAAATGTAGACTAAAAGTTGAAATATGGCGAAAGCATAGTTTTTATTTACATTTGATTACTGCATAACCAAGACTTCTGTCATATTATATGGTTCAGTTCTATAAAATTGATTATAAATTTTGCTTTAATTAATATTGATGAGGTTCATTTTATTTAGTTAATGGTAGATTATGAAAATATTTTGTACAGTAGTACAATTACTCGTCCTTGTTCCCTTTTGGCAGCTTGTGTATAAGAACCTATATAACCTAGTCATATGTAAAGGAGTTAAAAAGTATTTTTATATCCTTCAAACCTATTTTTGCTTTTGGAGATGAGTAGGGAACCAGACGTTCGTGAACATGAATGGCAGAAACTGCTTGAGTTCATTGTTGAAGTTGAATTTCCTCCTTAGAGTAAGATCCTAGGGTCACAAGACTTCACTTATTTTCTGACGAACGAAATGTGGACAGTTGGGTAATGTTTGTATGTACTAAGAACGCATGGATACCTGCTAGCCTGCTTAGACGGCCAATTTTCAGGAATCGGGTAAATAAGGTACATAAAAACATTATCTCACTGAAATTCTAGCTGATTTTCACGAATATTTCAGATAATATCCTTAAAAATAAGTCCCAAATATTCCCAGTCACTTTCCGTTTAGCTTTGCAGACGCCTTAAAGCTTGATAAATAACTACTTAACGTCAATTCTGACGTTCCATTTTTATATATGTCCGCTTGACTATTTTAAAACCTTAGGCGAAAAGACAGATCGATCCAAGGGGATCGTTCTGTCAGCCCCTAAACTGAATTTTAATGCCTCTGTAGGTAGGAGCGCGAGGTCATTATCCACGCGCATGAGACCAATGGCGATGTCAAGGCTAGACGTGCGCAAAACAGTACGTTAATATCACAGTATCACACCTTCACTCCACCGCATAGAGCATTACTTGCAGACTTTTGATATGGTTCATCACGTTGCGCTGTGTACTGTGATGTTTTCATCGTGATATTACCTGGAAATGACTTACTATTCTATTATCGACTATATATGAAAATTAAATTCATTTCTCCGTTGCCTTATTTTGTAAATTCAATTTTAAGGAGGACCTAGGACCTTATTTTACAGTATAAAAATTTGAATTAATATAGAAATATGTTTTGTGCAGATGTTCTATTATTGACTAAATGTGGAAATATTCCCAATCCCGTTATGACCTAGCTTTTGTTCTACATAATACAATGTGAAATAATTCTTGTGAATTCTCACCTCTCCACCCCATCGTGCGTCTTGCAATGCTAACGCCTCTATTTTGTATTGTTTTATTTGTTTGGCTACTTCTTCTAATTTACCTGCAACTAGCAGCTTTCACACATTCCAAGTTCCAATATTTATCCGATTTTTAAATTTTTTTCGCTTTCCGCTTTTGTGCCTTGTGTTTGTGTTTCATCCATACCCTCCCTGACTGCAAATTTTTTCGGCTTTTTTATGACTTTCCTCTGTTGCAATGTCAATGCCTCTGACCAAAGTCAATTTTTGGACATTCGCTTGGAGCCCTTTTATTATCTTCTGTTGGTAGGTCGCCTATACAATATTCGTCAACATCTATAATCGACTTGGTTTCCTTCAAAAATGTTTTTATATCTATTCAAATTTTTTAGTATAAAACTAGGTCATTCATAAAAATGAATTAACAAAATTTACAAGGCAACGAGAAATGAATTTAATTTTCACATATAGTCGATAATAGAATAATAGAACACCATCACATAATGTTAATGTATACCAATTGCCAAGTAATATTACGATGAAAATATCACAGTACACAGCGCAACGTGATGAGTCTGCGAATAATGTTTTACGTGGTGGAGTGATGGTGTGATATTACCGAGTGATATTACTTTTGAGACTGATTTGATATGAAATCACATTACCCCAATTTACTGTTTTGTACACGTCTAGCCTGGACATAACAATCGGTCTCACTCAGTCTCACGCGCGTGGATGATGCCCTCGCGCTCCTACCCGCAGAGACATTAAAATTCAGTGAAGGGGACGATGATTGGACTCTTGAATTGGTCTGTATTTTTGTGAAAGGTTGCAAAGTAGTTGTCAAGCGAACATATATAAAAATGGAAGTCAGAATTGTCGTGAAGTTAAGTAATTATTTAGGGAGAGCAATTATTTAGGGCGTCTGCAAAGCGAGCGACGGAAAGTGTCTGGGAGTATTGGCGATTTATTTTTAAGGATATTCTCTAAAATATACGTGCAAAGCAATTTAAATTAGGTAAGTAATGTTTCTACCTTTTACCTTAATTAGCTGATACCTGAAAATTGTCCGTCTGAGAGGCTAGTAGGTAGGCATCCATGCGTTCTTAGTACATATAAACACTCCCCAATTGTCTACATTTCGTTCGTCAGAAAATATGTGATGTCTGGTATCTTACACTATTACCAGATTCACAAAAAATGGGGTAATTAAAAAAAATTTTGACGTTCCTTCATACAAGATAAATCCTGATGGCCGCAAATACGACTTGATGAACTTGATATAATACTTTTCTTACCTAGGTACTCGTTTAGAACTCCCAAGGAGTAGTATGAATCAGTTCATTGCATAATTGTGAAATAGTTTTCTTCGTGATGACTAAAAATAGTTTAAAATGGACAAATAAATTCCACAAACAAAATAAATTACCTTTCCTTGTACCAAGAGTGGCAAATTCTTTCAAAATTACATTCATTCACGAAAATACGAATAATTTAGAAGGACGGAGAGTTATATACGTTTGAATGCAAACTGAAACGCAAGGTGCAGTGAATTAGATATAATTATTTATCAAGTGATTTTTGAAACATGATTTATTTTTTGTCAAACTGCATCGAACTGTCGGTATTCAACAGGTGAACTTAAGTTATGAGAAAATTTTTCTTTCATTAGGGCAAAATGTTAAACATCACCAAAAAGTGGCTTCTCTTTTCTTTAGGTATTTTTGCCTTTAGTTGGTGAATAGTTGTTTACCGACCTAGATAAGTGGTCCTTGTGTTATACTGTCAGATCATATTTTTTTATAGTATTGTCAATATTTTCGGAGAGTTCCGGTATATTTGAAAGGGGAACATAATTTCTAATGATTTTCGTTTCATGATGGTTGAAGTTTTTGTTGTGAAGATTTATGAACACGTTTTTTGAAAATATTATCTAATAAATGTAGAGGATAGTTGTTTTCCTATAATGCATGTTTTGCTTTATTAATTCCGTGTTCTCTGTATTCGGAGTTAAAATTTACATATCTGGCAGACCACGTTGCTTTTTTTTAATTCAGTGATCCTACAGTTTAACGCCGGTTCCGAACGGCCAATGGGCTTGTAATCAATGTGCATTACCCAGCATATATCATTATTAAAATTTCTCAAATCATAGACAAACACAAACACCCATGCCTTCAGCGGGACTCGAACCCGAGTTCTACCGCACCATAGTCGGGTGTTCTACCGACTAAGCTACGGAGACCGGCTCACGTTGCTTTTGTGTACCAGGTTGTTCTTTTTGTCCTTTTTTATGATGAAAATCAACCTGTTGCATACCGACAGTTCGATGCAGCTTGACAAAAAATAAATCATGTGTTAAGAATCACTTGAGAAATATATTGAATTCACCGCACCTTGGAATTAAGTTTGGATTCAAACGTATAATGGCTCTCCGGCCTTCTAAATTATTCGTATTTACCGAAAATACGAATGAAAATGGAATGCATGTAATTTTAAAAGAATTGGCCTCTCTTGGTACAAGGAAAGGTAATTTTTGTTTGTCGAATTTATTTGACCATTTTAAAGTATCTTTTAATTAAAATTTTAGCTGCGGATAAAGAAATATTTTTTATGAATATTTATTGCCGAACCGTGACAAACATATGTATGTATATATGAATACACCACCAATACAATAAAAATATAAATACCACCAATTATAGATAGACTTAATAACCAATGAAAATCAATCAAGAAAATATAGTCTAAGAAATCAAGGAAAACATCCTAAATCGAATATATATATATGTATATATTTCTTGAAATTAAAAAAAAAATTCATATTAAAAAAGCCTGTAAATGCTAAAAACTTTCAAAATATATATATATATCTTGAAATTGATTTATTGCCTGTTTAAGATATTTATTTTGGAAGTTTTTAGCAATAACAGGCTTTTTTAATATGAAAAAGTTTATTTTTGTTGACGTTTCGTTGTTATATTACAACTTTGTCAAAACTAATGAATAATTGAATTTATGAGTTACTATGGATATCAAATGTCAAACTTATTTTTTAGAAAAATCAAATTAGTTTTTTTGTATTTTGAAAATCAATGAGTGAAAATACAAAAAACTAATTTGATTTTTCTAAAAAATAAGTTTGACATTTGATATCCATAGTAACTCATTAATTCAATTTATAGATGTTGTCATATACAACGAAACGTCAACGGAAATAAAGCTTTTAACATTGAAAGTAGCCTGTTATTGCTTAAAACATAACTATCTGAAACAGGCAATAAATAAATATAGAAGAAAAAAAATATATATATATATATATATATATATATATATATATATATATATATATATATATATATATATATATATAATAATAATATAATAAATAATAAATTGAATAAACTAAAATTTAATCTTCACTAATCACTTCTAGCCTGACTCTATACATACAAATTGGCTAACCTGGTTGGTAGTTTCTTGTGAATTGTGCGATGATTTTACCAATTTAGAAAGACTGGTGTTGATGGCTGGTAGCACAAAAGAAGTATTGACGAAAGTAATGGATGAAAGATTTCCTAACACATTATTAAACAGTTTCAAAATATTTCTACCTGTAAGTGAAATGATTACTTATATTTTCTCATAAATATTATTTTAAAAGTTGTGGATGTATTTTCTTAGAGAAGTTTTTTTATTTCACAGGATAACAGTTTGACGCATTTCTTAGAATTTTTACGTCTTGGAATACAGTTATCATCTGATGTAACCATAATGTCTAATGAGCTCACATTATTCATTAACTCTCTTGAGAATTGTAGAAAATCAAATGTTTTTTCAGATGTAGATCCGGAAATAACATATTTGATAAATAGATGCTGGATAGAAGAAACTGCTCTTGCACTTATGGCTTCTGCTTTAGAATATAATTTTAGGTCGACATACAATCAGATTCTTTTCTTACGAATAATTTGCAAATTGAAAGTACAAGATATTTTTTGTATTGAAGTTCCAGATTTTTCTTGTATCTTAGATATAATGACATTCCTATTTGAAAGTAACTGTGGAACAAGACTAAATTTATCTCTGGTTTTGAATGTTACTCATCATCGTGAAGCTATAGTTTCATGTTTGAACAGCTTACTGGACAAAAAATTGTTTGACACAGCATTGAAAGTTGCACAAACTGGAAATTTACCAATTGATTTGGTTATTCTGATGCAATGGCAAGATAAATTTGAAAATAGAGCGGAAACGGAAAAACATTTCTGGGAATTATGTAATAAATCATTCAAAGTCCACAAAGTAACTGCAGACCGCGTTATAGAATTTTATTCAAATATTGCAGAAAGACTTACTGATAGACTTGAAAAATTTGAAGTTTCAAAATTGTCCTATAAGTGGGCAAGGGATTACCAATTATCAGAACAATTTAATTTGGAAAGAATAATGTTGCTGAATTATATGTCTTTAGATGATTATTCAAAAACACCTGAACTTTTAGACATGGAGCCTGATACAATTCTTTACAAAGATATGTTGGAAAAGATGAAGCAAGTTCCCATCTGCTCATTACCACTTCCAAAAGATTGTGCTGACCATGTTAATGAGCTTATTTCATTTGCTTTGATTAAGTGCAATATTTTTCAGGCTCTGAGATTACAGAAAATGTTTCAGCATGAAGATTCTGATGTAGAAATTCTCAAATTATGTCTCTGCTTAGCTGAAGGCTTGCAGATGCCTAATCAATTATGCTATAAGGAAAGGACATTGTTAGATAAAGTTTCTACTTTCAGAAGGTTCAATAGAAGGACTCTGTCCTCTCGTCTTTCAAGTTTGAGTTATAGTAAGTAGTAAGCATAAACATATTCATTATAAAAATTTTTCTTGTAATATTATGCTAATTGTCTTGTTCTCTTATATATGCTAATCAACTATGCATATTAACTTTATATATTATGTATATATATTATTGAATGATTTTCAGCTTTCAATTCTCCATCCATTTCCACATTGAATTCTGAAGAATCTGTAGACCCACCTGGACAAGATATTTTGAGGTCCATTCAAATGCTGTCAGAAAAATTGACTAAAGGAACACAAATAGCAAATGATATAGCCACATCTTATAAATTAAGCATTTATATTCATCTCCCATATTCTGTTATTATCACCGATCCTGATGGTTTTGATCTTTTGAAAAATGCCTTAGAAATGGATTGCACAAATAAATTAGAAGTAGTTCAAGATTTTGTATTACTTAAAAAATGGAATAAAAATATGGTAAGTCATATTTACCAAACTTTTGATTTGTATTTCATGTACAGTGTTCTTACAAAATTATGATATTCATCATGTGTTTATTGGTATAGATTTCAGATTTGATCTTTGAAGAACTGATAAATCATCTAAATCACCATCTCAGATTAAAGACTGAAAGTCCTTTTATGTGGGATTTGAATCTCGATAATGATTTTCCCTATGTATTACGTCTTCTGCCTGAGGAATGTACAACACTAGGAAACAAAATTTACTCATACAGCCGAGCCCTATTTGAATCACATATGACATCAAGTGGTGACGTTAAAATTAGTGAATTATCGTTTATAATTGAACTATTGATTAAAGCTCATGACTGTTTCACTGCTGACTGTAATATGGAGGGAATATCAAAAGTTCTAAATAAGTCTCGTAAAATCATAATTCGTTTAGTAACTCTGAGGAGTTGGAAACTTATTGTTCGGATGCTAACTGGTGTTGCTAGATACTCGGAAATGACATATGTATTTCATATTTTGAAAGAAAATGAGCAATTCGAATTTTTATTGATGAAGGGTTCTAGACAAGACAGTGCTTTGAAAACAGCTTTGTTAGAGTATCTTAAAAAATATAGTCCTGATAATAGAGATCTTTATAAAATGGTTGCTCTGCATTTTGCATTATTTTCTGAAGTTGGTCTTTTGTGGGAGAGGGATGCTCATACTGTGATAAAAAATCTCATAGAGATTTCTAAAATGGAAATGCAAAATGATGAGTTGAATCCAGACACTGAACCATACATAATATTTACTAATACTGATGGAACAAGATTGTGCTTGTCAAAGGTTAGTAAGTATATCACTAAAAAAATTTTTGACATGAAACAATAAATTCATTAAACATTTCAGGCTATGGAAGATTACACATATGCCACAGAATTTCATTTACAAGGGGAAAAGTTGACCAAAGCCATGTATACAGCTAGACAGGCTGAATTAATTGCAGTTCAGTTATCCCTCTTCAATGGTTTAACTGCCGCTGCTACTGCTACATGTATTTTGCAGTTGGATAACAATCAAATTTTCAATTTGATTTCTTCAAAATTGAGGTAAGTTAATGAACAATTAATTATTAGTTGAATATTTTTGCTATTTTAATGTGAATTTATTCCACAAATTGGCGAATTGCAGTTTATAGTTATAATACCATGAACTTTGGTTTTACCTTCTAAAAAAGAATATTTTTATAACAGTTTTGAACAGTCTCTGATTTTGGTGGAAGCATATAACTATTCTGTGGATTGGTCTTCAGTTTTATTCAACCAATGTGTTCGTCAAAACAACATGATCTACTTGGTACATTTCCTGAATCATCTACCATTAACTGAGGCTATTATAAGAGATATATGCCGGCGATTTATATCTAACTTCAATATTATCACACCAGAAGGGACCTCAAATATGAAGGTAATCTTAAATAAATTGCCATCAGTGCATGCAAAATACCAAATTGCAAGTGAATTAGGTTTTAATGATATTGTTGAAGATTTGTTGACAACAGGGCAGCTTTGTTATTTAAAAGATACAGTATGGAAGAGGGGTTATAAAAATTCATAGCCTCTATTGGTATTTTGCGTTATATACAACACAATATATAACTAATTTTGGTGATATTTAACTTCTATTTTTATTGTTATATTTATTATATATTATATAAGTTTGTTATTCTTGGCATAAACAATATCTCTTCTATATAATTATAATTTATACTTTATGTGGAAAATATTTTATGTGCAATATTACTATATTATTAGAGGAAAATCGATATAAGTACAGTTATAGTACGATTTCAATAAGAAAAACCTTAAATAATGTACCTGAGGACTAAAAAAATTATGAAAATGAATACACAACATTGATATGCAAACGATTTTATTAATATACAACAGTTCCTATCCAATATTTTATGTGGAATAAGTTCATAGGACTTTTTTGTTGGTATCTAATAATTTAATATAATAATTCTATCTAATAATTTTTTGGGAATAAAAATAATATCATGCATACTACTACTTATATAATATACATATATGATTCCTGAAAACCCCATCAACTAGCAAATTTAATTGAGGTAGAAACTTTATAAGGATGAAGCCAATAGGATATGCGAGCTAGGAAAGTTCTAGGGAAAATTCAATTCAATAAGATATATTAATAATCATCAGAATTCAAAAACTTTGTCTCCATTTGATCATTAATAGTTTGTACAGAATGTATGTCTCTGGTTTTATCTGAAACTAAACTCTCCCTGACTAAGAAATGTACAAATTTGTCCCACACCTCGTAAAATAACGCCTCCCTTCTCGAAAAGTACAAATCAAAAGAGCGTGTCGGTACAATTTCAAAAAAGTCGAACTCTATAAAATTGGTCACTCGCTATCTAGATAGTGAATACTATTTTTGTTCACCAACTGATAAACTGAACACTTCTTTTGCACTTTCCACAAACACAAATCAAAACTTTTATTTTCAGAATACCAAATGCACATATATTTCCATTAGGATACATTGATTTCATTTCATTGTATTCAATACAATAATAAAATTGATTTCTTTGATATTATACTGATTTTGTCAAAACAGGTTGCAAAGTTTTAATACCTTACTCAATTTAATTCAACGAAAAAGGAGTGTAACATAGATTTGCAAAACGAAAACGAAAACTACTCTAGTGGATAGACACAGCATCTGCAAAAAATGATAAATAAAACAAGGTGTTTATTAGCTTGAAAAGCTACGAAATATAACAGTTATTATATATAGAGAAAAATTAAATAAATGAATTTTTAACATTCTTAAACTACAGAGCGCATATATGATATACATATATTACATATTTATTAATACTTTGCACTTGCTATTTTTCAATACACTAGGTCTCGACTCTCTGTTAAATTTGTTTAACATCTCACAATTTTGTACTACTTAAAAGACAAAGAATTTTTTGACCAACTTTTTGCAACACCACTTAAATAGAACTTGTCTTTTGTTCTTGTTTTATAATTATGTATGTGTGTAACTTGTATGGTTTTTTTTAATAAGATATTTTGGCAATAACCCAGCTTTCATTTGGTACAAATGACAAATATTAACTCCTGCCACTCTATTGTTTCTTGTACATCTAGCAATTCTAAACATTTTATTTTCAAACTCATAGCCATATTTTGCAACTTTTGCAATATATTCAATATAAGGAGGAAAATATGTATAAAATAGATGGATAATACAAGAATTTTAATTACGCTTTTATATATCTGCACTTCTGGAAACATCAAGGTGTTTTTACTTTGCGCCAAACACCTATTTTAGATGAGGTTTTGCGAAGGATATAAATGGCGTATTCTCAAAATTCATTGCTTCATCTATAGACACCCAAATATTTAATATTATTTACTATATGAAATTTTATGATAACCTTTTTTTAATCTGTGATTTGTTTTATTAATACCAATTATTAATAAAATAATAATTTATTTAAAATGAACCATTAGTTACTATATCCTAATTCTTTATTAATAATTGCTGTTATATTTTCCGTATCATCCCCATTAATATGAATCAATGTATTATCGACAAATAGCTTAATTATACATTTGTTAGCACAGTTCATAATGTCATATACTCCCTTGGGGCACTCCCAAATTCGAACACTTTACATCTGACAATTCGATCTCACACTTTGTGGCTATCTATCATTCAAGTAGTCGGATATCCATCTTAGAGCAATTCCTCTGAAACCTTATCCTTTCATTTTAGCAATCAACATAGGTCTATCATTTGTTTAAAATGCTCTGATTCTATTTTCAAATCTAAAAATATAGCAATTGTTGCATTTCATTGAATTGTTCAGTAATCATTAATTTTGAAAGTTCACTTTCAAAATGCTAGTATGTTTATTTTGACCCATTATTTAGTTTTCGCTTTCCACATATTTTTTGAATCATGCTTATGTCGTCTATCATATTTTTATAATGCTGTTTACTGTTTAATAGAGTATCATTTCTAATCCTATTTACAACTTTGTTCTTAAGTGTTCTGTATTTACTCTCCAATCAGCTCTTTCTTTTGTAAATAAAAATATTTTGTACAAATACTTTTTTTTTTAATCATATCAATTGTGTCTTTGCATATCCATGGTTTATTTTTGTATTTTAACGCTTTGTATCTTTTTGGGACAACATCATTAAATAATATATTCCAATCCACTTTTTGAATATCAGAAAAAATTTTATTTTAATTAAATTTAACTTCTTGTTAAACGAGTTTTTTTTATAGAAAGTTTTGTTTATGCGTATTGGAACTTGCATTTTTCAATTTTATATGTAAGGGATTATGTGAGCTAATCATTCCATACCACAACTTTCACATCCATTGCATTTATAATAACGTAAGTCAATTATATAACCCCCAGTCACTGTATGATGTGTAATATTGTTTACATGCAGATAAGGGAAGAAGAGCAGCTACCATCGTTTCTAATTTGTTTGTAATATAATCATTATTATTCCATGCTATATTAAAATCATGTTTTAATTTTTATTCGCAAACTCTTCAAGTAATGGTTGTAGATGTAACAACACACTATCACAAATACTCAGAGAGTGTTATAAACATGCTATAACAGGAGTTTTCTTGTTGAATTTTTGATTTTAGGTATCAAAGATTATTACCAAAAATCATCGCTTCATTTCTTTCATATTCAATGCTTTCTTTTAAAAATACTACTACTCGTCCTTTTCTAAGATTTTTTGAATTCACTCTTTCTAATTTATAGCCTTGTGTTTCAATATCAGTATCAAAGTAACACTTAGTGACTCGTGCCTCTGATACTGCTGTGATTAAATCGAATTCGAATACATTAGCATACATACTTAGTTCATCTAAATGGCAAGGGAGACTTTGTATAACTGACATTAACTGCTACCTTGCTACAGATTGCTCATTCTTTCTTTTTTCTGCCTAGAGCGAAGAAAATTTTTATATATAGAGAAAGTGGTTAGTTTCCAAACCAATAGAACACTTTTTATTAATTTTTTGAGTTTGGACATTTTTTTCCGACTACACTACATTCCATACCATGGTCCGTTTTACCACAATTGAAACAAATTTTATTTTTTGTATAATCTTTAGCAAAATGGTGAAATCCTGCACAATTGAAACATCTTTCAATATTAATATGTTCAAATACTGAAATTTCCTTTTTCTAATATATTAGCATGGGTTTGATTATCACACTTCGTTATTGCAGGATACCTCTGCTTCATGTTTTCGATTACTTTTACCTTGGTATCAGACTCGTTTGATATACTCATTTTGATATACTCATTTTGATTGTGAATGCATCTAAGTAGCTCATCTGTTATAGTATCCTCTATCCCTACTATTTTGATGAAGGGTTTCAGAAATTTGGACTTCAGAACTTCGTACTTGTCCCCTAAAACTTCTTCGTCTTTTTGTTTAATTGTTTCACTTTCATGTGGGTGATTACAGGCAACACTAACATCCTGAAAAACTTTGATATTTTTTATTGGAATTATCGAAGATGAAGGATTGATCATATCCTTAAATCCTTTTCTAGTCGTTTCACTGTTTTGCGTTACGTTTGGCTTAAGCACTATAATATTGATTTCTTTCAACAATTCAAAATCGAGTACCATTTTCGTTTATTTGCCTTCTTATTGTTACTGACATTGTCAAGTTTCATATTTTGAGAATTTAGCTTTTTCTCCAACTTCTTGGATAATAATCCTGATATTCCTTTTTTCAGGCAGTTTTTCACTTTATTCTTCAATATTTTGTTTCATCCTCTAGCACCTCCATTTTGTCTGTCAGTTTAATCTTAATTAATTAATATAGAAGCTAACGAATAATTCCTACTGCTTGAGAATTGGAGAAAATTCGAAAATATTAACTTTATTTTAGAGAAAACAGAACTTCGATCTATAGAGTATGAAAACTATTTGCTATGAAAATTGATTTCTCAACAAAAAAAAAATTAACCAAAATTAAATGTGATTCACTTTATTGCAAATATAATTTTATGCGGAAGTTTTACTGAGATTTGAATGAGAGAATGGAATAACACAAAAATTTTATCTAAGAAAAATGAATCTCTTATAATGTATCAATTTAATCTTTCTCATCAATCTTTGATTCACAATCGCCAGGATCCGCCAAGTCATGTTTCGGTTTCAAATTCTCAACACGTCAATCGCTCATGTCTAGGCCATTCTGATCAACCAAATTATTTAGTAAATTATAAACTACTAGGCGCACAATGATCGGGCATACACCGATGATAACTTGGCAGACATGTTATTGATGACATCCGACAAAACAAAATTTTGCTTCTGAATCTTGTCACCCACATAAAACTGAACATATTTCTTCCCAGAATCATAACCTCTGCGGATATCTACATGTAGAGAAGGTAAGTTTTGGATGTCTGCCGCCCAACAGAGCCGTTCAGCATATTCTTAACATTGTTGGAAACAGGAAAAAATCACCAGTAATAGGAATAATAATTCTTCTATAAACTAAAAAAGTCTGAGAGAACCTGTTGACTTCGTATTTGGCAACATTTGTAGCATGTGTTATGTTATAGATATTGTCATCCCATCAATTATTGTTTTCGTGATTATAGGGAACATATAGCTGTTCATGTTGTTTGATTCAAAGCTCAGAGGGATTATACTAAGGGTGGCGTTTAGCGTTGAATTTTGGGGTGATCTAGTTTTAAGATAAGAACTCTCGATGTGGAGTGGACTAAAAAGCATAAAACTGAAAGTAGCAATATCTTGTAAACTTTTTGAACCAGTTACAAACAAGTAATAAGTATTTAAATCCTTGTTTTGTCTTGGCAAATTGGCCCATAAGGTCCAAATAGACTGGATCGCTAAATTTATGTTTTTACACCCTCACTTTTGTCTTAAACCGTATTCGGGTGATTATTAGCTTTATAGGCATGGCAATTATTACAATACTTCCGTATTTAGGTACTTTTACTTTTAATACTTTCAATTTTTCGTATTTCAGTATTACAATAATATTGTTCTAACACCCTGTAGTTTGTGACAAATTGACGGAGTCGATCATAAGTAATAATTAATCTATCCAATGAATATTACTTCTATGCTTTGAAATAGGTATAATAATAATATCTTCTAATCATAAAACGGCTAAATTATTGTTTCATTTATAAAATGCAAAGAGAAAGTTTTTGGAGATTTCTGATATTTCTAGTACTCATAGGTAGGTCTAAAATTATTTCTCACCTTGGAAAAAAAAGTAGTAGATTGGATTTATGCTTAGTCGCTTATTCTTATTCTTTCAATTCTCTTAGATACAATAATGTCTAGTTCCTTGTCGGACTTTGCATGTAATTTAAATTTCTCCACACTTCTTTAATTAACTTCTGTACATTTTGTACTTTCGTATTTATATGAGATTTTTTAAAACTTTCAAACAATTTCTGGTATAACTTGGATTTGTCTGTTTGAAACGACATTTTATTCAAATACTAAACTTTGGCTAATAGAATCAACGGTAACACGAATGTAAACTGGCTTTGCTATGCTTACACCACTTAATACGTCAACTCGTTATAGTATCCAAACGAAACAAAACACTGTCGGTAGATGACGTAATAATCATCTACCGACAATGCGACAATAATTAAAACAAAATTGAGAAGGAAAAACATTTTTTATTATATACTTTTTTACCCACTTTAAACGAAAAACTCTTTAACATCAAGATTTCTCAAAAACAGTAACTGTTCGAGGTATTTTGGAGACAATATGTTCCTTGTTTGAGTCATTGTTGCTCCCGCTTTGGAAAAAAAGCACTCGCTAGGAACTGATGTTGCAACAAACAATTGAATATTGCTGTGCATACTAGTAAAGACACGGAAATGCAAACTTCATGTCTTCCCATTCTACAAATGGGTTACTTTTAAGAGAAACGACTGGATTTGATAAATAAAAAGAAACTTCATCTCCCTGGTATTTCCTTTTCTTCTTGTGTCCATGTGCTAACTTCTTATGATGTTTCCAAAAATCGTATTCAGGTATTGCAGTAGATGAAATGTCATCTTCTGATTCACTTGGGCCACTTAGTTGTCCGACAATAATAGTTTTAAGTTTTTGAATAGTCCCCCGCATGCAGAGGAGGGGTCTTGGAAACGCAGGTTTTTAAACCTTTGGTCTAAAAGTGTAGCAATGGCTGCATGATCCTTTCATTCAATCATCTCATTCATACTTCCTTTTCAGTTCCCTCAATAAAACATCCTTACATTCTTTAACGATAGTAGAGTTTATGGTGATACTATTCAGTTCTGTAGTTAAGCATTGGTATACTTTTTCAGATTGTTACATAATTTTGTCCTGATGATTCTCTTGTTACGTATTCGAACTGCTTCAATTCAGATGTGAGCTCATTCAAGGTTTCCATTTTCACAGTACTTGGCAAATTTGGAGCCACTACACTCTCAATTACAATTTCTGATATTACTTTGGGAATCGCTCTAACATAAAAAAAAGTTGAGTTCCATCTAGTTCTTACATCTGCAATAAGTTTTGAAACTGATTCTTCCGAAAAATTATTACGCATTTGGATTTTTCGTAGTTTATCCGACTGCACAACACTATTTTTATCCAATTAACAATTTCTTATACTTTTATAACAGTTGATTTAACACTGGGTAACTTTAGTGCCTCTTCAACTACAAGATTTATCGTATGCGCAAAATACGAAAGACATTCGTATGGCAGCCAACATTGAACTGGCATTATCTGTTACAGCTGCATGGATTTTGGTAAGTAAAATATCCCATTTTTAGAAATATGAAGCAGGTTTTCCGATATGTAATCAGCTGTATATGTCGCTCATTTGATGCACGAAATGCAAGATTACAATTAATTTAATATTTAAATTAATTAAATTTAAATATTAAAAAAAATTTTCTTACACATTTTACCATTTTCTACAAAATAAAAAAATTTTCTTACACATTTTACCATTTTCTACAAAATGTATGGTGACGCCCATGAATCCTACTTCATTCATTGTTTCTGTCCATATGTCTAGCGTTAAACAGAAATTGTCTATTTTGGATAATTTTTGACTTAAAAATAGTAACACAAGCTTTATACTTTTCGGTAGTTCTTTTCTTTAAATACTTTGCACTAGGAACTTTAAAAGTAGATTCCAGTTCTTTTACAAGTCCTAAAAAGCCTTCACCTCAATTATGTTAAATGGACGCATATCCTTACAGATAAAAAATATTAATTCTTGAACAGTTCTGTTATACTTCGTGCCACTAGCTGAAAAAAAACTTATTTTAATATATGTAATATTGAATGAAATATTTATATTTTTGTCAATAATACTAATACTATCTGCAATAATATTATTTTGTTAATATTGAATTAAATATCTATTTCTTCACCTTTATTAGATGAAACTCGATGAAACGCATCCTTTATTGAACTGCTCTTTCTGAGCAGTTCAATAAAGTCATTGTTTCATCGAGTTTCATCTAATAAAGAATATTACATATATTAAAATAAGTTTTTTTTCAGCTAGTGGTTATTCACTAGTTATTAGAAATAAGGTCATTGCCATTCTCCGTGTCCATACTGGTTAATGTATGGACATTAACCAGTATGGACATATAATTATATAGTATTATTACACTACTTACACTAGAACCATCATTGTGATCTTCTGAAATTTTTGATAGTTGGGATTGATCATCTTTCATTAAATGCTTTGAGCTGGCCAACGTTATTGTATTTTTTGAACTGAAACATAAGAACAAAAATTAACACTCGATAGAACGATAATCTTTAAAATATCGATAATTCCAACCGCACCCAACACTATAGCCACTTAACAATAACAAACTATATTTTGTTCATATATTATCAGTATGCAGACGGTCACAGTACCACTGATGAATACAAAACTTAATTTCGGAAAAAAGAAAATTTTAGGATCCTACCTTTCGTTGGTCCCTTTATTTGCTTCCTTCGGTAATTTGCCTTTATCCACAGTAATTCCATGAGTTTTAGAATGCTTGAATAAATTGGACGTATTGCCACAATACTTCACAGACTTAAAACATTTACTGTTATTACTAATCGGTCATACATTTATATGTAGTAATTAATAGTCTTTAATCAAATATATTAGTTATCAAATTGAAATCTAACACAAATACCAAAATCAATAATGAGTAACCAAATATGGAATAGGTACCCATATATGGAATAGAAGCATAAATCATCACATCAATAACAAAAATAGGCATGAATATCTATGAGATCAAATAAATGAAAATAATATTGTGATAAATGAAAGAAGTTACTTAATTCACTTGCAAAAGTCACAGATCCAAGTATCCAACTCTGAAACAGCACAATCATAATGTGCTCAGAGTCCACACATGAAGCATTTAATCCAGCTTTCTCCACTTTTATATATGGAAAAAAAGGTTGAATAGAATATACATTCTGCATCAGCAGAGTCAGGAGTTACTTGGTCCATCACCTCATCATGTTCACTGTTTTCATCAAACTGGATAACGTCCTGACCCTCAGAGTCTTCTGCACAATAATTTTTTTTCTACGTTTGTTTCTCTCCGCGGTTTTCTTCTTATTTTTTTGTCTTACTTTCTTTTTCTTGTCTCTTCATATTTTTATTTACTAAATCATTTTTGTAGGGTGAAGATATTATTACTGTTGTTACAGCAGCTTTTCTTCCCCCGTTACTCCTCTTCGTATCTCTGTCGCTGGATTTATGGTATGTGAAAATGCCAGACCCAAACTGCTGCGATTAAGCCCGGAAGTCGAGGGTGCAGGTTCAAGTTGTACATTAGCAGTTCTTTCTGGTACAGGTATTTCTGTCTGAACTTGACGAGTTTCAGATCTTGATTTCAGTAGAGTGATATTGGTTGAACAACCGTCTCTTACAGCATTTTGTTCCGCAGCAATAAAGTCCACATCACTGAACACATATTTATTTAAAGGCTTATCCATAGACTTTAAACCCGTTGGCAGCAATTTCGCCTGTTTGTACTTTCAAATAAGATTTGCCTAACAGCTCCACAATATCATATGGACTTAGAGGTCTGTTGTTTTTCTAATCCACATACGTATTTCTTCACTGTAGTATGTTTTTAATGACTGCATGAAAGTCTTGTCTAACGGCTGTAATTTATGAGTCGTATGTGCAGGTAACGAAACTATGTGTACGTTTTTTGCCCTAGCAATATCTATTATATCGAATTGTGAGTATGACTGTAGTGTCCATCTAGTATCAGTAAAACCCTTGTTTCAGAAGTCGGGTTGGTATGTTGAATAGAGTGCTTGTCAAACCAGTCTGTAAAGATGTTCACTTGAATCCACCCTGATTGATGTGCAACTCCGACTGATCTTGGAAGACATCCTCTCATTAGCTGAGCACTCATATTTTTTCTGGGAAAAATAATGAACGGTGGCACAAGTAGCATTCATGCAAACAATTATTGTCATAAGAGATCCTCTTTCTGTCAGTGCAGCTATCTGGCGTTTACCTTTGTGACCGATGATTTGTGGTATCTTACTTTGTACTATTGTGAGGCCTGATTCATCCACGTTGTAAATGCGATTTGGTGGATAGTTATTTTTAGTGTAAAGCTTTCAAGGAGGCTGAAAAAAGCATCCACTTTTTCTTCATCAAATCCAAATGCTCTGGCAAAAGATGTACCAGTTGGTATTCTTATCGCAAGTTTATCTTTATGACGATTTAAAAATAATTTTAACCACTTTTTTCCAGCCATACGTGATTCACCGAAGGGATTCTGCAAATTGTTTCGCTTTGCTAGCATGTACGCCATACGACGAAGATCAGTTCTTGTTAAACCGTGAAACATGCTTTCCATCATTAATAGCTATTCCACTAGCTGACGTTCATGTTCGGAGCCCAATATAGTTTGTCGTCCTAATAGAGTAAGATCCCAGTGCCGCCAGACCTACGTCATTTTAGCAAAGCTAAAATTTCCATGATTTATAGTCTAGTATGTAGTTAGGAGAGTATGCGTACTTACTAGCTCGACTTACTAGCTTTCACAGGTAGCGCGAACTAAAGGTGTTTCAAAACTGTACTCACCTACGTTAAAGTAGAAAGGCTCATATTTAAATATATTTTTGACAATATTATCAAATATAGATAATCGTTATTGCCAGACCGTTTCTGTGGGCCATTACTTCCGCCAGACGTTATAAAGATTGTTTAAAAATTAGGTAAACTACGTCATTTTAGCAAGCCTAAATTTGACATATATAACTACGTGGTACTATTTCCAGACTTTTTGTAAGCAGCCAGATCAATCCAATGGGCCAATTATTCTCCCAGACACCTCAAAGTTTCCCTGTGAGTGTGAGCGTGAGGGCGTTATTCGTGCGCTTTAATTCGAGTGAGAACACTACATGGCTTTATAATACAGATAATTGAAATGATGGTTATATTATTTATTGAGCTTGATTATAAAATTTTAAATAAATATAGTTATGATCATTCACAGATATTTAGATCAAATAAATTTAAAGCAATAGGTATGTATTATTTTTTATTTAAATTTTAATTGAAAATGTTACAATTGACAAATTAAGATTAAAAAAATATTATCTATTATGTTATTCATCTCCATTCTCTTCGTTGCTCGAGTTTCTACTTCCCTCAAATTCACATTCATATTGAATATTCAATTCATCTTCTCCATCATGGTCATCGTCATTTGGCTTCTCTGTAAAGATAAATAATTTAATGAGGTTGCGAATAGCTACCAACATATAAATATAATTTAATGTGAAAGTAAAATACCTGATTCATTTTGTAGTGAGTCGCTAACAAAACTGGGCAATTGATCACCATCAAACCAATTAAAATCATACTGACTATCTTTCAGTATCCACCCATTGTTCTCAGGGTTGAGGGTGCTGGGTTGCTTCTCATGAGCATTGTTCCAGATACTTGCAATATAATTTGCTCGTCGAAACTGCTGCAATAGCTCACTTTTGCAAGGTGGTAAACTGCTTGCATCAAAATTTCTCAAATTTCCGGTTGAATCCTTCATTAACATTAACAACTGTATGTTTATTAATAAAAAGTTGAAGTCGAGCAGCATCTACGTCAATTATTCCTGAAATATTGTATAACTCGCAGATAAATTTCTGTATTACATCAAATACATCTTTTCTTTCTTTTTATCAACGAATAATAATAATAATAATAATAATAATAACTTTATTGATCCTTTAAGACATTACAGAGCATGTATAGGATAAGCCAAGAAAAGAGAAAATTATAAATTACAATGAATCATGAAAATAATCTTTAACGCTATAATAAGACTTATACAATAAAAATTCCTTAACTAACTTCTTATATTTACATGAGTTTGCTGACTTTACATGGTTAGGAAGATGATTATACAATTTAAGAGACTGGTAAATGGGAGATAGTTCGTATTTAACAGTTTTGTAATAAACTAGATAATTTCGACAAGTTATTTTCGTTTTCTTTCGCTAAAGCAAAACTCTGAAAATAAAAATGGAGGCAAGGGTTAAAATCCCATGTTCAAGAAATATGGGCCTACAAGAAGACCAGGGAGCAATGTCGACAATCATGCGCACTATCCTCTTTTCAAAATGAAAACTCTATCTGCATCGGAGGAGTTTCCCCATATCAGAATATTATATGATAGATGGCTGAAGACCAAACTATAATAGATGTTCAACAATGAATCCAGAGGAAGAGATTTTTTAACCCTACTAATTGCGTAATATGACCTGTTTAGTTGTTTGCAAACAGCATCGATATGAGTACTACATTTCAAATTGCGGTCTATATGAACTCCAAGGAATTTTGCGCTATCCTTAGATATAATGATGTTATCTGAATAGCGAACGATCAACCTTCTACTACTAACATTACTCAATGAAAAATAAAGGCATTCCGTCTTACTGATGTTAATTATCAGCGCATTTTCGTGACACCACTGGACAAAGCTCCGTACCAGAATCACGCACAACTCCTGGAGCTCCTCAAAGCTTGGAGCCTTTATCGCAACTGAGGTATCATCAGCAAACAGTGTTATCATACATTTTCCCACAAATACAGAAAGATGTTGGGGCACACCTTCCGCCTTCGCTATAAAATATGAGGGGAGATCGTTGATAAACGGTAAAAATAATAGCGGACCGAGAACGGAACCTTGTGGTACACCTAAATTCACATTGTGCTCAACAGAAAAAGAATTCTGGACTTTGACGGCCATTGTCCTACCCTGAAGATAACTCAACAGCCAGTCCAAAAATACTCCCCTGAAGCCAAGATTATAACATTTATTTATAATAAATTTGAATGAGAGACTGTCGAACGCTCGTGATAGATCGAAAAACAATCCTGCAACAAAAAAGCCGTCATCCAGACTTTTGTAGACATACTCAATGAACTGTATAGCTCCAGTTGAAGTTGAGCGACCAGACCTGAACCTATGTTGGGCCCCATCAAGTATGTGAAACTTATCTAAATATTTCATAATTCTGTCGAACACAATCCTCTCTAAAACCTTTGAAAAAATGCTAAGGATGGAAACAGGTCTGTAGTTAGCAATATCTTCTATGTCATTTTTTTTGTGAATTGGGATTACAATAGACTTTTTGAGAACATGGGGAAATACCCCCATACTTGTTGACTGATTGATTAAATGAGCGAAATGTGGACTAATATCAACACATATCATCTTCAATATTTTTGCTGAAATGCAATCACTACCAGTACATTTTTTGTTTTTGAGTGCATTTATGACCTCGACCACTTCGAACTTTGAGACTGGATAGAAGAAAAAATTCGTATTCAACATGCGAGAAGTAGTGCATATGCTGGACAACGAGTTAACATAATATCTGTTTATGCTCGTTTCAGCAACAGTGGAAAAATAATCCGCAAAAATTTCCGACAGCTCGTCAGTCTCCCTAAAAGAAACACCATCGACAACAAGCTCAGCAGACTGCTGTTTTTTAACTTTGTGGCCTGTTAACTCACTTACCAGCCACCAGACCGTTTTATTTTTATTTTCCGATTGATCGATAAGTTCGCTGTGATAATTGAATCTACTATTACTAATCAAGGAACTGTACGAAACTTTGGCTTTCTTGCATAAGTCAAAGGTGTATTGACATTTTAAATTGACATATAGCCAATATAAATTCTTCAGGTCATGTTTTGCCCTGATAATTTCAGGAGTTATCCACCTTTTTCTCTGGTCAGTGATATTGGTGATCTTTTTCAATGGACAACAAGCTTCGAATGCGTCACGAATAATGTCTACGAATGATTTGAAACATTCATTAACATGTTGGTGCATATAGATTTCTTTAAAATCACAGTTCTTAATTTTAAAGATAAAGTTGTTCACATTATTCTGGCTAAGATTCCTGATCACTTTTGAAATGCAGTGGGGGTATAAATCATAACTTATAGAAAACTCAACTGATAGTGCTCGATGGTCACTAATGTGAGCCTCAAAAACTTCAGAGTTACAATTTGTTGCATGTGCATTGGTCAGAATGTAATCTACCTTTGATATGGATGTATGACCATTGACATCAGTAAAAACCCTAGTGGGTGTATACGAGGAGAGTCCCAGACTGAAGCACCCTAGAAAATCGATAAAAAGTTTACGATTATTACAACTAACATCTAAAAAATTAACATTTAGGTCTCCACATACAAATATGGTATCAACATTATCGATGAAACATTGCAAAGCATGTGAAACAATACCTAAAAATTTCACAAAGTTACCTGAGCAGGGTCTGTAAATGCTCAGAATACCCACTCGAGTACCATGAGCCAACACCACGGTCCCACACACCTCACATTCCATCTCTTCAGAGAATTTTGAAACGTACAAACACTTCACTTGAATTCCATCTCTGGTATAAATCATGGAGCCGCCATGTACTCTACGAGAGCGACAGTAGTAGTCGGCTTGAGAATAACCAGGAATCACCATTGACTCAGCTCTGTCAGGACAGCACCAGTGCTCAGCAATACTCACAACATCTGGATTTTTCTCAGCTAAGAGTAACTCAAGAATGTCCATTTTATTAGATAAGCATTGAACATTTAATTGCAAGAGTTTCAATTTTCCATACCTAGATGAACGGTCAGCGCTTAGTCCGCAGGTATGTTGACTTTCCTCGGTCAATATTTTCAGTTTATGAATAGATGTATTTTTATTTAGGATCTCATCAGGATTTTCAGGATGAAGTTTAATGTTATCCAATACTACTGAAGGTGGGTCTAGGTGAGAGTGAGATTCGGACGACGTTTGACAAAAAAACGTTTGACAGCAGCGCCTTCTGGCCAGAATGATGGGTGCATTGCCTGATCTAAACACTCGAATGGTATATCAATCTTGAAGGAGGAATATATGTCAGGCCTCCTCGAGGTCAGTTTTTCGCATGATACACTGGGTATATTGGCCGCAACAAATTTCTCCAGACCCTTCGTGTCCGTTGTCGGGCTTAGTCTGGAAACATGGATGAAAGCACGACGCTTTTTGGGGACCGTGATCAGCGATCCAGACCTCATTGTTCCCACAACGGGCACAAGAGGCTTCCTACGGCCCATTTCCTGCTTTCGTGTTGATACAGTTTTGTCGTCAGCAACATTAACAGTCTTAACAGGAGGCTTATTCGATTTCGCTCCTTTCTTCGATTTGACAAGTGTCCAATCAGAGCTTTCTTCAGGTGTCACAGATTCATTATAACGTTTAGATTCAACATCATGTTCAACGTAAATTAAATCATTCATAATTTTCATTTGTTTCGAGTCACGAGCTGAATGATCATATGAAGATACTCTGTCGGTAGGATTGTTGTTCGCGGTTTCAGATAAGTCACACAAGACGGTGGTAGACTCGCTGAGCAACTTCTTGTTTCCAGATGCATTTGTTTTATTAATGTTTTTATTTCGCTTTAATTCATACATTTCCGATAACAAATCTCGAATTAGGATTTCCTGGGCGGCTAAAATTTCTTTCAATGAAACGATTTCTGCAGTAAATAAATTAGTGATTTCCTGTTTGAAATTCAATAAATCACTCTTATTTAAGCATTCACCAATTTTTTTTCGGCAAGAATATACTTCATTTTTTGAAGCGTTCGAGTTATCAAGACTAACTACATCATCAATATGTTCCAGCTTATGTAGCATTGACACATTAGATTCACTTGCAGCGGAATATTGAATGCAAGTTTCACATATCCACCGATTTATCTTGTTTTCATCTCGTAATTTCAAATAATCATCTGTAGATTGAAAACTACATTTACTATGAAATTCACTTTTACATTCAACACACATAATAGAGTCATCATATCTGTCTATTTTCAGATCACATCGAGAGCACATAATTCCACGTCCACGCGACATCACGACACGTGAATCTAATAATTATTAATAATTCAAGTTCACCGAATTTCGTAAAAGCTTGACATCTTTGTAGTATTTTGAATGGTTTTTTCTTTCCTTTATTAAAAAAGCAGGATTGTAGTCACATCCTGTTATTGCATGAAAGCCTATTAAGCTCCTACATAGAAACCGTCCCAAACGGTCATAGATTTTGGTTAAATCAACATATCTTCGATTGTTCCCGGTGCCTGTAAGTACCCAAACGTGTGAATTCATGTCTTTCAAACGATGCATGTGACCCAGCATTATAAATGTTACAAAAGTATCAGAACATCGGATGGCAATGTTTTCCTGAGTATCTATATTGCATACATGATATATCATTTTCGTGTCAGCCTCTTCATGCTGTGGACACGATAAATTTTGATCAATAGCAGATACAACTCTATTGTTAATGACAATGAAAGAATGGCATTCCATGAAATTGATTTTTATTAATTTATTGCCAATGAAAGGTGCCATTTCATCTGTAGCCCAATGTACAATTAAGAAGTTAACGAGCGCCAGTTTGAAGTGTGAATTTTTTATCTCTTTGTAAAAATCGGCAGGTCGAATTTTATCTGGTCCAGTTATAGTGAATTCGAGTTGTGAACATTCTTGTCGTATAGATCTTTCATAATCCTTTATGGAGGGGGTGAAATATTGATCGAAAATAACGTCAATTCTTGAGGCATTTATTTGTGTTATCATTTTCAACAGTTTCTTCGAAATATTTCCAAATGATTTAGGAACATCTTTCATAGAGTGAAGAATAAAAAATCCATCAATTATTAAAATATCAATGTACGGTGGTGGATGATGTTCAATATCTTTGTCTAAACATTTCATCAAAGCAGATTTTGGTGTTTTGCAAATCGCACCATCAAGATGGCACATAGACAACGGCACAAAAGTAATTGGATATGATAAAATTTTAGCAATATCAATTTTATGATTAATTGATATACCAAGCATACGTCCAAATAAGTCTCATTGGACTCGTACTTCTTGAATCTTACCACCAATTGTTGTTTTTTTTCTTTTTTGAATAATCTTGCGAAAAGTTTTGCAATTTTGTTCTTTTGATACTTTTTTCAAACCTACTAATGTCAGCCTCACATTCTGCAATAAACGTTTTACGTAGAGCTTCTCCGTGTTCTTCAATATTAAGGAGAAATGTTTCCACCTCTGCTGATACATATAGTGTTCTCACTCGAATTAAAGCGCACGAATAACGCCCTCACGCTCGCACTCACAGGGAAACTATGAGGTGTTTGGGAGAATAATTGGCCCATTGGATTGGTCTGGCTGCTCACAAAAAGTCTGGAAATAGTACCACGTAGTTATATATGTCAAATTTAGGCTTGATAAAATGATTTAGTTTACCTAATTTTTAAACAATCTTTATAATTGGGACTTGGGATTAGCTCTGGGATCTTGGACTATAATGTAGTAACTGCTGTCTGTCACTTCTGGAGACAGTTCATTTGAGACAGATTTTTAGCATAGACGAAATAAAGTTGCCCTAGGCACTTGAAATGCTGTGCCGCTTTCAAATATCCCATTTTCTTTTCCCGGACGAATTTGATAGCTTCTGCCATTTTTCTTCATCCCAGGTTTTTCGTTTCTTGGTTAGTTGTGAAGCAGACATTTTAAAAACAAACATATCCTATATATTTTTAAAGGAATAGTAGTAAGTACCTAACGTGTGAAATATAGATAGATAGATATATTGGTGCTTTAAAGTAAAGTTGACAAATATGATAAAACCTCACAACCACTATGTAAAGTCATTTTTCACACGCCAACGCAGTCACAACAAATGGAATAATGAAATAATTTAAAAACAACAAATACATGAAAAAATAAAACCCCAGTTTACACTGGGAAACTGATATTATAGAAATCATTAGTGTCATCCAGCACATTAGCAACCAGAACATTCTTCACAGTCCTAAAGCTGTTATTAGGCAGAATTTGTACCGATGAAGGAAGCTGTTAAAGAACTTCCAGCAATGAAATGTTGAGCCGGTCTACGATCTGCTAAGCCTCAGATAGTCCAATTGGATTGCATTCTTTCCTCTCGTGTCATGGCTATGAACATCCTGACACAAGTTGGCCGCCACAACATTTTCATGGGCATATATTAGGCACTCCAGCACGAATAGTGCAGGAAAAGTGAGTATATCAAGATGCCGGAAAACGTATCTGCAACAATCACGATAACCAAGTCCCGCAAGTACACGTACAGCCCTTCGCTGCAAGCTAAAGATCCTTTCACGTCCACTACAGTGACCCCACGCAAAAACACCATATCGCATATGAGACTCACAATGCAAAGTACACCATTTTCAGGACAGTTGGTGATAGAGAACGTGATAGTTGCCTCAAAACATATATGTTTCCACTTAATTCAGTGGAAATGATATATTGATATATTAAAATGATATATATTAATGATGACAATATATTTTACATGAGTAACGACGATATCTGACGTGAACAAGTAAATGAGACTAACTGCATGACTCCTCCCTTCCAAGAACAGAAAATGAGGGTTCAATTACTTTTTGCTGAATTCCAACTGGATTTTTATCTTTCGATTATTTCTTTAGGTATAGGAAGAAACATGTTTTGTACTTATTAAAATGAATGAATGTTTGAAATTCGGTGGTGTTACCCGGTCTTTAGTACGTGAGTTGTTTACTATATAAGTAATTTGGTTTATTATTTCTATCCTTTTGATAGGCTGTGTATTATTATTCCTTTTTTATACCTAGTCAGTGCTGTTCGTAATGCCAAAATGTGGGTGAAAATTCGAAAACGAATTTTTTTGGATGATAAATGAAAAATAAATATTTTGTCATTTATAATTGTTCAATTTTTGAAGAAAAATTACAAAATTTAAATAAATTCAACAGATTTCTTTTCTGGGCAAATATTAGCTCGACTTCAACTATTGCACGAAAGAGCAACCAATAAGATCGATATAAACGATTCTATCCTGTTTTGGTAGTCAGCTCAGAGAGCTCTGTCAATTGGAAATATTTCAGTTTTCCTGAATCCTGCAATCAGATATACTCTTGTTTCAGTTAATGTTTCAGTAGCTTGTTTCAAAAAACGGCAATTGGTCCTTAGCGAACTTTTTGGTAGCATCCTTTCAGACAGGCTGTTTTTCCAGCTTAGTAAGACTTGTCGCCATTTGCATTTGTGGCCGAAAGTAAGCAACATGGAGTGGTTGCAGAATACGAGTTGAATTAAGCGACAGATAAATGAAACAAATGTTATGGTTTTCACATTCTGCGATGAAAGATCATCAATACCGACCTTTCGTCCTTCTTTTTTCTTTAGAATTGAAATGAGATGGTTGACGATAGTCTTCAAAGGTAGGGCATCAATCCATCTGCTTTTAGTCCTGTTACATCTAGAATTTTTGGCTCAATTCAGAGTCCATGTTGCCCAGAGATGTTCAGATTCATGAATTATTTGGGGTGATACTTCGTTACCTGCATCACTATATCGAAACATCACAGCGTAGCTGAATTATAGGATTGATTGTAACTTCTGGGTATTTGGTCCCTCGCCGGTATAAAACGGTTTCCTTTCGAGGTTCGTCGAAGAGATTCGTTTCGTTATAGTTATATATAACTACACTGAAATTTTGTCATTTGGTTTTCTGAAATCTGTGCTCTCACTCTTTGAGAAACATTTTATTTATTGGTCATTTGCAAAATATAGCATAAGAAACGTCGCATTAATAGTTAAGCGTTAAATGTGAACAGTTTCATATAATATTTGGATTAGGTACTAAACTACTTTCATGATATTCGTGAAGAATAAAAAGTATAACATACCAAGGACTTATTGGGAAATATTTATTTTGAAATCTATGAAACTACATATAATTGCTAATCAAAATTAATGATAATTCCAATAAAACGATTGAATCATTAAATTACCAATTTGAAAATTATTAATGAAATTGAAGCAATGATCAGTTTTTATGTAACAAAATCCATATTTTTGAATTTTTCAGAAATTAAACTATTTTGTTCGTTTATTTTTGTTGTACAAGTTTTGCACAAAAACTTCAAATTTTTTACAATCTCGGTTGGATAGGACGCTCGGGTATTTTCTTTCATTTGACGCAAACTCTAGTATTTTTTAAAGTATTTGAAATTTCTATTTCGGAAATACCCATGTCTGGTGTAATGTTTGTGTTATTTCTGTTTGTTGATGCCTTATTGATCTTATTATCTCTGTCACTGAGATCAAAGTTTGTATCCAAGCTTCTGCCTTCGTTACAGTCAGTCATGAGGTTTTCTGCTAATGACATATCATCCAACGATTTTCCTTTGAAATGATCAACATTTCCTCCATCAGTGAGAGAAGTTTAGAAATTTAGCCGTTTGATAGATGACGCCACTAAGCGATAACTATTTTCATGAATGTTCAATGTAAATAATGTAAATAAACGTTGCTAATTGTTCAAGATCGTCGTCTTTCATATTTAGAACTTGGGATAAAGTTGTCAAATGCTTTCTCAGTCTTGTGGAATTTAGTCCATTCGGGTTTTTAGCCACTGCTTACTATATTTCTGTAACTCTTTATATCCGTAAATAGTGGAGTCGGTTCCTGTATTGGGGGTACTAAACAAAAAAGGATTTTTTTATTTGCAAATTACCCGCATCAACCACTTCGGGTTATTAGCGGAAATACATTTGATTTAGTACATGGTTCATAGTTGAAGATAATTACAAATATAGATTATAACGGGTGTCAAATTTTATTATAGAGATTAACATTTTTCATGAAATTAATAGTATTTTTCCACTTTACGGACAGAGAAGCCTAAATCATTGAACAGATTTTGCATTTTGCGTTCAACACTATATTTTTCACACTTACAAATGATGTGTTTCACTGTCAAGGGAACTTTACACTTATATACAGGGAGGCTCTTTTTTTATAATGTAGCCGTGGGTAAGTGCCGTGTGGCCGATTCACGAGTTAACTTAACTTGGTCTATTCGGTTCGGAGGAAGCGGTAATTTATGATTCACTGAAGCGACTATACTTTTCAGTTAAGAATTTCTTTCATTAAATTCGTTTATACATCACCTGCAAAATCTGAATCCGAATAGCCAGTGAGATCACTACTTTCTCCATAACATATACATAAATCTTTAGTATTTATTAGGTATCTAATAACACGTTTAATGGCATTTACATGTTGTTGACTTGGATTGTTTACATATCTACTCAAAACATTTACAGCAAAAGAAATGTCAGGCCTTGAAACAGAGCTCAAAAATAACAAGGACCCTATAGCTTCTCTGTATGGAAAATTAATAATATTTTCATCCATTTTCTTTGAAATAACAACATTTACATCTGCAGGGGTACTGGCAGGATTTGAATCACTCATACAAAACTTCTCTATTAATTTTTCAATGTAATCTCTTTGATAAATACAGATACAATTATTTACTCTCTCTATTTCCATTCCCACAAAATATTTCAATTTTAATTCTTCTATTTTAAATGTTTGTTTCAAATATTCTATAACTCTTTTAATCATTGAGGAACTGGAAGAGACTACAAGTGCATCATCAACATAAATTATTATGAATACTTTCACCCCATTGAAAATACCTACATAAACACAACTGTCAGCCTGAGATTGCACAAAACTATATTTTATTAAAAACTCAGTGAATCTTCTATTCCAACAACGAGACGCCTGTTTAAGTCCATACAGTGATTTATTAAGTTTTAGGATACAATCATTTTTAAATGAAATTCCTTCTGGTATTTCTATAAAAATATTCTCTTCCAAATACCCGTTCAAAAAAGCAGTCTTTACATCAAACTGTTGAATTTCTAAATTATATTTAGCTGCAATAGAAAGGATAATTCTTATAGAGTCATATCTCGTTGTTGGAGAGAATATTTCTTGATAATCAATATCTTTTATTTGATTAAATCCGCGTGCACATAAACGAGCTTTAAACCGTTTTACCTGATCATTTTCATAAAATTTTTCTAAGTTTATTGACCGCATTGAATCCATTTTGAGGTTATTTTGTCAATTTCTTCACAATACGATTGTAGGATTATGGGTCGTTCTAGTAATGCCATTTTTTATTTGAATATGATTCTTTGTTAATGATTTATTGTCGAAAAATTTTCAGATGCTTAAATTGAAACTTTTTTCATTTGGCTTAATGATTGTAATATTTGGGTTGATGAAACTTTGTTAATTTGAACATATGAATAGTATGCTAATTGAACATATGAATAGTATTATTATGTTTTGATTCTGTAATTTTTCGAGTTCTTCTTTAATTGCTAATAATACAGGATTTTCTTAAATATATGTTGTATTGATCGTAGAGCGCTATATGAGTCAGAAAAGGATTGTTTGAATTAAGGAGTGTTTATCTGTTTTGTATCATAAGTTCAATATGTTTATAAAAATCTTGACTTATTAGCACTGGAACGCCCATACCACGTTTTACTTGTATAAGTAGTATCTTGAACTTTCTTAGCAGAATTATCTCTGTTGATGATAAGTCTTTCTCAAATTCTTCATATAATTCCTTTTTCGAGGTGAGATTTATTTTACATGTTTTACATGTAACTCGTCATTCGTTTCTAGCAGTGTAATATACGATGATATATTAGGGTAACTTCCAGCTAGATCAACTGATGCTTTCATAGATAGCTCTATTGTCCAAGGCCCCTGATTTCTTTGCAAATTCAAATCAGAGGCCAATGGGATGATTGTAACCTCATTTCAAGTTTTTTTGTTCAGATCTATACCTGCTTGTGAGGAAACATCGAATCTCAATTGCTTTGAAACAAGAATTCCATTGTTTTCAAGTTGTCTTCGATATTTTCATCTGCATATTCAGTGTATATCTTAAGGACACAAATTATTCCTATGTCACAACGTCGCGTCGCTTCAGTGATTAAACCCTCCGCCAGGCGCACCTCCAGGACGAACAAAATCGGGCGCACGCTGCCTGAGAGGCCAGTTTTGGTTTTCATTATCTAAATATCCTACACATGATTTTTAAATCAAAAACACCCATGTGGTGACCTTGTTAGGAGTGAATAGAAAGTAAAACATCAAAAATTTGATGCATAAGTATGATTTTATTGATTGAAGAACAAAAGTACTTTTACGAGTATTTTACAATGCTTACTTAAACTAAGGTAACATAATTAGAAAACTGTGAGTAAGGTATTTTGACACTCCTCATTCTTTGATCTATAGAATCGAAAGATTCGTTGTAGGCAGTTAATCAGAATCGCCAGTGAGAGGTTCATCAGAAAATGAAGTAGTTTGAAAACAGGGTTCACACAGAGGTCTTGAATGTGAGAGACATATCGCTTGATGACAATGATGGCATTCGTAGTTGGTCATCCTCCTGAAGCCCGATTCAGTGATGCAGGAGACGCATTTTCGTCTTTTGGGAGATAGTGGGGGAGATTTTTCCCGATCATCCGCAGGGCAAACCTTTTTAATCTTTGTTGGAGCTGGAAAGAGAGGCCAGAACCAGAGCTCAAACTCCTGAGAGTTATCTGTCCCATCACAAGTTGGTGGGACAATGTCTTAATAAAGATTCTTCTTTTCATTGTTGGTAGTTGGTTCCCAAGGGAAATAATCTGGGCATTGATTCCTGCCACGTTCAAACATGAAAAAAATACCACCATTGGCCGGCGTTGTGTGTTTCGGCTCACACTATAAGTGCCGCACATTTGATCTGCAGTATCAACTCCTCCCTTTGTGTGATTGTAGAATGTAATCACCTCTGGTTTCAGTCGATCTCCAGAATCGGGATCAATGGCATCGTTACTGTGAAGTGATGACACCAGTATAACATTTTTCCCTTTTTTTGGCACATAGGAAACCAAAACCTTATCATCACTGAAACCAAAAGTGCTGCTATACTGTTTCCTACCTTTGACACAAACAAAACTGGGTGGTAACTGTCTTTTATTTTTTCTAACAGTGCCAACGTAGGACAATTTCTTCTTTTTCAATTCATCAACAAGATACAAATCAGTTAACCAATTGTCAGCCGTAATATTACGTCCTGTGCCGAAAAGAGGTTCAGACATTCTCATCACTACTTCACTTGGCTTGTTACTAACGAGGAAAGGACCAGGAGGCTGCTTTCCAGCATAAATTTCCATATTATATACATATACCATTTCCGAATCAACAAGTGCAAATACCTTCACACCATATTTATTTGGTTATGAAGGTATGTATTGTTTGAATGGACACCTGCCACGAAAGCCCGGCAGCATTTCATCTATAGTAACGTTCTCACCTGGGATGTAGCAGTTCTGACAATTTTGGACGAAGATTTCAAAAAACTCTCGGATTGGGGCAACTTTGTCATACTCTTTTCGCTGTGCTCGAGTTGTTCGATCGTCAAAACGAAGGCAGCGTAAGAGGAACTTGAACCGCTTGATATTCATCACCAAACCAAATTTCTCAATCCCATCCCCTTCTGTTCCCCATAGTTCCTCTAAACTTTGCCGATTTGCTCTATAGCCACCTGCTAAGTATAGCAAACCAATGAACGCCCTAAGTTCGCTAAGGTCAGTATGTTTGGTGTCCCTTTCTCTAGCAAATCGGTCTTGATTGTGTCTATGTATTGGTTTGTGGACTTTATGATCATGTCAAGCATATTTTCTGTAAACAAACTTTCCCAGCACTCCAATACAGTTTTAGCTGCTTTTGCATTACCCTTGACACCAGGGAGGTGAGTTATAATGTTATGAGGTTTTGATCTACGGGCAGCTGATGGGGTTTTTTTGAACCACTTAGTCTTTTTATCTTTACCAATGAAAAACTCTTTGCCAGTGGCGGGTTCATCTTCATTCTCTTCTGAATCAGTGACATCGTCTTGTTCTGTTCCTGAATCTTCTTCACGTTGCTCTAAGTCGTCCTCAGAAGCTACGTCACTATCCTCACCCAAATCTTCAACTTCTGCAGGATGTTCTTCATTTCCATCCAGAAGAACAAAGCTTCTTAGTCATATATATTTTTGACATATTGCTGGAAACCCTGAAACAGACGAAAAGGTAAAAACAATCGCTTTTTAGGGAGATAGGTACCTACCTACAAAAAAAACCAGATAAAAAGAACGATAATTCAAAAAATAAAACCGACATTAGATTGTGGTAGGACGTGAACAGGCACACCTGGCCTGAGAGGCCAGGCTCAAAAATGCACTCTGATTCATGGAATAACTGCAAATTTCACTGAAAACCTTTATATAATGAGTAAATCGAACGATTGCGATGGAAAAAATTTAAAAACACTTACCTCAAAAACTGAGACGTGATCAGGCGCACTCGGCCTGAGAAGCCACGTAGGTTCTAACTGCACTATACTGAGGTCTGATGAAAACTGAAGTGGGGTGCCTCACACCCCAGCAGGATCTAGGAGGGTACCTGGAAGTGGGCGGCGGAACGTCCCGTGGCTAGAAGGAGACAAAGAAAAAAGTGTTTACCTGGCTTCTGAGGCCAGGTGCGCCCGACGGAGGGTAAAATGTTTATCACAAATGTGGGCGATTAATAAGTTTCAGTTATCGTATTAAATTTGCTATGATTTTTGTGGCATCCATAAACGGATTGAATTTCTCTGGTTTCAAAGCTTGTAAAAGATTCTTGGTAGAAGTTTTCTTTTTATTTAGGTATAATAAGAATTTTTGCTATTTATCGCATTTTCATTGAAACCAAATTAATTTTGTAATGTTTCCTATGCAAATTATAAATTCGGCTCCAAACGCACAAATCAAATTATCAGACTGGGCTATTAGAAAAATTCGATCCGCCTGCATCCTCTGGAATACTTTCTTCTTCAATAGCTCAGCTACTCTCACATGCGTAGCAAGGCTGACTGGTGGGTCTCGTAGAGAATATTTTTAATCTTTCCGGATTGTCTTGACATATCCTTTCATGATATCTTATATATTTTTAAGAATAGAAACACAGGCAAGGGAGTGACTTGTTTACCTTTGGCTTTGCTTGCTTGTCTTAAAGCATTGTTCGGTCTCATTGTGAAGTTCGGTTTCTGACTCTGAGCCTTAATCTCGGTCAATCATTCAATAATAATAATAAGCATATAATTCCAACAATTTTTTCAATTTCAGGAAAATACATAATTAATATGGTGACTAAAAATATTAGATAATCATAACAACATAGATGTACAATATTAAAAAATATTTATAATAATAAAAAATATCGAATATAATCAAAATAATGTGAATATCAAAATATTGAATTATTGAACTGAATCTCTAAACAATGGGCAATGACTAATCAAAAAAATAACTACATTTCACGCAAACTCTAGTTTTTCAGCGGTATTTGGAATTTCAGTTTCGGAAATACCCACGTCTGCTGTAATGTCTGCGTTATTTCTGCTTGTTGATGCCTTATTGATCTCATTATCACAGTCACTGAGATCAATGTTAGTGTCCAAGCTTCTGCTTTCGTTATGGTCAGCTATGAGGTTTTCTTCTAATGACAGATCGAAATCGTCCAACGATTTTCCCTTAAAATGACCAACATTTCCTCCATCAGTGATAGAAGTTTGGAAATCTTGACCGTTTGGTAGATGTCGACCGGTCAGCGATAACTATTTTTATGAACGTTCAACGTATGCCCCATAATGGTTGCTAATTGTTCAAGTTCATCGTCTTTCCTAAAATTGGGATAAATTTGCCAAATGCTTTCTCAACCTTGTGGAATTTAATGCATTCGGGTTTTAGCACCACACTGTTTATTATATTTCTGTAAAGCTTCATATCCTTAAATAGTGGAGTCTGTTCATGTATTGGGGGTACCAAACAAAAAAGGATTATTTGAATTAATGAATGTTAGTCTGTGTTGTATCATAAGTTCAATATGTTCATAAACATCTTGACTTATTAGCACTGGAACGCCCCTACCACGTTTTACCAAGTTTAAAATTCTTCATATGATTCCTTTTTCGAGTTTATAATCAAAATAATGTCAATATCTGAATATTCAATTATTGAACTGAATCTCTAAACAATGGGTAATAACTAATCAAGAAAACAAATCACTCCATTTGACGCAAACTCTACATTTTCAGCGGTATTTGAAATATCAGTTTCGGAAATACCCACGTCTGGTGCAATGTTTGCGTTATTTCTGCTTGTTGGTGCCTTATTGATCTCATTATCACTGTCACTGAGATCAATGTTAGTGTCCAAGCTTCTGCTTTCGTTATGGTCAGCCATAAGGTTTTCTTCTAATGACAGATCAATATCATCAACGATTTTCCCTTAAAATGACCAACATTTCCTCTATCAGTGAGAGAAGTTTGGAAATCTTGACCGTTTGGTAGATGTCGTCCGGTAAGCGATAACTATTTTTATGGTCATTCAATGTATGCCCCATAATGGTTGCTAATTTTCCAAGTTCATCGCCTTTCCTTGGGATAAACTTGGGATATTCTTTTCCTAAACTTTGGATAAAGTTGCCAAATGCTTTCTCAACCTTGTGGAATTTAATGCATTCGGGGTTTTAGCCCCACACTGTTTATTATATTTCTGTAACGCTTTATATCCGTAAATAGTGGAGTGTTTTCCTGTATTGGGAGTATCGAACAAAAAAGGATTATTTGAATTAATGAATGTCTGTGTTGTATCAGTCCAAAATGTTCATAAACATCTTGACTTATTAGCACTGGAACGCCCCGTACCACGTTTTCCTTGTTAACTAGTCTATTGATCTTTCTTAGCAGAATTATCTCTGTTGATGGTAAGGCTTTTTCAACTTCTTCATATGATTCCTTTTTCGAGTTTCGATTTTTTTGTACATGTGGAATTTTATTCGCTGAAAAAATTGCTCTGCAATAAATTGTTTCTAGCAGTGTAATATACGATGATATATTAGGGTCACTTTCATCAAGATCAACGGATGCTTTTGTAGTTCTTTTATCTAAATGATTTCTTTGCAAATTCAAATCGGAATCCAATGGAATGATTGTAACCTCATTTCAACTTTTTGTGTTCAGATCTATACCTGCTTGTGAGGAAACATCGAATCTTCAATTGCTTTGAAACCAGAATTCCATTGTTTTCAAGTTGTTCTCGATATTTTCATCGGCATATTCGCTTAAGGGCACAAATTTTTCATATGTCACAACGTCGCTTCACTGATGTTTAAATGTTCATCGCAAATGTGGCGATTCATAAGTTTCAGTTATCGTATTAAAATTGCTATGATTTTTGTGGCATCTATAAAGGGATTGAATTTCTCTGGTTTCAAAGCTTGTAAAAGATTCTTGATACAAGGTTTTTTTATTTATAATAAGAATTTTTGCCATTGGTCGCATTTTTCTAGAAACCAAATTAATTTTGTAATGTTTCCTGTGCAAATTTAAGTTTCGGCTCCAAACACACAAATCAATTTATCAGACTGGGCAATTAGAAAAATTCGATCCGCCTTCAACCTCTGGAATACTTTCTTCTTCAATAGCTCAGCTACCCTCATATGCGTAGTAAGGCTGACTGGTGGGTCTCGTAGAGAATATTTTTAATCTTTCCGGATTGTCTTCACATATCCTTTCATTATATCTTATATATTTTTAAGAATAGAAACACAGGCAAGAGAATGACGTGTTGACTTTGGCTTTGCTTGCTTGGCCTAAAGCATTGTTCGGTCTCATTGTGAAGTTCGGTTTCTGACTCTGATCCTAAATCTCGGTCAATCATTCAATAATAATAATAAGCATATATTTCCAACAGGTAACTACCCAATTCCAGGAAAATACATAATGAATAAATATGAAAAACATTGCTTTATTTCTATGTTAATTATACGGGCCCATTACTCAAAAATTGCAGATTTTCTACGGGGAGGGCTAAAGACGCGAGCACTGACTGTAAATGGGCCCAAATGACTGCAAGACTGTGGGATATATATAAAGAGACAGTGCAATGAGAAGAAGTTGAATCTTTTGTATAGACAACTTCGGTGTGCATAGAAATTTGCGAGCGTGAACCCCAAAATGATAAGCTTGAATTTCGTGGTTACATTTTGTGCTAAAATTTCGTGAGAAGTATATATGTATTAATTGGTCTCTTTCCGTCAAAGATTGTTTGAGCGATTTTTAAGTATTGTACTGGTGAACAATGTTAATTTCATGTTGAAAAAATTTTTTAAGATCATTTTCCAGTTGTATAATCAAATTGCGTGGCTTCACATTCTTCGTCTCTTTTTTTGTTTTAGACACTGTAATTAAATTTTTTCCATGTGTCCACTGATTTACCAAAATATCTTTACTGTTATCAAATTCAGCATATGGTAAAACTTTAGTAGAGCAGACTTTGCACAGTTTCAACAAACATTTTTCTCAATAACGATTGCAACAATGAATTTGTAATCCTGTTTGACAATTTTCGAAGCTAAGAATCTTATATTTTTTGAAGTAGATAACTTTAGATCAATATTTTTATGTACGATACAGGCACAAGTATCGCGATCTGTTAATTTAGAAGTAACGACGCAAAATGGACGTAATCTACAAAACAGTGAATAACCAATTGTCAACGTTTTTGATTGCAGAAACTTTTGTTGTAAATTTGTTAATCAGTCTAGCAAATACCTTTTTTGTTCTTTGTTTTATTGCGAGTAATACACCCCTTTTTCTTGCTGGAGCGCCACTACTATCGTCTTCATAAAATCTGTGAACCATTTGGACTGCTGAATTTTTCTTAGTTTTCTTATTTTTTTTAGAAGTTTTGCGCCAAAGTTTGTTTTATACAATATACCTTTTCGCCAAAGTTTATATTTTTCTAGTTTGGGACCAGCCAGAAGCTGGTTAAAGTTGGATTTTTCTTGATGAGTTCGAGCTTTTGAAATATTTTCTGTAACTTGAGCCTGCAAAACTGCGCCAAATAAAGCCTTTTTGAACAGTTCACTACTTTGATTAGGATCTTCTGCCATTTGTTCTATTTTACATTTAGGTGTGAGTAATTGCTTCGATTTCTTAATTTATCGTTTCAGTCTATTGTACTTCTTCTGTTGAGTGTTAAGTTTCTTCTTCAAATCATTAACAATCGCACATTTTTCTGTAGCACTTTATTTCTTGAATTTCGTTGATATCCGCTCCTTCGTTTTGCTTCCACTTGTCTAAGGTTTTCGTTATTGTTATTATTGGTCTGCGGTTCTGGAGCTCTATCTATAGAATATATATAGAAATCTACGTAAAATTCTTTTTCAATCTCTTATCAAACAGAAAAGTCTAATTAATAATTGCCAAATTAATAAAATAATATATTAATTTTGATTCACGACTATATTAAAACCGTGAAAGGTCAGATACGTACAATCGTGACGTTAATCACCCAGTATAATTCCGAAAATAAAATTCTTCCCTCAAGGTCATGAACTAACAGGCAATCAGCCACCCCGAAACTATACTAACTCTATTTATTCAATCAGAAAATTTTCCAACAGCCATGTATCCTTTGCACATAACCAATTGAAAGCTTCAATTCAACTTTGAATAAACACTATCAGTAATTCAAATAAAAACAATATATCGTGAACGGTATAGACTTCAAATAGACTATCAATGAACTTGGAGAAAAATAGAATATTTTTCTCAATCTAGGCTTCTAATTAACAACTAGTGAATTCACCAAGCAAACAACAATAAAATACTATTTTCCACAATATAGATTCAACATGAACTATCAATTAACTCAACGTAAAATAGAATGTCCTTCAAAATATAGACCTCAAATAAACTGTCAGCAGTTACTGTTCTGCGCAGGAAAAATAAAAGAATTGGATCCTTATTTTAAACTGTAATAAATCAGCCACCGAAAACTATGCCTGTTGTGCGTAAAATGCAGAGGTCCAGGCAAATATTTTAACTTTTGGAAAATCTTCCCTACTAATACGATCAACAAAATATAAGATGCTGTAATACTCTACTAGGAATTGACGTAAAATAGGTGACGAATAAAATAACTACTATTTGACAGCTATTCTACTCTATGCTTCCGAATTGTCAATCCGCTTGACTTATAACGGTCAGGTTAGAATATGAAAATATAAAAATTATTAAACAATCCTATTCAGAACCTGATAAAATATTACAGTAATTATTTAAATCATTCAAGAATTGTACACCTGAATTGAAAATAAATGTGCGAATTAATTGAGTAGAATCTTTATGAATATCGTTTACTAGAGATGTGCACCAGATGTAGTTTCCAACACAAAAAATATACGAAAACGATATTGAATAATTTACGTTCTGAAAATCGTATTATTGGAATATCTACCCTGAAATAACTTTTAACTGGAAACGAAGAAATAAATCCGGCAAATATAATAACTATAAGGATCAATCTATAATCGTTCAATAATTAGCCCTGGAAATACCTTCGAATATATTCCAAATTAAAACATCCAAAAGAAGCAGTAACTAATTGAATATGATATCAAACTTTACTTTCTTTCCACTGAATAAATTCTATACGCTAAATCGTTCAAGATATAAAAACAAATGCAGAAAATATGAATGGTAACAGCAAGAGAATTACAAGGTAATTGACTTACCAATATTTCACTAATCTTCACTAAATTAAAAGAAGCACTAGCTGTAGTCTATATATTAATAAAAACAATATGAGAATGAAAAGAAACTTTGAAGAAAAATCAATGAGCACTAAAAATCAATTGAAAAAGTTAAGAACACTGGAGCTTCAAGAGAAAATTAGAGAATTTAATTTGACACACTGGAGCATTAAGCGAGAACTTAAGAAGTATCTAATTTGAAGGTGCAGGCCTATTTATAACCTCTGTGACCCTACTCCTAAATTTTCCACAACTTCTCTGGAATGCGGCTAAGAGATAAGATAACGAACTCCATCTTTGTTTTTCTAGCAAAAAAAAAATTTATGAAAAACCTCAAGTTAATTATAATTACGAAGAAGCAAGAAGAGTTTTCAAAACTATTTTTATTTATTATTTTAAAATAGAAGCTATACAATACGATGTGAGTTGTATGAGAGCTAAGTTAGAAGTCTCTTAGAAGTCTGTTAGAAGTCTTAGATGAGAGTATAGTTGCTTAATAAATAGACTATCTTAAACAATGAAAGTACTATTCTAATATTAGAAATGCATGATGGCTATTTTATATGTGAATCGGCATTTTCGGGTATATATCTCCTCCATCCCTAAGTTGAAAAAATAAAGGATTTATTTTTTTGATGAGGTTTGACGACTATTTCTTTCTGACGGTCTTCTTTTAATTCCTGCAGTTCCACTTCTTCCACTTTGACTGTTCTTGATTTTTGTTTCCATAGAATGAAAAATATCGAACTTATCAACTTATAATTATAATTATTAATTATAATTAGAATTGTAGAGAATATTGATGTTGATATTGCATCTGGAACCTGGGGTTTTCCAATTGGCGTCAACTGCTTGGCTAAATTATTTATTTCATACAAGTTTTCAAAATCTATTTTTGTTAAATTGGAACTCTGAAAATCATTCTTACTACTGGTGACTGGTATTTTGAGCCTTGGTAAAATCAACGATGTTCTTTTATTATCCGTAAATGTTACTTGAGTCCCTAATATTTGATAAAACGTTAAAATATTGTTGAATCTTGGGATTTGTGAAGGTTCATATATTTTCCTCAAATAAGTGACCATTTCTTGAATCTCTCTACTAGAAATAATAGAATGATGTATGGAATTTAGTTTCGCGAATAAAATTGCGTTTTCAATATTATCAATGAAGGATATCAAATTTTGCAAATCTAAATTTATTTGACTTATTGTTCCTTGAAAAGTTATGTAATTTTCCCAGTTCTCTATCGTTGTATGAATAATTAATTGAAACTTTTTCAAATTATTTTCTAATTTCATCTGATTTTGCCAGAGTGTGGTTAAAGATTTATTATAATGATTTATTAATTTTGTATATAATGAAACTTGCAAATTGACTTCGTGCACAATTTCTTTCTGTTTACTTTGTAACATGTTAATTGCTTTATTATATTTCTTGTCGTCATCAGAATCTAAGGTACCAAATAACCATTTATTTAATTTACCTATTCCATTGAATAATCCTCTTTTTACTCGAATGTGGATAGAGATATTTTCAATTTTTCTTTGTAATGTTTGAATTAAGAATTGAGTTCTACTTAATATTCCATTTGCTAAGCCGTGATAAGATATTGGGTTTTCGTTTGAATTGTTCATATCAACTATTCTCTCTCTAACTTGTATAAAAGCGTTGTTTAAAGCATCTGCTTGTCGAATTATTTCGCTCAAATCTACATAATGAATGAATGAATGCTTCGTATAAATAATTCTACATGGTCCTAATCTTATGGGTAGTAATAGGTTATCTAATGATGTGACTGTAATTTCTTCATCACTGTTTCTGATCGCTGTTATTCTGATTATCAGGTATACTAGGGTCGTCCAAAATTTCATTTCGCTGTACCTGTAAAACATTCGCTCATGTTTGCTGAAGAGAGTTTGGAATAGTATTTGAGGGAGATGGAAAACACTTTTCTGGAAGACCCGCAAGTTGTCATCTTCTTAAAAGAGCTGCCCATTTCTTCCCTAGTGTTCCAAGTTCCTTGGTCACTGATCTGTGCTAATATACTCAGATCCTCCTTGAATGTGCCGAATATAGAATGGAATAGCATTTGGCGGTCAACACTCTCTGACATGTTCCCTTCTAATTCCCATTGGAATTGTGCAGCTAGGTTGCAAAAATAGAAGCCACCATTTCCCGATATGTTGAACCACTCCAAGAAGTTGTCGAGAGTCATTGCTGGGATTTTCTTTCCGTTGTCAGCAGTGATTTCCTTGTTTGGCACTATTAAATCCGCTATGACACAAAACATGTTGAGAGGGAAGAACATACGGTGTGCCTGTCTGGAAGTGGTGATTAACAGTATATCTGCTAACAAAGATACTATCCCTCTCACTTCACTAGCCTTTCTCCCTTTGACCATATCCAACACTTCATCGATGACCGGTATATGTGCCATTGATCTCTTTGCCGCGTCAGTCCACTTCCTCCTGTATTTCTCCTCTGTCCTAATATGACATAATAGAGCCGTCATAGGACCGACGCTTTGGGACGTGGAGCTGCGTTTTTCAGGAGGATATGTGCAGCCCTCTAATAGTATGTGATGGGAGCCATTGAGACCGTACTTCTCAACAGGGAAGCTTTGCATGGTGTCCCCGTTGCGTCCTATAGGCATCTGCGAGTGTCCAATTCTCAGCTCCGTGAGTCGAAGATTGTTGGCGGCGAAAAAATCCAGATACGGAGCTGCGGTACCGTACCAGTTTTTTGGTCTGTAATGGTAAATTTTTTGAACTCCAATCCCGTGGCAGTGGCAGCACTCTTTACGCTTTTGATTGCGTCTTAAAATCCCACTGTGTATGAGACTCCTTTACTGTTCAGAGTGAATTCTTTTTCTCTTTCGCTTTCTTCCCCGCATTCCCTGTAATGTTGTTGTCTCGTTGCTTCAGGATGGTGAAGGAGGTGAACACTATGCTTGTGATCTGACTTGAAAGACTGATGTTTCGGCCGGTAGGATCTACATCAGACACCATGTCGTGTATGTTTTTGTAAGCCAAAATGATAAATTTAAGGCATTTTATTTTCTTGTCCTTGTTCGGGGCGACTCGGGATTTCTTTGCTGATGAGATCTCTCCTCCGTCGTTTGGGTCCACTGTATGATTTATTGCTCTCTTAGTAGCTGTCTTTGTTGGCGCAATGGGCTCTGTTTCCATAAAAATTTTATTATCCGTAAATGTTACTTGAGTCCCTAATATTTGATAAAACGTTAAAATATTGTTGAATCTTGGGATTTGTGAAGGTTCATATATTTTCCTCAAATAAGTGACCATTTCTTGAATCTCTCTACTAGAAATAATAGAATGATGTATGGAATTTAGTTTCGCGAATAAAATTGCGTTTTCAATATTATCAATGAAGGATATCAAATTTTGCAAATCTAAATTTATTTGACTTATTGTTCCTTGAAAAGTTATGTAATTTTCCCAGTTCTCTATCGTTGTATGAATAATTAATTGAAACTTTTTCAAATTATTTTCTAATTTCATCTGATTTTGCCAGAGTGTGGTTAAAGATTTATTATAATGATTTATTAATTTTGTATATAATGAAACTTGCAAATTGACTTCGTGCACAATTTCTTTCTGTTTACTTTGTAACATGTTAATTGCTTTATTATATTTCTTGTCGTCATCAGAATCTAAGGTACCAAATAACCATTTATTTAATTTACCTATTCCATTGAATAATCCTCTTTTTACTCGAATGTGGATAGAGATATTTTCAATTTTTCTTTGTAATGTTTGAATTAAGAATTGAGTTCTACTTAATATTCCATTTGCTAAGCCGTGATAAGATATTGGGTTTTCGTTTGAATTGTTCATATCAACTATTCTCTCTCTAACTTGTATAAAAGCGTTGTTTAAAGCATCTGCTTGTCGAATTATTTCGCTCAAATCTACATAATGAATGAATGAATGCTTCGTATAAATAATTCTACATGGTCCTAATCTTATGGGTAGTAATAGGTTATCTAATGATGTGACTGTAATTTCTTCATCACTGTTTCTGATCGCTGTTATTCTGATTATCAGGTATACTAGGGTCGTCCAAAATTTCATTTCGCTGTACCTGTAAAACATTCGCGATATATTTGGTTTGAGATTTGTTTATGATTTTGTACATAATAAGATAAAGTCAAATGATCATTCATATCGAAAGGATCGGGATTATTTATATGTTCTTTGATAATTTCAAATGGCGTAAATTTTGTTACGGAATGAATAGAATTGTTATAAGATAGAATGCAATGTTTCATTAGTTGGTCTACAGATAATTCGTAGTTTGTATCTCTGAAGCATCTGAAATGTTCAATCAGTGTTGAATGGAAACGTTCGACTGGTGAATTGGAATAACTATTTTTTGCCGTTGTAAAATGTAGTTCTATTTTGTGTAATTTACAAAAATCCTCTAAATCATGATTTTTAAATTCTGTTCCATTATCTGCTGTTATTTTATAAGGTAAACCATGATGTGAGATGAAAGTCAATAAAGAAAACTATCGAGGTTCCGCTTATACTTTTAATTGGGTATGCTTGTCCATATCTTGAGAAAGCGTCGATCACTGTTAAATATGGTGAATTTGAAATTTTAAATACATCGATATGTATATGGTCAAACGGTTTGTTAGCTGTCGGTGTTAGATTGAATTTAATGATGGGTGGATTTCTGTCATATTTGTTTTTCAAACATGTTTTACAATTATTTACGTAATCTTCAATATCTTGTGATATTCTTGGCCAATAATAATGTGATCCTATAAAATTTTTCAATTCATTTATTCCACGTTGTCCCTTCTTATAGACATGATAATACTTTAATTTTTCTTTCTGTTCATTTTCATTAATAATGTCTTCAAGTATTTTCGTGGACTGTGTAAATTTGAAAGCTGTGTTTTGAAATAAGTCTTGAACTATTGTTGCAAATGTTTCTGATAATAATGGTGGTCTGAAATATAAGAAATAACGTTTTTTCGGGTCTATGTATTCTCTTACGAATTGTACTACGCCTTGTTCTAGGTTTCTTTGAGGTAGTACGATATATAATCTATTATTGTCAAATATTTTTTCTTTTGTCACTTCCAAATCCAATGTTTCATTGCATGTTAGTATTATCTGATTTTTATAGAAATTTATAGCTTTATCTGTTATAGGAATTGATAAAATAGGATTTTCTAAAGATGTATGAACAGTTTCAGTTTCTTCTTGTTTATAATTATTATCTGGTGGTTTAATTTGAATGTCTGAAAGAATTTTTATTTTGCTAGAATCATTAAGTATGTTCGATACTTCTTCTCCTGATAATTCGGGTAGTGGGAATATTCTATCGATTTCATCTTGAAATATCTCATCTAGGTCGTCGATATTAACACAAAGTGAATCGGTTTCATTGGCATTGATATTACATTCGGGATTTCTTGATAAGCAATCAGCTACTTTATTTAATGATCCTTTTTGTTAATTTATTTTGTAATCGAATTATTCAAACGCCATCTTACGAGACGTGAATTTGGTTCTTTTAATGAAAATAGCCATTGAAATGGTTCGTGGTCATTTAAGATTTGAAATTCTTGTCCAAATAAGTATGGTCTGAAATATTTGCAACTGCATACTATTGCTAATAATTCTTTTTCTATTGTGGAATAATTTATTTCCGCTGCGTTAAGTGTTCTGGATGCGTATGCTATAGGGTGTCCTTGTGATAATACAGCACCAATAGCATAGTTTGAGGCGTCTGTCATTAATTCAAATTTCTTATTAAAATCTGGGTATGCCAGTATTGGTTCTGATGTTAATAAATTTTTACATGTGTTAAAACAATCTACGAATTCTTTCGTATGTTCTACCTTTTGATCTTTCTTTAAGCAATTAGTTAAAGGTTTCGTAATCTTTGCAAAATTTTTAATAAACTTTAGGTAATATCCTAATACTCCTAAAAATGATTTGACGTGTCTTTGCGTTTTTGGTATTGCGAAATTTTGTATCGCTCTAATTTTGTTTTTATTTGGTTTTATCCCTTCCGGTGTTATACAGTGTCCTAAAAATTCTACTTCCTTACGTAAAAATTCAGATTTATCTAGTTGAATCTTTAAATGAGCTTCTCTTAATTTTAAGAATACAAGTTTCAAATTTTGTAAGTGTTCTTGTAAACTCGTGCTAAAAATTATTATATCATCCATATACACCATACGAATTTTGTTTTGTATATCTTTTAAAATTTCGTCCATTGCTCTCTGAAATGTGGCGGGTGAGTTTTTCAAACCCATGGGCATTCTCAAAAATTCATAATGCCCATTATCAATACTGAATGCTGTTTTCTCGATTGACTTTTTGTCCATTTCTATTTGATAAAATCCACTTGTAAGATCAAGTGTACTGAAATACTGTGCTCTACCAAGTTTATCTAAGATCTGTGGTATATTTGGAATTGGGTATCTGTCAGAAATTGTTTTTTTGTTCAATTTTCTGTAATCTACTACTAATCGCCATTTTTGTTTTCCTGATGCGTCTAATTTTTTGCTTACTATCCATATTGGGGCACTCCACGGACTACTAGAGGCTCTAATGATACCTTTTTCTAACATTTCGTTAACTTGTCTTCGTACTTCTTCTTTATGACAGTAAGGGTATCTGTATGATTTAGCATGTATTGGCACTTCATCCGTTGTTTTGATTTTATGTTTAATATTTAACGTGAAAGTTAGTGGATCTCCTGGTTTTGAAAATATATCATGAAATTCTTGACATAATTTTGTTATGCTTGTTTGTTCTTCAGAATTCATATGTTCTGTTCTAATGAAATTTTTAACGTCAATTTTATTCTTTTGTCTTTGGGAAATTGCATTTTCATTCTGATTGAAATAGTTGAAATCGTGAGTTTCGTATAGCGAATTTGAAAATGGGTACGCAATAAGAGGTTTCGTTAGAATATTCGTAATAGCTCCGTTCGTAGGATTGACTATTTCTACATTTGCAAATCCATTCTTTGCGATGGTTAATGTTTCGGGTATACGTAGTACTCCTAAATTTGTTTCACTTACTAAAATTTCTCCGTTAAGAATTGTTACTGGAAGGCTCTTAAGTCATTTTTCGAATGGCCCTACCGTAACTTCAAATTTTTTATCTTCCGGTGTTCTAAATTTTATTGGAATATTTACATTGTTGTTGGATGATACACAATTAGAAAAGTCTATATTTAGATTCATTGCCATTGAGATTTACAACCCTTGGTTTTTTTTTTTTTTTTTTTTTTTTAACAATCTTTATTTACATAATTTTAACAAATTCATATACAATATTTATTATACAGAACTGTGTACATTATATTATAATTTCTCTCAGCGCCAGGCACCTGTTCTCACTGAAATTTTGAATTTTTTCTGTTTTCATTATTCTATTTACAATATTTTTTAACTATTTTCTTTTCTCGTTGAGAGAACCCAGTTCATTGAGATTTACAACCCTTGGTGAGCCTCAACAATTTTGTGTATGTGTAGGTGTGTGATTTTACTTGTGTGTGAAGTGTGTGTCTTTTGGGTTTTCATTATTTTAGCAAGATATTATGTATCAACTTATGTTTTATTTTGAATGGTAATGTTTCATGATTTTGTTGAATGATTTTGTCTGTGTATTTCGTATTCGGTGCTTGTTCGTCAAAGAATTGTTGCGTTTGTTTTTTAATTTCCTGTTCAATGGTCGTTATGTTTGCTTGTTCGTGCAGTGTATGTATCGGTGTGCTTCTAGGTAGTTTTAGTATTTTTCTTAGAATTCTATTTTGAAATATTTGCATTTTTGTATAGTTGTGTTTGTGCGTCCTGTTCCAAACGGGACAAGCGTATAATATTATTGGTCTTATTGCGGCTTTGTATAATAGTAATTTTATGTTAGTTGGAAGTGTGCTTGTTTTGTCGAGTAGTGTATGGTATTTCGTCGATATTCCTATTGCTTTATTTACTTGTGCGTGTATATGCTTTGTGAACGTTAATTTTTTGTCTAATATCACCCCTAAATATTTTGTATTATTTGTTGGTTGTATTTGTGTACCGTAGAATGTAAGTTTCGTCGTGTTTTTTGTTTTTGTTTTCGCTGTGAAGTGCGTAATGTGTGTTTTATCAGCGTTGATTTTGATTTTCCATGTGTCATAGTATTTTTCTAGCTTGTCTATGTGTTTTTGTATATTTTTAATGTTTTGTTCGTCTTTCCAACTTTCCGATATTATGGCAGTATCGTCCGCAAATAGCGCTATTTCTGTTTTGTCATGTCTAGGTAAGTCATTAATATAGTAGTTAAAAAGAGTCGGTGATAGTATTGCTCCCTGGGGAACTCCTGCTGGTATGTTTTGTTTCTCAGATAGTGTATTATGTAATTTGACCTGAAATGTTCTTCGTGTTAAGTATGATTGTATAATTTTTATTATGTACAGTGGGACTTTGGATTGGATTAGTTTGTATAGAAGGGCCTCGTGCCACACCGTGTCAAAGGCCTTTTCTATGTCTAGAGTAAGAATTGAAGTAGTTTTTCTGATATTATAATTTTGTGTTATTTTATTGATGATTCTAGCTAATTGCAATGTTGTGCTTTTTGCTTTTTGAAATCCAAACTGTTCTTTGATTATTGGTGTTATTGAGGTTTTTTCGTGCTTTTGAATTCTTTTGTGAATGACTTTTTCCAAGACCTTCGACATGGTTGGCAAGAGGCTGATAGGACGGTAGTTTTGGGGAAAGGTAGGATTTTTTCCAGGTTTTTTGAATGGAAGAACTAAAGCGTTTTTCCATTCTTTCGGGAAGTATTGAAGTGATATGCATGAATTTATGATATGTGTAATTGTAATAAGCATTTTTTTGGGTATGTGTTTAAGTGTTTCGTTCGTTATTTTATCTTCCCCAGGGGCTTTCTTTTTTGGAAGTTCTCTTATTTTTCTAATTTCATAAATATTTGTCATTTCGTTTCTGTCTACGTTTTGCGTGTCTTTGAGTGTTTTTCTGACTGTTTTCTTAATTTTATTTTCGATGTTAAATGTTGAATAATTTTCTGTTATTTTATGATTATTGTGTAATGTCTGTGCTATGGCGTTTGTTTTGTCTTCGTCTGTGAATTTAAGTCCGTTTGTTGAATGTATTGGTGGAATCGTATTGTCTTGTGTACTTGTTTTCAGATTTTTTGCTATTTTCCACATTTCGTTTGCGTTATTTTGTACGTTTCTAAGTAATTCCGTCCAGCGTTTCGTTTTTAGTGAGTTGATACTGCCATTAATATAGTCCGTTAATTCCTTTATATCCTGTTTGAGAAATACGTTATAATTTGTATGGAGCTTTCTTCTAAATTTATTTTTTAATTTAATTAAATTTTCAATATTTTCTGGAAGTTTAATTTCGTAATTTAATCTGCTTATTTTGGTATTCTGTCTGTACGTTTGTTGTATGAACTGTGTTAAATTTTTTATTGTTTGATCTATTTGTTTTTCTGTTGTGAGTTGTGTTTTTATTGATACATAGTTATTGTTAATTGTTTTTTGAAAATTCCGCCAATTTGTGTTGTGTTTTGTCCTGGTGTTTGGTTTGTTTTGTGGTATGTTTGTCTGTGATAGTCTTATGTGTACTGGTAGGTGATCAGAGTCTAGTGCGTTAGTCGTTTCTATTTTTTGGATGTTATTGCTTTTATTTGTTAATAATAAATCTATTGTCGATGGATCCTGCATGCCGTTATATGGGTAATGTGTGTGGTTGTTCTGTGGAAAGTGCAGTGTGTATTCTGGATGTTCATTAATTAGTTTTTTGATGTTGCGTCCTATTGTGTTTGCGTTTTTGCAGTTCCATGATGGATGTTTAGCATTAAAATCACCTATCAGTGTTGTATTTTTGTATTTTCGTAATGTGCTGTGTATTGTGTTAATGTCCAGTTTCGTATTGTTTGGTATGTAAGTGTTTATTATGTGGATGTCTCCGATTTGTAGAGTTTGTGTTTCTATGTTTTCTATTGTGTTGTCTATTTCTGTAACGCTTATATTCTTTCTGTAATATGTTACTAGTCCGTGTGCTTTCCCGTTTGGCTTGTTTAATGGTATATAGTTTCTAATTTTTGGTGGTGTCATTTTATTGAGTTTACTTTCTTGAATTAGTATGATGTCAATGTCTGTTGTTTGCGTGAGGTGTTCAAGCTCGTTCGTTTTGTTTCTTAGTCCGTTTGCGTTCCATGTTAGTATGTTAATAATTTTTTTATTTAGTATTTTTTTAAATTGCGCTGACATTTTATTTACCATAAGTGATACTTAACTCTTGGATAATCATGATTTTTTCAAACTCAGTACTCGCTGCGCTTAGCCTGACATTCATATTTTGTATTATTTCTATAGTTCTTTTTAAGTTACATAATTGATTTAATTTACTAATTTCTTCCATCATTGTTTGTAAGTCATGTATATTATTGTTATTATTTGTGTCTTGATGTGTTTTGTTTATTTGTGAATTTACTAGTGCTTGGCTGTATGAAACTGTTGGTTTAATGTAAGTACTTGTTTTTATTACTGCAGGTGTTATGTCTTTTACGTGTTTTGTGTGATTATTTGTTGAGGACTCACCATTTGCTGTATTTGCTGCCGTCTGGGCCCTCTCGACGTGTTTCAGGTACTCTGGGCAGCCGGAGTAGTTTGCTGGGTGTGGTCCCTGGCAGTTTGTGCATTGTGGCGGCGTCTGTCCCCTGATGTTCTTGCATTCTCTTGTCCAATGTGCTTTCGTACATTTTACGCATCTTGGAGCTAAGTTACAGTTGGCGCTTCCATGCCCAAAGCGCTGGCACCTGTAACATTGTGTGATTCTTGATTTCCTCGCATAGGGCTCCCATGCTAGTTTTATATTATCCATCGTTTTTATTTGCCTAATTTGTCTCGAGTCTGTGTTCTTCTGAAATTTCACTAGATATGAAGCCGAGTGCTCTGTTTTTCCTTTCAACCTTATTACTTCGTTGACGTTCACTTTTTCATTCTTTAGATTTTCTAGTATTTCATTTTCGTCCATATGTGGTGCAGCTTTCATCACCAATTTTTTCTCTCTGTTTTCCCTCAGCGTGAAAGTGTAGAACTGTACATTGCTTTTTCGTAGTTCTGATTTGAGACTTTCCGCTGCTTCACTATTGTGCGGGAATATTTTTATTTCTCCATTATTAGAATATTTTGCATGAAATTTATTTTTCGTAATTTTCTGTATCTGTTTATGGAATGTTTGAAAATTGTTTATTCGTGATTTAATAATTACCGGGGGTAATTTTTTGTACTCTTGCTCATTCTGGTTTTGTTCTATATTTTCGTCGTTATGTACTTCCGTTATTTCTCCTTCACATTCTTCTTGTAACACCCCGAATCTATTATAGATTGGTGTTTGCGACTTATTTTCATCCTTTGGAGAGCTGCTTTTCTTTTTGTTTCTTATAGTTTGGAAATTACTTTCCCTTGACGTAGTGGGCGTTTCTGTTTCTTTATTTTGATTTATTTCTGTTAGGACGTTTCTGACTGTTTTTATCAGCTCCTCGTCATATTCGTATTCACTTTCACTTGTAATTTGATTTTCAGTTTCCTGCAAGCTTGTACTTTGCTTTTCCACTGATTTTCTCTTCCCCCTCGCTTTACCCATGATTTTCATGAGTAAATATACTTTTTATTACTTTTCTCTTTGCTTTCACGATGTTCACTCGTCGACTTTCAATCTAATAATCATCAATCAAAATAATATCTCAATAATATAATAATATAATCAATCTCTATCATTCATTGCCATTATATCTGATAGTCCTAATATACCGTCGAAAAATTCATGGAAGTCGTATAAGATAAAATTAATAATATAGTCGCTGTGAAATTCTGCAAACGCTGGGATTTCTGCTTGATATCTTACTGTTTTCTTCACGAACGCTGATGTCATATTCACAGTGGAATGGTAAATACAATTAGGAAAATATTGTTCTGCAAATCTAGGTCTTATCAATGATCTATTACTTCCTGTGTCAATAAGTAATTTCATATTTGGATTTCTAATTTCAATATATGGTAAAGGAGTGTTCGCATTTATTTCTAAATCTGTTGAATTTGTTCCGAGGCTTTTATACAAAAATTTTCAGTTTCTCTGATTGGATTTTCACCTATTTGATTATGACATATTGGATTGTTTGGACATTCAACATTACTTGGAATTCTGGGGTCGTTTATTTCGTTTACATCATATTCACGATTATTTTCTGGTTGCTCATGGTCATAGTTGTATAATTCTTCCGCTATAAAATTTCTGTTTCGATTATAATTATTGAATTGATGTTTCCAATTATTTCTATATGAATTGTGAGTATTCGGTTTATTGAATTTACTATTAACAGATGGGATTCTGCTTGTTGTTGACATAGATTCCGGATTCGGCATTTGATTTCTTTGAATCTGATTTGGCTTAAACACATTTTGTGGTCTACCGAAGACTTTATATTTATTGGTTGACTAGGAAATGTTGGTTTAAAATTATTAGAATATTGATTATAATTCTGATAATCATTAAATTTGGTATTCACTTGTTGATAATTTGGATTTTGATAGTTTGATTGATAGCGTGAATTATTATATGTATAATTTGGTCTTTGTTGGTTATTTCATTGGTAATTTTCTTTTTGAAAACTATTAGTCAGATTTCCGTACAAACGTTCAAAATTATTGAATTCATCTATATAAGCCATTGCGTCCTCTAATGAATCTGGTTTCTTTAGGTGCATGTTATTACTTAGTACACCTGTGCATCCTGCAATAAAAGTGTCTAAGGCTATTTTATCAGTGTTTGATTTGGAATAGTTTCTCATTTACTTGTTAGATTATTATCATTACTTATTCTCTGAGCTGTATTACTTCGTAATAATTGTAATCGTATTCCAAAATCATGCATAGTTTCATTTCTCTGAGGTCTAGTTCTGGTAAGTTCTTGAATTAATAAACAATCTAAATTTCTTCTATCTGAAAAGCATTGTTTCAACGCGGATTTTATATCATTCCAAGAAAGTAATTCTGCACGAATTCCTACTAGTAATTCGGCTTTTCCGATCAATTTTTCCTGTATACATTCTAATACTAGCCTATTCAAGCTTTCGTCATTATGGGTACTGTAATTATTTACTAATTTGTCACAATTTGATAAGAATTTATTTAAAGTATTTGGATCGCCGTCATATGGTTTGATGTTTCTTAATTTAAATTTTAAAACTTCTAAATTAATTTGTATCGGTTCTTGCGCTGAGGGATTCATATTTATTTTTCTATTTCTACTTATTTTAGATTTTCCTTTTATTGATAATTGTTGAAATTTATTGAGTAGATTTTCAACGTTACTCATTCACTTATTTACTAGTATATATTGTAATATTTGTTTGATTATATTCTTCAATGAAATAATCTCTTATTTAATTATTTTTTTTTTCGTTACAATATTAATTTATTTTTCTGTTTCCTTCTCTGTTATTTTCTTTACTTCACTTAATATTATCTCCCTATCTTAAAAGTAAGTGGGAGAGGCGAAAGGAACTTTGGCACTTACAGTTTTAGCCTGGAGCACGAAGTTTCTTCCCCGACTTCTTCTCTCTACTCTGGATTGGATGGCTTCTTCTTCTTCTTCTCACTGTTGAAGATTTCTTGCAGATACGCGCTAAAGTGTTGAGACACTAAGTTGCAAAAGTCACTTCTTCCAACACGAACTTCAGTTGAAAAAGTTAGTCTTACGGCACAACGCGAATTCTTCCTTTTCTCGACTGAATGTATTGAAATTGTTCGTTTTCCAACCGCACGTATCCTACCGACTGCGCCAATTATAATTACGAAGAAGCAAGAAGAGTTTTTAAAACAATTTTTATTTATTATTTTAAAATAGAAGCTATACAATACGATGTGAGTTGTATGAGAGCTAAGTTAGAAGTCTCTTAGAAGTCTGTTAGAAGTCTTAGATGAGAGTATAGTTGCTTAATAACAATGAAAGTTTCACGTCGGGGTCACCAATTTAGCGGGGTTGTGTGTATGATATTAATTGATGAATTTGTATTACACTACCTCCTGTTTATTTATCTGATGTGTGAGGGAAGGTTCAATTGAAATACACTTCGAAGAACTTTTAAATTTAACTTTATTTTAGAACTAACAATATTGTAGGATATGACTTATTAGGACGCACTGTACTCTAGACTCGTTTCTTCTCAACTCTCTCGAATCTTTCCGTGTCTCTGCTTTTATACATTTTCAACAGTATTTAACAATGGAAATGTACGTGACAATTTGACAGGATTCAAGATTTACAGATTCCAGAATCATAAGATTTCTACATAATGAAAAATGAAAATTACAAAGAGTTTATTACTTAACGAGGGTACAGTATTAAGCGGAACGTGCAAGTTAGTTACTATAAGTTTTATTACTGTTCCCTTCGATAACTTACCCCGGTGGGAGGTAAAAGTTGAACTATGAATTGCCAATCCGAATCGAGGATATTCGGAGAAGTTATTGCAATTAAAACATAAAATGCAATATTTTACAATATTATGGATTACTTCAGAAACGAGTCTGAGAAACGAATAACAATGAATTTAATACTTAAATAGGGTACCCTATTAGACGGGACGTGCAAATCAGTTATAAATAGTTTTATTACTGACCCTTCAATAGTGCACCCCGGCGGGAGCTGTATTAGCCAAAAGATGGCAGGTAAAAACTGAAATAAGAATATATTCATTGGGAGACGAAAATGAGCCGCCACATCACCCCCCTGCCAGTGATTTTGAATCACGAAAGTCCAGCCTGGTAGCGATCAGGAAAGTGGACACGTCTGCCTGATCTGGTTAGTCGACCTGGAAGATGATGATTCAGTTCTGCAGGAGCATTAGCTTCCTCTGGTGGCTGATTTGAGTCTGGTGGTGATGGCGGAGCTTGTTCTGGTAAAACGGGATCTGCTGGTTGCGGGATGGGACCTGGTGAAATGAGGATATAGTCGTCGTTGGCGTCGTGGGTGACTGGCACGTCGATAGGATTGTCGTCTGTAATGTAGGCGGGCTTCAGCCTGTCAACACTGACTGTGACTTGGCGTCCGTTATTGTTGATAACAAAGAATTTGCTTCCTCGGCTCACAACAGGATATGGACCATCGTAAGGTTGTTGAAGAGGACTTCTCATGGCATCATGGCGAACGAACACGTGTGTACTTGTTGCTAGATCTTTGAAAATGAAGACACTTCGTTTTCTGTCATGATTAGACCCGCTGGTGGGACGAAACTCTTGAAAGTGATTTCTAAGCTCTTTGACAAACTGTGATGAGCCGTCATCCTTCACTTCTGGTGACTTTGGGGCCAAAAATTCTCCTGGTAAACGAATTGGTTGGCCATATACCATTTCTGCCACTGTAGCATCAAGGTCCTCTTTCCAAGACATTCGTATTCCTAAGAGAACTGTAGGTAAGCTCTCTGTCCAACGAGTTTGATGGCATCGTAGAGAAGCCTTTAATTGGCGATGAAACCTCTCAACGAGGCCGTTGGCTGCTGGATGGTAGGCTGTAGTATGTATCAGAGTAGACCCAATAACTTTGCTCAGGTGCTTGAAGAGGTGAGATTCGAACTGTCTACCCTGATCTGTTGTGATCCGCAGGGGCACTCCAAACCTCGAAATCCAGTGGTCATAGAATACGCGTGCAACCGTTGGTGCTTCTTGATCCCTCAGGGGTATCGCCTCGGGCCATCGTGAAAATCTGTCTATCATGGTAAGGCAATATCTGTAGCCTTCGGATAGTGGCATGACTACTATATCAAGATGAACATGCTCAAAACGACTAGAAGGTGGTGCAAATGTACCGACGGCGCTCTTCACGTGGCGTGTGATTTTCGAGCGTTGACATTCTACACATGTCTGCGTCCATTTCTTGCTATCTTTCTTGATGGAATGCCAAACATACCTCTCAGTTAGTAACTTCGTAGTAGCTTTCACACCAGGATGACTAAAGCGATGGACACTGTCAAATGCAATTTTTCGGAAGCTTGTTGTGACATAGGGTCTTGGTGCAGATTTTGTCACGTCGCACCACAATTCGTGGGTGGTTCCTGGAATTTTGATCAATCTGAGCTTTAGACTTGATGTTTCGTTTTCTATCAGGTTAGCAAGTTCGTCATCAGTCTGCTGCGATTTTGCTAAGGCTTCGTAATCGACTGATGTATGTAGTTCCTCAATTCTAGACAGAGCATCTGCTGCTACATTATCACTACCGGCTATGTGTCTTATATCCGTAGTGAATTGGCTAATGAAGTCTAGGTATCTGAATTGTCGTGGTGATGTCTGTGTGGTCTTGTGGCGAAAAGCGAATATCAACGGCTTGTGGTCTGTGTATATAGCAAATTTTCTAGCTTCCACCATGTGTCTGAAATGCTTGATGGACAAATATATGGCAAGGAGTTCCCGATCATAGGCACAATATTTACGTTCTGCCGGGCTGATTTTTTTGGAGAAGAAACTAAGCGGTTGCCATTCGTCATCCACCCATTGCTGCAGAACGGCACCTATGGCAAAGTCTGAGGCGTCACAAAACACAGCCAGTGGGGCGTCCAACTTAGGGTGTGATAATAATGCTGATTGCGCTAAGGCTTCTTTGCAAGCCTCAAATGCGGTAATGGCGTCAGGTGTCCATTGAAGTAGAGTTTTACCTTTGACTTTCTGTTTCAGTAAATCGTGCAACGGTGCTTGTATTGCCGCAGCTTTTGGCATAAACCTGCGGTAAAAGTTCAGCATTCCCAGAAATCGACGGAGCTGTTTGGCATTGTCTGGTTTCGGGAAGTTGCGTATTGCTTCAACCTTTTCTGGTAAAGGCTGCGTTCCGTTGCTTGATACCAGATACCCCAAGAATTTCACACTGGGTTGTCCAAACACGCATTTGCTTGGATTCAGGACTATGCCATAGTCCTTAAGTCGCTGGAAAAGTATCTCCAAGTGGGTTTGGTGCTCTTGCAATGACGTGGAGGCAATGAGGATGTCATCGATGTAAGCGTAGCAAAAATTGAGTCCACGAGTAACTTCATCTATGAAGCGCTGGAATGTTTGTGCAGCATTCCTTAGGCCGAAAGTCATATACGGAAACTCAAATAGCCCAAATGGTGTTGTGATCGCAGTTTTTGATATGTCTTTTTCAGCAACGGGTGTGGTCTGGGGAGTAAGACCAATATGGTCCGGTCGTAAATACGGGATCAGAGGTATGAGACCAACGTCCAAAATTCCTGATGGTATAGATTGGGTGAAGCGATCCAAACTGAGCCATTGAGTCGTACGGTTGTACGATATAGTTCTCTGGCGAACTATGGATAGCCTGATACGAATAAGGATGTTCGTCGGGGAAGGCGTGAGATATGGAGTGATAGATGTTCTCGTTCTGATGTTGAGACGATGATCGTGAAAATGTAGATTTAACAAGTGAGCACTGGGGTCCTTTAGGGGAGCATTCTGATAGGGTAGAAGAGTCTTTGAAGAAGGAGGAGTATACAGCCATTACTTTGCAGAGGCGGGAGAGCCAATCTGAGTTAGAAAGGTTGGTGAAGTCTTCAACTTCTGTGACATCATCTTCTTCTCGGAAGGAAGGAAGTCCAAGGTCTCTTCCAAATTCATGGAAGGTGTAATCTAGATCGGGAGTGGATTCGGGTGAGTATAATAGAACTGGGTTCAAAAGATAGTCTTTCTGAACGCGTGTCCATCTTTCAGCCTCAAATTCATTGCCGTAAATTTCATGGTCGGCAGAGTTATCGAAGGTGTGGGTGTTCGTGTAATCTGGGATATCGTTTATATCTGCATTCAATATACTATTGATGAAGTATAAGATGAGTGGAATATTAGGAGTTTCCAACTCATAAGAGTGAGCTGCACCGTTAAGATAGAGTTGAGAAAGGATATTAGGTCCGATCCTTCTAGGTAAATAGGGTGAGACGGGTCCAAATCTGGTAGAGTTGGATTCACTGGCAGAGATTGCTTTAAAGATAGGGACTAGCGGGCCGGGAATAGGGAAAGACTCCGGGGCTATTTCGTTAGTGAGTTCTTGAATAAATCTTTTACTATTACGAGATCCTACGTTAATAGAGGTTTGGGCTCGAAGGGTCTGAAGTAGAAAGATGATACCAAAGTATAGGCGTGAGATAAATGGGTGCCATTTATCAGCAAGTTCTAGAAAATAAAGATTGGTACTCAGTAGTAGGTCCATCTGGTGAATAATGTAATACATATTCTTAGAGGATGGGACAAAAAGGCTTGGTAAGGGTTTTAACCTTCTTACGAGGGGTAGTCGTGAATAGGGGGTCAAGATGAAGTTCTTTCCATCTATTTCAGGTGTGGCTACTTTCTTTGGCCTAAAGTCTGGTTCACTGGGCGTCTTGATTTCATCAATGATTGATGAGGAAGGAGTGGTTTTAGTAACCGTTCCTAGGGCGCTGACTGGAACAATGTTTAGAGTATTAATCTGCTCGGCATTTTCAATAGCTTTAACAAAAGGGGTGTCCATCGTTAAATGATTCTTTTAAAGCGGGTAAGTTCAAAGTTTATTAAATTTAGAAAACGAAGGTAATTAAATCTTCGGAAAACTATCTTAAACAATGAAAGTACTATTCTAATATTAGAAATGCATGCTGGCTATTTTATATGTGAATCGGTATTTTCGGGTATATATCTAGTTGCACGAATTTCTATGAAATAAGTGAGTATTGAAAACATTGACTGTTAACCAAAATATGAACTATCTTAAAAACATTGGGTTAACCGAGACTGAATTTGCCAATTCCTTTGAACGTTAAGAGCCCCCTATGACTAGTCCTATCCCTAGTACATCCTATTTATGTTTTCAACTGTCAGGCTGTATTTAGTAATCTATTTACTCTAAAATAACACTGTTTTCTACCAGTAATTACTTCTAAATAGCCCCTAGGAAATTGTTGTGTTTCTTACTACAATTTCACTGTCATTCTATACTACATAATGGGTACTATTTTACAATATACTGTCTTTAACATTATTTTCATTTCAAACGGTATATTTGAATGATATAACTTTTCAGATTTCAAGTTTCCTAATTATCAACTATTTCCTAATAAATATTGTCCTATTTAAGGCCCCAATTTTACTTGACAACTTGTGAAAGATATTATCTAGTGTTATCCTCATTTTACATAGAATCAGTTATTTACATATTCCTTGGCTTAAGCATTTTTCCTTAGTGAAATATCAATTTTCAAATCAAATCAAATTACACAAAAATTGATGTTTCCCTAATCCAATGAGTGAACTTCCACTCATTCAAAACACCCATTAACTGTTCAGCATAAATGCCTTACTTATGAAAGTCCCAATTATACTTTATCGCTTATATGGGGTATTAACCTATAAATAATATTTAACGTAAAATGATTATATGTAACTGAATTCTACATTTTCAATTGCATTTATCCACAATTATCTAATCATGTACTAGTATTTCTAGTCTCATAACAAGCATTTTTGATGAGTGAATTTTCACTTCATCACACAGTCTATAACTTTACAGCTTCTTAACTCAAAATATTAAACATTTTTATATAGATAACATAAACCCTAAATGACTTATTCATCCCTTAATATCTTTTTTTAAAGTTTCTAGGTCAATTTACTTATAACCTAGATTTAGATATTTTGCTTAGATCACAAAATATTGAACATCATTCCCTAGCTGTGTCTGTCAGTCCCTAGCACCTAAAAAAAAATTCAAAAGCTAGGGCCTGATGGCCCAGGGACTGACGTTTTGGAGTACAACTTAAGAGGAGGGGGGAAATACATGTAACCACCTTAATTTTTACCGTTTCTTGAGGATTTTCCAAACTGGGAAGGAGTAACTGAATCATTTTGAAATTTTGTGGGGTTTTTTTGTTATTCATTATATATTGAAATACAGATAAAAATTTTTTTTTCAAAATGGCTCCCGTAAAAATAAATCTGCCGAGATCTTCTCGGCAGACAATCCGTAATCGGCCAATCCGAAATATAACGATCATTTTTTAATTAAAGCTTCTGTCAATTTACCTCTTCCTCCCAGGTGATTGTCTATTTTAGTTTTTCGGAGTCGAGTACCCATCCTGTTCTGAACATGGCCGATGCATTCACTTCTCACAACTTGAAATTCGTCTGCACAGAAATCACTTTCAACGACTGAATCAATTACTTTACCACTGTAACATCCAATAAGGGTTGTGACTCCATACATTAATTTATGGGGACACAAAGCGGGGTCACAACGCGAGGTTAAGCGTGGGCTTAACCCCTCTTTTTTCATGTACCGTCCCCAGAAACTTTCAAATTTAAATTGGTCTCTCATGCTTTTCGATCTCAAGTTTTAAACACAAGAAGCTTTAAATAATGACTGTGTACTGGTGTGTAACAGCGAAGTGATAGCATTGTATGTACTTTCAGATATACCATTACAAATGTCCATCATATTACAAAATAAGTTGATTCCCTCCGTAGCAACACCTAAAAGACGCATCGCTAACACAATTCTGAGATTTACTTCGAATCCATTATTGACTAATGGTCCAGAAAAAAAATTTTTGAGACCACACTTGCATATCAGGACGATTTTAAAAAATAAACCTCTGTTACCACTTGCTTCAAATTTCACAGGTAATTTGAATAATTATCACGACATATCAAAATCTCTGACAATGCTGTAAACACGATAAAAAACGCGACAAACCTCGATAGCCTTGAAGCGCACTGTAATGAACGTTTTCTTCGTCAGCGATAGAGAGTTTTCTCGCACTTGTACTCTGCGGTTCCGTATTTTCTTCTTTGTTGTGACACTGTTGATTTCATGGAACTTTCTTTTTTTTAGCTTTGCACTACGGGTTGATATATTTCTTTCATTTTTAGGATAAAACTGCATTTTTATTTCACTTATTAATTTACTCCGCGCAGAACGAATACCAGAAGTATACTGTTGAACTAAAATAACTGCAATACTGGTTTCAAGTATTTTATGGTAACTATATAGTCGTTGTATACCTGGAATTGAAAAACAAAAGATTTACGAAACATCTGCTGACCCGGTTCGACCATAAAATAGACCCCAAGAGTATAAATTCGAAACGCAGGTACCGAGAATCGAGCGCTCAGTTACAGACTTCAATAGCAGTCAAGCGTCGAGTTGAGGCGAACCACTTAAATAAGTTTTTAATGTATAAATAATAATTTTTTGTTTTGAAAATTAACAGGCATATTTCTGAGATGATATTCTAATGATTTATGAAGAAAAAAATTATTTGAATAAAAAAATATTTATACAAAGTATTAATAGAAATATATATGTATATAAGGAAATGAAATTTGTTGTGCTTATGGCACTGAATGAAATATTTAAGAAAATGAACACTAGAACATTCATTCGAAAAATTCATATTGATCACTTCGATGGACGTGGTGCGACTGACGAGTTCCTTGCAGAACGAAACCTATATGTCTCGCACTTCCATCAGGTGTGGCATCGATTTCAATATTTCTCTGACATTTATCCCCTGAAGGATAATGGAGACATAACATCGTACACGTTCACATATCTAGCTCTACTATAACATTCTCTTGATTAATATGAATTTTTCGAATGAATGTTATAGTGTTCATTTTCTTCTTCTTCTTTCAATGCATATTCACTAATGAATGTTTGCGACCACACGCTTCATTTCTGTCCTGTCTCTGGATGTATGTATTAGGCTTTCCACTGTTCGCAAGCCCGTCCATTGCCTTAAGTTACGTAGCCATGACATCTTCTTCCTTCCCATTCCTCTCCTTCCTTCAATCTTTCCCTCGATAATCAGTTGTAAGAGCTGATATTTCGTGTCTCGTATTATATGCCCCAGGTATGCAGTTTTCCTTTTTTTGGTCATCAGCAGCGGTTCACGTTGTTTGTTTACTCTTCGTAAGACATTTTCGTTGGTCACTCGGGCCGTCCATGGGATTTTCAGTATTCTGCGATATACCCACTTCTCGAAGGCTTTTATTCTATTCATTGTGACTACCTTTAGTGTCCAGCTCTCCACACCGTACAACAACACCGACCAGATGTAACACCTCACAAATCTCACCTTCAGGTTTAGGCTAAAGTCCGCATTGGTAAGAATACGTTTGAGTTTCATGAATGTGTTGCGAGCATTCTCTATTCGACATTTTATTTCCAGATCAGATGTCCAGTCCACAGTGAGCCATACTCCAAGGTATTTAAATTTATTCACGCGCTCAATTGATGATCCATCAGATGTTAACCCTGCATTCTTGAAAGTGTCAGATTGGCGAGTAACAACCGTATATTTTGTTTTCTTGGCATTTATTTTAAGGCCCATTCTCTCACTGTGTTGTCCCACTACATCGACACGGTCATTCATATTATCAGCAATCAAGACTGTGTCGTCCGCGTAGCGAATGTTATTAATCCATGTTCCATTGACTTTAATGCCCTTTTCAATGTTCTCAAGGGCCTCTTGGAGGATGTTCTCAGAATATAAATTGAACAGCAGAGGTGAGAGAACACATCCTTGCCGGATTCCTCTGCAGATTTCAACACTGTTGCTTTGTTCTCCATCGATCTTTATATGGGCAGAATGTTTTAGATAGAGATTTTTAATGCAGCGAATATGTCTATTTGACTTAGAATTGTTAGTAATTTATAGTGTTGAGCTCTGTCAAAGGCCTTCTCGAAGTCTATGAAGCATAGGCACACATCTTTCCGCTGATCGTAGCAGTTTTGTACCAGTACTTGTGTTGCTACTAATGCTTCCCGAGTTCCCAGGTCCTGTCTGAACCCGAATTGCGAGTCGCTGATGTTTTGCTCACACCTTCTGAATATTCTCTGATGAATTATCTTGAGGAACAGTTTTAAGGAGTGGCTCATAAGGCTGATAAGTCTGTGATCCTCGCACTTCTTAGCGTTATTCTTTTTTGGCAAAGGTATAGAGGTAGATGACAACCATTGAGCATTGTTCATATTTCATATATGAACAATGTATATTTCATGTATATTTAAAATTGATTCATTGCCTGTTTAAGATAGTTTACTTTGAATGTTTTTAGCAATAACAGGCTTCTTTCAATATGAAAAACTATTTTCTCGAACTTTGTCGAAACTAATGAATAATTGAATTTTATGAATAACTCAATTTAATTTTATTTAATGAGTAATTAAATAAATTAAATTCATAATATATATATATATATATATATATATATATATATATATATATAATAATAATAATAATAATATTTATTTTCATAATTGTCATACAAAAAATAATCATACAACAAAAAGAAAACAAGTCAAAGCCTATTGATATAATAAATCACAGTTTATCACAGGCTAACAGGAATTCATTAATGTTATAAGGTTCAGCCTTAACTAATAACTTATAAAGAAACAATTTAAAGGATTTAGAGCCTAACCTTCCTCGCAATTCTGATGGGAGTTTGTTAAACAACCTCAGACTACTATATAATGCTCCCCTTTCAGACACAGTCAATCTATGTTTTGGGAATATATAAGGACAGATTCCTCTCCTATTGATTTTGTTTTCAAATTCAGTGAATAAATGATTGTGTTTATTAAAAAAAAGTAGCAATCTATAAATGTACAATGCCGGAACCGTTAAAATATTGTTCATAGTAAAAAGTCCTCTACAAGACTTACCACGATTGATCTTCAACATCACCCTTATAGCATACTTCTGCATAACAAAAACCCTTTGCGCAACAGAGCTGCCACCCCAGAAAATGATCCCATAACTCAATAGAGATTGATAATTAGCATAATAAACAACCTTCAATACATCAAGATCAACCTGCCCCTTTAAAACATGTAGTGTATATATGACTGAAGTGAGTTTACCTACCAGTGTTTCTACATGCTGATTCCACTTTAAATTTTTATCAATGTAAACTCCCAAAGTCCTAGCAGCAGTAACTATTTCTATGTCCTGAGTGTTATATTGAATTGAATCAGGAAATTGCGAGTTTGATCTGTCTGTGCAAAAAATAACACATTCGGTTTTTCCTGTATTGAGCATGAGACCATTATCACTGCACCAACCCTCAACTATACCCAACACACAACCAATATCATCTGAAATTGCTAAAACATTAGACGAAGAACAAAGAATATTTGTGTCGTCTGCATATATGTATATATGGTACCGCAACACCAGAAAAGAGATCAGGCAAATCATTGATGTATAAAACAAATAACAAGGGTCCAAGAATACTTCCTTGAGGTACTCCTTTTTGAAGTACCTCCTCTGTGGAGTAATAATGCTTACCATCTTTGCTAATACTGACCTTCTGTTTTCTATTTGATAGATAACTATCTATAAGTTTAACCTGATTATCTCTAATCCCACATATCTCTAATTTCCGTAGAAGACGCTTATGTATAACATAATCGAAGGCTTTAGATAAATCAACAAGAATTCCAATTGGGATTTCACCCTTTTCTAGTGAGGAAATTATTGCCTGGGTAAAGTCAAATATAGCTATTTCTGTATTTTTATTCCTTGTATAACCATGCTGACTTTTGTTCAATATTCCAAACTTGAGAAAAAACTTTAGAAACCGGTTTGATATTATTTTCTCAAATATCTTAGCAAACGAAGTAATAAGACTAATTGGTCTATAATTATTCAAGTCGTTATCATCACCTTTCTTATATATTGGTTTAACTATTGCCATCTTCAGACCTTCAGGAAATATCCCAGTCTTGAATGCACAGTTCATTATAAAGCGCAGAGGCTCCACTATTACATTTATACACTGTTTTATAATATTTATTGGTACATTGTCGTACCCACAAGAGGCTTTATTCTTAAATTTACTTACTACCGAAATAATTTCGGTCTCAGATATTTCAAACATGAAAAAAGATTTGCATGACTTTTCAATTTTATAGGTACAACATTGTCTGACGATTTTGTTTTTGCACAGTTATTTACATTCAAAAAATGCCTATTAAATTCATCTGCTAAGAGATTAGAATCATTTGCATCTGGTAATCCAACATCTATTGACTTATTTGAAAGTTTCTTAACAATCTGCCATACAGTTTTGGATTTGTTTCTAGATTCTCTTATCTGATCCCCTAGAAACTTTAGTTTTGTTTTTTGTAGAGTTATATCATATTTACATTTAAATCTTTTATAAGAGTTCAGAAGTTCAGGCCTATTTCTCGATATAGTAAATAATACATCTAAAGTTTTTTTCAAAATTCTTATTTCTTCAGTCTCTCTATAAGACTTATTTTTATCATTAGGTGTAAATAAAACTTCAGGAAAATGTCTCTCAAAGGCTTTTCCGAAAATTTTCGAAAAATAAATCCCACATTTGGTTTACATTTTCTGTAGGTATACTGTACAGATCATTCCAAGAAAGTTCAGATAATTCTTCTGTGAAATTATTTATCGAGCTTCTAGAAAATAGTCTCCTCTTAATTATGTTCCTAACTTTATTATTACTAATCACTTTAATTTTAATAATTTGTCCTAAATGATCAGAAAGATGTGTATTAATTACTTCTGTTTTATGTTCAAAAATATTGGTTAAAGTATTATCTATACAAGTTGAAGAATTTGCAGTCACACGAGTGGGTAGACTAATAGTCGGAAAAATCCCAAAACTATCAAGAACAAATCTAAACTCCCGAGATTGTACATTATCTAACAATAAATCCATGTTAAAATCACCAGCTATAATGCAACTAGCCTCCTCAGAGATACATATATCACAAATACTTGACAATCTTTCAAAAAACATTTCCACATCAGCAAAAGGAGGTGTGTTTGGTCTATAGATAGACACAATTATTAATTTACAATTATTACTAATATAGTACTGTGCTGCAGAGCATTCAATAACTCTTGGAACAGAAAGAGCTTCAATATCACTTCTTGGAGTTATTACTATATTATATTTACTATAAATAGCACAACCACCATGGGAGCCTACGTTTCTACAGAAGCAGGAAATAAGTTTGTAATTCTCAAGATTATAACACTCAAGTTCATCAAAACATAGCCAGTGTTCCGATAGTGCAACAATGTCAGGATTTAAGGATTTAAGTGTGGCTTCAAGGCTCAAGAATGAGGTGGACAAACATTGGATATTTTGATGGAATAAACTTAACATACCTTTAGATTCATCAATATTGGAACTTATTATGTCTTTTTTTGATCGATCTTCACCTTCCGAAAAAAATTTGTGAACTCAAATTCTCTCAGAACTATTCCTTCTGGCCAAAAACTAATATCGAATACCTTCTCAAATAAAGTCTTATTAGGAATTCCCACACTAAATGCTGAATTGTATCCCTTCGTAGTCAATTTCTTCACAACAAAACTATGATTTCCTAGCGACTCCTTAAGGTAATTCAAAATATCTTCCTCTGCCACTCCATTGCCTGCAACTTTCCCAATATAGAGCCATTTTCTCCTAACTGCTCCTTGTATTGATAGGTTAGCAGATTTAGCTTCCAATCCTGTGCAAACTAATTGAACTTTTTTACGATTACTGTTCTTGTTCTTTTTGCTGGTAACCACAGACCAATCTTCCTGTTTATTCTGTATACCTTCATTTGAAGTACTGCATTCCTTTTCCAACATTTTAATTTTTGAGACTTTAGATGTCGCAAGCTTTGGAATGTTTTCAGTATCAATGGCAAGATTTGACGGTTGTTCCTTAGTTCTGCTAAGACAACATAAATCACCGTCGCGATGTTCTTTATTAGTAAATTCAATGTTGTCAACTGTCGATGTCATACGTCTAAGATTGGTATTCTTGCTCGTCTTATCAGGTTCATCAACCTTCAAAGCCACAGATGTTTTGTGAAGCGGAATCACACTTTGTTTACAATTGCTTTTTATGCACTCTTCTAAATTAAGTATTTTTCTTTGAGTAATACATTATTTTCAAGCACTAATTTGTTATTTTCCAATAATATGGAATTCTTTGATTGCATTTCCATTATGATTTGATTCAAATACTTAATTTCAGTTTTCAAGAGTCTATTTTCATCCAAACATTCACATGATACCACTTGAGAAATCTTACTTTCATTATTCTTACTTGTTTCATGAGTACAAATTGTAAATTTTTTCGCAGTTGACTGCGTCATACATGAAGGATGAAAATACTCGAAGCACTTTATGCACTGAACAAAGTCAATCACTTTTTTACTGCAATGATTACATACTTTATCTGAATTCTCCACGTTTTTACGCGAATTCACGGAGCTACTCTCTAATACGTCTTCATTTGGCGGCGCCATACTGAAGTATATATATATATATATATATATATATATATATATATATATATATATATATATATATATATATATATATATATATATTATATATCGAATGTTTTTAGCAATAACAGGCTTCTTTTGATTGATATGAAAAAGTTTATTTTTGTTAACGTTTCGTTGTTATATTACAACTTTGTCAAAACTAATGAATAATTGAATTTATGAGTTATAGATATCAAAATGTCAAACTTATTTTTTAGAAAAATCAAATTAGTTATTTATGTATCTTCACTCATTGATTTTCATTATTAGAGGAATATATCGGGCTCAGCATTCGCTTCGGAAATTTTAGTCTTCTTCACCATGAGGAAACCTCTGAAAAACTCATGGTAAGCCAGGTATTTTTAATAAGTGTGATTTATATTTACATATATATAATTTTATTTTGAAAGTTTTTAGCAATAACAGGCTTTTTTTGATATGAAAAAGTTTATTTTTGTTGACGTTTCGTTGTTGTATTACAACTTTTTCAAAACTAATGAATAATTGAATTTATGAGTTACTATAGATATCAAATGTCAAACTTATTTTTTTAGAAAAATCAAATCAGTTTTTTTGTATCTTCACTCATTGATTTTCATTATCAGAGGAATAATGTTATTGCTAAAAACTTTCAGAATAAAATATCTCAAACAGGCAATAAATCAATTTCAATATATAATTACATATAGTTTTTTATACTTATCCAGAATATGTATATTGTTGGTTTATGTGTGTGAAACTGAAGGTAGATCTGGAAAAATGAGTTTTGAGATGTGATGTTTGGTGATTTTTTTTATTTAAATCACAAACCGTAAAGAAAGTGAAGACCGCATCATCCACAAAGAATTATTAGCGGCTTTTTTGTGTATATAAATTCAAATAACATTATATAATTCAATTTTCTTAAGGTATTTTATAACTTTCTGGGGGTTGGTCCTGAGTACTTCAAAGGTGTCTTGAAAACATTTTTTTCCGTATGTGTGGATCCCCAATCTGTAGAGTGGATATTGAAGTCACCCATAATGATTCTGGGGTCGGGATTTGGTGTACTATATTTCTTGTGGAGTTAATAGTATTTTGGTCAGGATGTGGAATAAAAATGTTACAAATATTGATGCGCTTAACATGCACCATGCTAACGGCTATATCTTCTAGGTCGGTATTGAGTGGAATTTCTTGTGCTTCAATATTATTTTTTACGAAAATGGCTACACCTCCACTCGCCCCATCTGCATGTGTACGATTTTTTAATGAAGCCTTGGTATTGTTTTGGTGTTATGCTTTTTGAGTCTTTGAAATTAGTTTCTTGTAAGAAAATGAGAGTAGGAGAGTAGGTTTTGATGAGAAGGTTAAACATTTCGATGCGTTTGAAATAACTATTCAGATTCCACTGTAGAAATAATTTGTTTTCCATCTCTATATTCTATTGGATAGAGCTCAGTTCTGGGAACAGTCGCTGTCTGTTTCCGTGTACACACTGTCATCCGAGTCGATGTGTTTTTTCAGTTTTTTTTTTGAGTTTTGTACACCTGCTCTTGATAGCTCTTTGTTGAAAGTGGGGATAAAGTTTTGTTAACATATCCATTAAAGCTGTGAAATTATTTGTATGATTTTGTACTATACTTATTGGGTCCGAAGTGCCTCGTACGTTCTCTAGAAGATCTGAAAATTGGTCAAACAAAGTCCAAGATAAACGGCGGTTCTTGTTTAGAAATTATTTCTTTTACCGGTTCCATCATTATTCTTAATGAAGTTTAATTTTTTTTATTTTTTGGTTTTTTCAAGTTTGTGAAGGGATTTTTTTGTGCTTCAGGCTTGTCTGGCGTTGTTTCGGGCGGGGTTACTATTACTGTTTCCATGGAGGTATTTGTGGGCTCCTTATTTGTTATTGCCGGTATATTTTGGGACTCTGGTGATGGTAACAACTCCATGTTGGATTGAGGAGGTTGAGGATGTTAATTATTGGTGATTTGCTGTCCTGAGGCGGTTGAACTTGTCGTTTGAGAATTAGGAAGAGTTTTGAAGTTAACTGCAGTATGTTGTTTGCAGTTGTAACATACCATAGAGTATAGAGACAGATAAATACGATAAGTAGTATTATAAGTATAAGTAGATTCAGGTATTTGAGTTTCAGGAGTATTGATGAAGATCTGACGTCGAAAGCTATAGATGTGACTGAATTGCGGAAGTGTTGAGCTTATTTTCAAGAAGGTCATGGGTGAAAGAATTTCGAGGCCTATTTTTTCTATTTCATTTTTTAATATCGTGTGTGGAATTGTTGGACATACATTGGAGAGTACCAATCGTGTTGTTGGCGTTATGAGTTTACGAGCATGGATTCTTTGATTGTTAATTTTGATGCTTCCATGAGAATTGATGAAGCTGTCGACAATATTTTGGCTCTTCAGATACATGCATATTCTATTATTAGAAAGTCTGGAAGTAAATAAGATGTTTTGGGGGCCAACTATTGCACCAAGCGGTATTAAGTAGTCTTAAATTTTTGTGTTATCTATAGCTGGAAAAATTATTGCTTGTTGTTTGAGATCAGATTATGGATAATGTTGCTTTGAGATCACTGATGAGTAAGTTTTTGTAGAGGTTTCATTTTGGGAGCTTCTGTAGTCAGAAGTCCCAGGCGAGGAATTAATCATGTTTGAGTTTATTAATAATCTGGTACTAGATACGAACCTGCTTTGTTCGAAGCATTTGTCTTATGGTGATCCATATAAAAAACCCTCTTGATAAGCCGAGGATTTGTGTGTTGTTTCGGTCTCGAGTTTGGAATTATTTGGTTAGATACAGTGTTATGAAGTATCCCTTGATCTTATTTAGATGTACTCACTGATATGTATTTCAGTAATGAGCATGAGAACGAATAATAATATAAATTTATTAGTTGCCAATTTCTCAGAAAATAACTATATTTTACCAGGAGCTGATTAAATCACTTTATCTCAATTTCGTTTGGTGATTGTTGTGTGTTTATTTTATGAGTGTTATTTGTCAGGTTTATTAAGTTGTTGTAAATAGAATTAAGATGTTTAATGTCTGTTCTTTCATTTACTGTGTTTTTCAAATTTTTACGAATGTGTAACATTTTTAAAATTTCTCTACTTTTTTTGTCCCTTTCAGTTGCCAAAATCTTCGTATTTTTGTAATCAAAATCGTGTTTTTCTGTTATTTTATGTTTATGTAAGGCTGTTATCTGATTTTTTGCGTATTTATGCGCTTTGATTCTCTCTTCGAGATTTTGTGATGTTTGTCCGATATAGCTTTCATTGCAATTGTTACACGGTATATTATAAACCGTATGAGTTTTTTTCTGAGTTACAGTTTTACTTTTTAATTTTGTATATATTTCTTCGATTTGATTTTTGGCAGTATGTGCTATTCTTAAATTATAAGGTTTTAATATTTTAACAATGTTTGTACTTAATTTTGGAATATATGGTAAGGGAATGTAATTATTTTCATTGGATTTACTTCTTTCTGAATGTAAAGTATTATATAATTTGTGAATTCTGTTTTTCATGATTTTGTTGTTTAAAATTAATGGGTAATTATTTTTCATGAGTAGAGTACGAACTTCTTTAAGTGTTTCATGATTACTTATATAATTTATTGTTCGTTGCGAATTTATTTCTTTTCTGTGCCATCTTGTAAAAATTTTGTTATCTTTCCTTATAATTGTTATATCTAGAAAATTTAATTTTTCATCTTTTTCTTCTTCAAGTGTGAATTGTAATTTATTATGAAAACTATTGTAACGTTCTAGTATATTATTAATATGATTTTCATCTGCTATTATTAAACAATCATCAACATATCTTTATATAATAAAATATTTTCTTCCAAATCTTTTATTACATCTTCTTCTAAAAATTCCATCACTAATTATGCAATAACACTTGATATTGGACTGCCCGTGCGACACCATCAAGTTGTTGATAAAATTCATTTTTATATTGAAAAAAATTTGTTCCTAAAGTGAATTTCACTGCTTCTATGAATTCATTTTTTGGAATACAAGTGAAAATTTTCAAAATATTCCATTTTAGATCTATTATGTTTGGAACGATTGCATTAGGTATATTAGTATATAATGAGATTACATCTGAAGAATATAATTTATGATTTTCATTAAGTTGTAAATTTTTTAGATTATCAACTAAATGATAAGAGTTCTTGATATAAAATTGATTTTGATGTATTACATTTGTTAAAATTGAAGAAAGAAATTTAGGAAGATTATATAGAGGAGATTGAATATATGAAACAATTGGTCTTAATGGAATGTTATTTTTATGTGTTTTAGGTAAACCATAAAATTTGGGTCTTAACTCTTTAGATGTTTTTGGTGATATAGAACTATTTGTTTCCCCATTTTTTTATTAGTTTGTTAGTTTCATTCTGTAAAGTTTTATAGATAAAGTCATTATTATTAAACGAAGGAGGTTTATGTATAGCACTTAATTTTAGTTTATTGTTATCTAAGTCAACACTTAATCAACTTACTTCACTACATGTGTCAGATTTCCCGACTAAAGAAAACTTAATACCATTTCTGATGAATATGGACGCACCTCCTCCTCTCTTGTATTAAGAATGCACCCCCTCGTATCCTTGTATTAAGAACTTTTATGCTTCAAAATCATTCAGCCATGTTTCGACCAGTATCAGAATATCCATTTCACATTCACTTACGTAGCACTGTAGTTCATCCTGTTTATTCCTTGCGCTCTATATATTCATGTACGCTATGTTAAAACTTGGTTGTATAATCAGTTTTTTAAACAGTTGTAATCCTCGATCAAAATTATCTTTGAATTATCTTCCTTTCGTAGCAGTATATTACCCTCCTGAACCCATAGATACTTATAGTTATTTTCTTCTTTGAATTTTTTTGCCGCTTTTAAGAGTTGTATGTTCTGTTTGGTTAAATCATTGTTGATGTATACCTGCGTATCCGTATTATATCCTAAATCTTTAGCTGTTAGTTTTCTTGTAGCATTGGCTTTGACAATTTTATTTTTCACTTCAGCATTGTTGAACATTATTTTGATTAAATCAGTAGATTTACCGAGCCTGTAGTCTTCTTTAATGCCTCCAGCTCTATTTACCTGGAGCTTTTTGGCTAGGTTGTCTACCACTTCATTAATAATTTCATTGCTATTTTGTGGGATGCCATGGATTATCACATTGTTATTTATTTCTTTTTGATCTCGCCGATTGAGGTCTTTTTTATGGATTCTATTTCTACTTCCAATTGTTTGTTTATTCTAACTTGCTCATTGCATTTTCCTTCCAAAGAGTTCAGTTTATGATCCATGAGTTCTAATTTCGCCATTACATCTGCAATAGTGTATTCCTTGCCTTGGAGCTGTTTTTTCTTCACATCCGTTATAGAAGCTTTATCTTTTTTGCAATCCTCGCAAAACCATTCTTCTTTGTTTTTACTAATTCGCTGACAGGTTTTTTGTGACATGTTGATACATCCACGATGCATCCATTTATACATCCATCACATAGGACGGCTTCTTGGTCGTCATATACGTCCCTCTTACACATTTTACAGTATTCCGTCATACTGGCAACACCGCACTCGCAATGTGGACAGAGTTATGCGCACTCAGTGAGTGAAATTTCTAATTATTTAACAATTGAAGACACTGAAAAAGATTATTATTTTTTTTTTCGTTGTCACACTCAAGTCTGTTCTTCTGATTCGCAACCAGCACTTTTTCTTAATTATTTTTAGCTACTTCGCTCACTACACGCTGATTTTATAGAGCCTGTGATGCTTGCACCACTAATAACTAAATAACAAAATCCACCATGAAATATTACAAAGAACTGCATCTAATTGAATTCCTCTGAGTCAATTTCACTTGTTCACGTAACTCCTTATAATAACTCATAATATATGAGTTGGGAGAGTATTTTTTAATGATTGTGTTAGATTTTGTATTATTTTTGTGAGTGTTATGTCCTCTGTTGTTTCTGTGATAATAAGGTTGATAGTTTTTTGTATATATTTTTGTTATGATCTTTAAATTTCATGGATAAGTACTCACAATTTAAGTTGATATGGTTTCTGTTTAATTTCAGGAATGTGGGGCATATTTCATTATGCTTGCATCTTGGTAAGAATATTCTTCTTGATTGTAGGTTTATTTGTTTTTTATTCAATTTGGAGAGGCGTTTAAGTTTGATTTTGGCTTGATATCCATATTGTTCTTCTATATTCTTGAAGAAATTGAAAATTCCAGACATACTGTTTGTAAGTTATGAAAATAAATCTACGTGAGCATATTTGGCCCATCTAGTAGTGAAATACCTTCTACGGACAAAGTCTTTGACTTTTTTTGAAGTAGTTTGTTATGAATGGGTCTGGTGTCACTAGTAGCCAATTTTAAACATCCTGTATAGTATTTTTGCGCGATGATTTACGAGAGAATCCTTCTCTAAATTTCTTGACGTCTTTATTTAGTGCTTCTTGAGTCTCCTCTGACAATTGTCCGATAGGTAAAATAGCCGAAGCTATTACCAAATTTCCATGGATCAATATTTTGTGCACAGTTGTTGGCATATAATGGATAATCGCACACGTAGAGTTTCGCAGTTTCCAACGCGTGTTCTTGGACGTTTTTCACATTGATATTGTACCCATTACTCTTAAAATTACGTGAAATCTTTTTATAAGTTCTTCGTTCAAGCCAGTTATCATTGCTGTTATTTCGTGGTTTCAAGACCCAATTCAGACTTCAAAAATTTCTGAATCTGCGCTTTGCAATCGCTAACCACCTTTTTTTCATTTTCGGTTCGTGCCTGCCACTTTTTCAAATCGAGTTTGTAAGATAGATGCAAAAAGTACTCAGAAAAACGGATTCATGTGTGTAACGTAGACATTCCAAATTTCAAGTTATCTTCATTCTCTTGTTTTTTCAGGATTGCATCAAGATCGTTAAATTCTTGCGAAGTACCTTGACATAAGGGGCATCTTTGTGCGGATTTCGTAGACGTAACAGCATTGCAGACTTTTCCATCTATCATAGTTAACAGCGCTTCATGACTAACTGTTACTTCTCTGCCATCAAATTACTCTGGACGAGGCCGCGCACTTTTGCGCACGTTCGTTGACACGCCATTCGAAATTTGATATTCCAAGCTTTATTTAAAAAAAAGAACAAAGGCGGGATTTCGCGGGATTCTATACTAAAGGTCTATGCAAAATCAATATTTATTTCCGAACGAAGGCATTTTTCGAAAATCTCATCAGATTACGCAGCATGGACAATAAATAATATTTTTCAATTGCAAAATAGGCAAAATCTTCTACATAGCCTGAGGAAGAATGTCCATTTTGTTTAAATTAATTTACACTTTACACTACTAGTATAAAAATGTTCAAAGTTGCGCTACAAAACAGCACGGTTCACGCTCACGACTGTCACTGACGAAGGTGGACTTTGAACCGAAATATCTGAGCTTCTATGAGGGATAAAAGGTTGGGTCAACCGGGACATTACGCAGAAATTAGTTCTCAACAAATACTTGTGACTGTTATACCATTTTAAAAAAAGTTTGCATTTTTAGATACGAATTCGTGAAAATTCCCAACTTTGGGACAGTGTGGATAATCTCGAGTCAGTTTGATCTGGAGTTCACGCCAAGTGTGCCCAGAACATCAACGTTCTCGTGGCACCGAAAGCCCCTCGCGCCGATCACTAGAGGCAACACGCGCACTTCGCATCCTGGATGTTGTTCTCTCATGACGGCGACGAACTCGGGCTTGTTATATGTTGCCCTTTTAGCCTCGTAAGGCTGTGAGAGGAGCCTGGGAGTCTGTCAGGAAACACCCACGTCGATCAAGCGCAGTTGAATCGCTTTCACGTAGTCTCCTCTTTTCCAATATCTCGAGGGGTTGTCAATATAGCCGTTAGATGTAGGGTTTATGCAAAATCAAAACTTAATGACAAAATAACTACCAAAGGCACAAACCACAAGAAACTTCGAAACACTGAAAAATTACATCGATAATAATATCTCCACAATGTTTTTTTTTTAAACGCAATTTGGAGAAAACACGAAATACATCTGATAAGCTGTTCATAGATTCCGCTACACAGAAAGAAAACGACCCTCTAAAATACTGCGTTGTAGGTCTTGGTATGGTGATAGTGTAAAACTCAGTTAAACATAAATTATACAGTACGTCACAATAATTTAACTTCGACAGCACCATAGCGTTACGACAAATATAGGGGTTCTACAATATTGGAACTATCAGTTCTTCCGCGACTGTCGGTAATGTCAACTGTCATCCATGTCATTATATGGTACTATGGTGTGGAGTTTTGTAAGTGATAATGGCCAACCCCCACATGAGGAATCTGTCCATTTCGATGGTTCATTTTGCATTATGAAGTACTTATGTCCAGTTTCCGAAAGTGAGAGACTTTCAGGACTGAAAGCGTTAACGCTTCCAGAGAGACATAAATATATGTGTTCTTCAATATTGGTGTCATCAGTTCTTCCGCGACTGTCGGTATTGTCAACTGTCATCCAGTCATTATCTGGTAGTGAGGTGTAGAGGTTTGTAGATGGTAATGGTGAACTCCCACATCTGGAATCAATCCATTTCGAAGGTTCATTTTGCATTTTGAAGTACCTACGTCCATTTTCCGAAAGTAAGAGATTTTCAGGACTGAAAGCATTAACGCTTCCAGAGAGAGACAGATATATTCTTCAATATTGAAACTATCAATTCTTGTAGAGAAAAACAAATCGACTGAAACAAAAAAAATACTTTATATTACTAATCACAAGCAATTTGAATACATAGTATGTTCTATAAGCTTATTTTCTGGCTTTAAATGTTGTGATTGGAGTCCTGGCAAGAGACAGTTCCGCTTCAATTTTCTTTCAGATCTTTAGGCCATTTTCTTTTGAGTCCTAACTTTTTGCATCTCAGTCAGTGGCTGAAGTAAAGCATTCTTATGGCCTTCCAGCCTTGTGTGATGTTTTTCACTTATTTGCTTGATGACGTTCCTCACGTATGGCACTGTCAGGTCTTCGTGAAGTACATACCACGGTGCATTCTATATCATTCTTAGGATTTTGGACTGCTATATATAAAAATATATCCAAATAAATTGCATCCCTAGAGCTCGATTCCATATGCCCAGATTGGTTTAGTCATGGCTTTAAACAAAAAATAAAATTATTTGAGATTATAACATAAATAAAATACAAAAGCATATTAGTACTACCGATTTATTATGATAAACTTAAATTATGCCAATATATTCATCAAATTAAAAGTATATATATATATATATATATATATATATATATATATATATATATATATATATATATATATATATATATATACAGTAGAGTCCGTTTATAATGACATCGAAAGGAATTGACAAACACGTCATAATAAGCGGACGTCATACAAAGCGTTTTGTGAAATGAAAAATCTTTTTTATGTAAATATGTATGTACTTAAGTATTTTAATACAGAAACATAGTAATTACTAAATTTGTAAACATACATATTAAATCAAAATCAAAATTGCACGTAATCAGCACATTATAACACATACAAGTGTATTTTTTACTGTAAGTAATCTGTAATTTTTGTCTGCTTTTGTTTTTTCATTTTATTGTAAAAACAGTCTCTAATACTATTGTGTATATAAGACATAGCTATGGTCAAATTATCATTTTCAATATTGCTGTGAACAAATCGTGATAATAATTCTGCAGCTTTTAATGCCTCTTCTGCAGTAGGTAATGGTGCTTCCTCGACTTCCTCTTCCCCATCACTTTCGAGTTGTTCCTTAGCACTAATGTTCTGTACGATATTTTCATCGGTGGGTTCTTCGGATGTGAGGAGAGCGCTATCGATGTAAACATATTCTTCCCACATTTCTGGTGCTGCTAAAGAATCTGAATGTAGGTTTCGTGACCACAAAGATAAAGGAATGTCATCTTCTTCTTCGAATTCATGTTCTGATATTTTAATAGGTAAACCGTCGTGGCTTTCAATAAATCCTGCATGTTTAAAACAGTTATGAATGGTACTTTGTGACATTTTATTCCAGGCATCATTAACCATCAGAATTGCATCTAGCACCGTTATTTTTGTAGAAGAGTTGTTTTCATTAGCATCAAGACAATTAATCATTTTGAGCACAAGGTTCTTCCTAAAATTCGTTTTGAGTGATCGTATTATTCCCTGATCCATTGGCTGTAGTACTGATGTTGTATTCGGCGGAAGGAAAGCAAGTGTTATAGACTTTAAATCAGGAACATTTGGATGCGCCGGGCAATTATCAACCAGCAATAGAATCTTTTTCTTCTTCTTTACCAAATCATGATCCCAATCACGAAGCCATTTTTCAAAAAGTGCTGACGTCATCCAAGCTTTACGATTGTTAGCATAATCAACAGGTAATGATTTGACTTCTAAAACATCTTGGTTTTTGTGACTTTCCAATAATGAGCAATTTCTTCTTCTCTGTGCCACTCATATTCGCTGCTACCATGACAGTTATTCTTTCTTTCGACAACTTACCTCCACTACAATTTTCACCTTTAAATTTTAAAGTTTTATCCGGCATCAATTTGTAAAAAAGTCCAGTTTCATCAGCATTAAATATCTCATCATCAGAAAATTGTCTTCGTAAATTCGGCCACACAGATATCAACCAGTTTGTTGTTGAATTTTGATCAACAGACGAAGATTCACCGACAATTTTTCCCGCCACAATGTTATGTCGAACTTTAAAACGACTGATCCAGCTTGCAGAACAATTGAAGTCGAGAATACCAAAACGCGCGGCAAAACCATTTGCCTTTTCCTGTAGCATAGGGCCGCTGACAGGTATCCCTTTGTTTCTCATGTTTTTAAACCACTGAATTAATGTTTGATCAACATTTTCTTGTCGTGATTTTCGAAGCCTCTTCGGTTTCAAAACATTTGAATTGAACGACTGCTTAATGCGGTTCTTGTTTTTGAAAATCATTGAGATTGTCGAATGACCCGCGCCAAATTCCTTTGCGAGACATGAGTTAGATTCACCATTTTCTAATCTGCATATTATTGCACCTTTCTCCTCAATTGTAAATGCTTTACGTCGTTGAGACGACATTTTTTTCACAGTAACAAACGAAAAACAATGCGTGACCTTCAAGCGTCAATTACTCACTGAGATTCAAAACAAAAACGAGCCACGTGCCGAACGTCGTCCGTCGGGAATCAACGAACATTACCGGAGGTGTGAAGAATCATGTCGGTCATTATAACCGGACATAATTTATTAAAAATGGGTCATAATAAGCGACATGTCACTGTAAAGGAAGTCATTATATCCGACTTTTTTATAAAGAATTTTATATGAAAACCAAACTTCGTAGTGTAATTACGGTAATTACGTCATAATAACCGGTTGGTCAATATAGGCGGAGTCATAATAAACGGATTCTACTGTATATATATATATATATATATATATATATATATATATATATATATATATATATATATATATATATATATATATATATATATTCCAAAATGCTTTGGTTATTTTTATTTTAGTTTATTGACTGTTTTATATACTTATGTTTTATAATACTTTCAGCAATGACAGGCCCTTTGCAATGGAGAAATCTTTATTTCATTTAGTTTAAATAAAAAAAATATGATTTTTATTTGAGACAATTTTGACTGCACTAAATCTACTTACTCGATTGGTTGAGCAGTCGATCGTGGAAGAGTACTCTCGTAGGGGGCTATTTCCTCAAACAGTTCGTCCTTGAAAATGGCCAAAAACACTACACTTCTAAGGAGATTAATAATCCAATATTCTAATCCAAATTCGTCGCGGCGGGTCAATACAAAGTTCATAGAAACAAAAAATAAACAAATTGCGAAAATAAGGTTAATTAACGTTGCGTTTGTCAAAGGCGTTCTTTCACTACCTACTACTGTTCGTACGTGGTCGCGCATATACACGGGAACATCTGATCCCAAAGAGATTTAGTGCAAGTCTTTTTTTGTACAATGAAATGATTGATACACCAACAGGAGGAGTAAGACAGGAGTTCGGGATAGGGTAACATTTTCGCCATAAAATTGGCGTAAAGTATTGATAAATACTTTTCCGTGCGGTATTGGATTTTGAGGACCAAAGGTGAATGGACTTGGGTGGTATGGGTATTCTCTTTATTAGATGGGATGTATCTAGTCGTTAGACTGTAGAGAAGGGGGTACCTTGCATATACATTGAGTTGTTTTCTGTTAAACTCATGTTTATGTTTGGTAACAGGATAGTCACACCATCAAGGTCGCCTGTTTCGATTAATAATCCAAGTGTCAGTGCATAATTAAGTAATCCGTAATTCTTCGAATACGGCGGAAACCATAGGTTGTCCAGTGTAAGGTGTTTGGATCGGTCGAAGGATTCATATTCAAATGGTGGGTTGTCAACATTATAGGTATCTTTATCTCCGAGGTAAAAATTAGCGTCAATTTCTGCAGGTGAAAGGGTTAAAGTGCTCTTGAAAACGGGTGCTGTAAAAAAAAATTGTATATACTTAGCGTAAGCTGAGTCTGATAACTCTTCAGTCTCTTGAGTACTGTTAGGGTAAAAGTGGGATAGATGCCCCACTTTTTGTAAGCTGACTATAACTTTTTTTTAAAGCACTATTCGAGTGAGTTAACTATTTGTAACAACTATAGTCCTTATACTTACTATCTACCCATATCATTATTCAATGCATACCGTAGATTTGTAGATATTCGGCTCTTAAAAAAACTTATTGTTTGAGGATAGACGCCTACTGTATGGGATAGTTGCCCCTGGCAAAATTTCGACATGAGTATAATGTCCTACTATGGGATAGATGCCTCCGTAATAAAAAAAAATCGTAGAAAATTAAATAAAATGTTTATTTGCTTTCTTAGTTGCAATAATATATTATAAGGTTTTCTTATCCAAATATACAGTAAAACTGAAGTAAAAGGCACTTTTATAGGAACAAATTGCTCAGTATTTCAATCATTCTTTGGGTAAACTTAGCAACTCAACAACGTCTATTAAAAATTATTTAAAACTTTACAGAACTAAATTTAGGAATAATAAAACTTAAAACAAATCCGTCCCCTCAGACTTCTTTGGGAAAAAACAAAGCTTCCTTCTTAAAAAAAAAATAACGGTAATCAAAATTTTCAAATAATCAACAAATATAGAGAATTCTTTGAATTCACTTTGGCCAGGTTAGCTTTCAGAGCTGCAAGCTTCTTCTTCTGTCCACATCTATTACAGTAATCGCTATATAGCGTGCAATCTTCGAGTAACCAGAGTTTACACATCAAGCACTGAATCCAGCCCGCCGTGGACTTCGTACTTGCATAGTCATCGAAACATTCTCTGCATTGAGTATTTTCTTTATCAGATTCAGTCTGATCAGAATCTAATTCATCGAACTCTTGTTCACTTTCAGAGCTAAACCTCGGTCTTTTCTTTTTAGGAACTGATTTTTGGTTTTTTTTTCTAGGTTTGTCTGGTGTTTGCTTCTTAGCTTTACCTTTCAACTTAGCGTTCTTAGAGTTCATATGTCCTTCTGAATTTAAAACGGCAGCACCTTGCTTGCCTCTTTTGTATAATGGAACAGGAATTTTCGGGATATGTGAACATTCGTTAAGATATTTACTTGGAGTTATGACTTCTACACTTTCAGGCTCCCTATTGATAGTTGACGACGATGGATCAGGCTGGGACTCAACATAATATGAATTCACATCAGCATTAGAGTCGAGTTCCTTTGCCACTGGTTGGTCTTGAGCAAGGTTTCCTTCATCTAGCTTTTGAATTTTTGGGATCGATGAACATTCTTTAAGATAATATTCACCTGGAGTTATGACTTCTACAGTTTCAACATTATGATTCTGAGAAAGGATGGACGGACTGACATTTCCTTCTCAGGGAATAATAATTGCGTCCGCTGCAAGATCTTCATATAGTAAGAACCCGAAATCAGGCTCCCGCTCCCTATTGATAGTTGACGACGATGGACCAGGCTGGGGCTTAACAAAATATGAATTCACATCAGCATTAGCGTCGAGTTCCCTTGCTACTGGTTGGTCTTGAGCAAGGTTTCCTTCATCTAGATTTTGAAAGCTGTTATCAGAGATAGCAAAGTAGCTGTCGGGAATAGCAGAAGGATTGTACGGGAAAATACCACATGCACGAAACCCATTCAAGCATTAGAAGAAGTAGCAGCGCGAGCCCATGCGTTACTTATTAATTTTCCAGCAATGTATCGATTTATTTTTCGTTCTTTGTGACTCAACATCCAGTTTTTAGTTTCTGAAGCGAAGTAAGTTTTGAAAGGTTTAAAAAAACTCCGGTCAATCGGTTGTAAAGCCTGTGTAGTGTGGCTTGGCAAACAGAACAATATGATGTCATTTTCTTGTGCTTATTCTAGTAAATCAATAGCAGTAGTGTGACATGAATGCCCGTCAAGTATAAGCAAAACCTTACCCAGTGGTTTTATTGGCACGAACTGTTCTTTCAGCCACTTTTGAAAGAGTTCTGAGTTGACGTAGGCAGATTTTTTGTTCATGTACACTTTGGCTCCGGGCGGAAGACCCTCTTGGAACTCTGGTCTTTTATTGACTCCCTTGAAAATGACCACCGGAGGAACATAGTTGCCAACAGCGTTACAGCAAGCTATAATTGACATTGTCTCATCTTTTTCTCTAGAAGTGATGAAATTTACTACTTTGGCACCTTCAGTAGCAATAAATTTACCAGGATTATTGTTCATTTGAACTCCAGTTTCGTCAATATTATAAATTCGATCAGGTTTATCGATCAAATCATTTTCAGTTAGTACTTTTAGCAACAATTCAAACATTTTGTTTACTTCATCTCGATTTAATCCTTGAGCCCTTGCAATAGACAAACCTTCTGCCTGGCGAATACTGAGTTCTGGGTGTCGTTCAAGAAATGATTCGAGCCAGTGCTGACCAGCCATACGTGTCTCTTTGTTAAAAGAATTTTCCAAAAATCGCCAAAAGCGAGTCTTCTTACATCCTCTCGTGTTGTGGGAAATCCTGCCTTTTCTAATTTTTGTATGTGCGCTACGAGACGTTTCTCGTTGTCAAAGTCCAGTGTGGGATGTTTTCCTGAAAAAGAAGAAATTATTAGGTATAGAAAAAAAACTGAGGATTCAAAAAGGACAAGTATGAAAAAACAAACTAAGAAGACAGTGCCTAAATTGAATTTGATTAGGGCAATTAATTCTTCTATTACTTACCCAAAGTAAGTTTTTCACAGTTTTTTTAGCATATCGCCTCCTCAAAATTCGAGATGGAATACCATAACGACGAGATATTTCATTTACACCGACTTGGCCTTTATCCATTTCCCCAAAAGCTTTGCAAAGGGCTTTTTCAGACCAAGCAGCACGAGCGGGTGCCCCTATTTTCCTTTATATTTTCGCGGCATTTTGTCTAAAATAAAAAATGAAATAAAAAGTACAGTGAAGTACGACATGTAAAGGTATAAACAGCTCATAAATAAACTGGAAAGTCAATTTTCCTACCAAGTTGCATATTAACTAGGTACGTTATTTAAAAAAATCTTACCTATAGCCTAAGTACCTGTGAATAAGTCATAGAGGATATATGCCTCTAAGGGCGTCTATACTCAGTCAATAGTGGGGCCTCTATCCTTTTTAGTAGGGATAGACGCCCCAGAAAATAAATAAAAATACTTAAATAATTTCGTAATTTTATAAACACACCATAAATATAAATGATACATACTATTTAAATAACAATACACACTTAAAACTTACCTTCGAAAACGAAAGTTCTGAACACGTCAAAATGTCACTGTCACAAGAATCATGCAAGCGCGATAACATTTTGCAACGTTTTTCCAACTCAAGCGGCGACACGTGTAGTCCTGTCGAAGCGCGTGCGCGGACTGAGCTGTGGGGGCGAGATCTGTCCGAGGAACTTGGTACTAGAGCGTGAACTTGGTTTTAAATAAAGGGCGTCTATCCCACTTTTACCCTAACGTTTGGTGGGGTAGAGCGTGTCAAATAGGCAGTGTGGTACTCCAAAGGGAGTGGTGCATGATATCAATTCCGCCTGAATTGGCAAGTATTTGGCCTAGTTTACGTGTTGCAGATGCCTCTGTGAAGATGAAATATCTGTTAGCATTTCAAGAACAATTTCAAAATTATCCATTGAATAGCAAAGGAGGAATTCATAAGGGTCAACTTAATCCATAGCGTCATACTCTTGTGGGTGCATGTGGATTTTAGCGAGCGTTGGTCTTTGTAAAAGTACTCGTCCGACAACGGGATGGAAAACTCTTTCAAATCTAGATTTTATCCAGTTTATGTGGTTAGTTGGTCGCTGGTTTCGGTCTAAATATGCTCCAAAGAAGTTGGCTGGAGTGAAGGTTAGATCGTCCATAGTTAAAATTGTGGTGGCATAAAATGTGAGGAGTATTTCCTCGGGGTCAGAATTAGTTCGAATGCTGGCAAGTAGATGATAAGCTAGAATAAGCATCGATGGAGGAAGGCATCTTTCAAAATTAAGTTCAAAGCTTAATCCTGCGAAGGATGGGACATACAATTGAAGTCTTCTCTGAGGATCGTAAGTTGGTGAAAGCGCATCGAGTAAAACTTCTAGATCGGGCGGTACATAGCAGTTGAGCAATTTTGTTGAGAAGTCCATCTTGGATGGGTCGTTCTTGAATTTGGCTGCATCGTGAGACACAACCTCTCTGGAATAGAGATCACAAATTAGGATGTAGGAGTTTAAGATTATCTGTTGATAAGCAATGAAGGTAAATGTGCTTACGAACGGGTGGGATTTAACTGTGAGATCAGGGAATTGTTCCACGACGTTATACAGAAACTATAGGAAAGGGAAACGCAGGTCAGGCTGCACATCTATGATGTGTTGCGTACCGTGGTCTCATTCCATTTTAACTGCCATATCTAACTTTCGAAATATGAGGAACGTGCTTTAGGTGTTGGGGCTTCTGGCGGCGTGTGTGCCGGATTAAACCGTTTTTTTGAGATGAGAGGAGGATTGTTTGGCTTTACCTTTCATTCTGATTATGTTGTTAACTCTTGGGTTCATTTCTTGTAGGTTTTTCAGGAGAGAGGTTCTGCTCAGTCCTGGGGCTGCTTTTAAAACGATCTTTTCTTTCTCTTCACGTAAAGAGTATGTGAAGAATTCTATTTTGTCTTTTGTCAGTTCAGCAATTAAATTTTTACTTGCCTCTAGGGTGGTTGAGTATATTGTGCATTCGCCGTTGTTCATGTATTTGGCGATGAACTCTTTATTCATTATTTTTGTCACTTGCTGGTGAAAAGTGTGGATTTCGTTTATTTTTGTTTTGATAATTATTGGAGAAGTTTCTTCTGTGTTTTTTTCTTCATTTTTTGGGGTATTTCGGCATACTCTAGTTTTTTCTTTTCTACAGGGTTTGTTGATTCCTGTAAACTCCCAAATCGGTTGAAAATTGGCGTTTCTTGTGTATCGGAGTTTGTTGAGTTTTTCCGTTTTACACACTAGTTTTTACACACCGTTCTTCACACTAGTTTTCTGTACTAGTGTGAAGTCATCTGTTTCCATCTGTTTGTTTTCGGTTCATATTTTTCTATTTAGACTCTGTTGAGTTTTCAGAGTCTGTTGAGTATTCAGACTCTGGATCTCTAGGAGAGTTTGTCGATCTTGCTCGATCGCCGTTTTCAGTTTCTTCGGGATATCTTTTTTTTCGGGTTTTAGTCATCGTTCGGATTTTTCGGCTTTTATAGATCACAAAATTTTTTATTTCGTGATCTAATGCGTATTTTTGTCTCAACTCTCAAAAATAATGAATATTTATAGGTTATATTTCTATAAATATCTATTTCGAAGATGGCGACCGATAAAATGGCGGCACTATTTTCGTTTCACTACTTGTTTCTATCACTTTGAATATGCGCAAGATTAGCTTTACAAAGCACGTCTTGCAACTACGAAGGCTCGAGCGACAATCCTCAAACTAATGATCCAACAACTGTCAAATTTATACACGCATCTTTTGAGGGTTGAGGCTAAATAAAAAACATGGATTCAATTTTAGGAACGCCATCTATGTGTAAAGGCCGGGGACTTTTCAATTGATCTATCAGTGATCTTGATGTGTCGGTCGGTTTCAGTTGTCAGTCACGAAACTTGACAAGTGGAATATCTAAGTTGGCCGTAAATCATGATTGTGTAGGATTTAACTGATTATTGATTACACACTTAAACACATTACCCTTCGAAATGATTACTGACATTTAGGTAACATTTACCAATTTAAGCAGACATATTATTTCGATGTTAAGTTCTGATTTTATTTTGAATTATATTACATACTATAATAAATTAGATTATAGTGAAGTATTAAAAAATTTTTGGCTGAACACAAATTGATAAGATTTCATAAGAATCGTAACATCATGATTTCAAAATTACCAGCGTTATTTCATATTGTAATAAAGTTGCAACATTGAAAATAAAAAATAATAATTCAATGTTGGGAAAAACTATGAAATTCCTCACTTCCTGTTCCTCTTCAAGTACAGATTTCACCTGTCTTGCAAATTTAGTTACACTCTTATGGCAGAACTTGCAAAATTTGTGTGTTGTATTCTCTGATCTCCTGTATATCCCCAACCAATTCTTCATGAGAACCTATTTTGAGTTCCTCTTGTCTCTTATCCACTGACTCATTGCTTTCACTATCACTTCGATAAATATCAGATTTGCTATGATTATTCGAGAGTTCATCAACATCTACTATAAAAATTGTGATGCCTTTTTCATTTGAAATTTGTGTAGTATATAGATAAATCAGTTTTTTATCAACGACTTTTTGGATTGATATTCATTTGCATTTTGTACTGTTTTGTATTAACTTTATGAAAAACTTTTAAATTTTGTCATTTCTTGAATTAAGGTAATTAAGTGAATGTACTTAACAACGCTTGTTACGTACATTCTAACTCTTGATTGGCTGCTGGTGTATAGCACAGCATGTCTTCTTCATGACCAATTCTTCTCTTGGTTCTATATCTAAAATTTGCTCCTGAACAAGCAATGTGTACATTAGTTTGACAGTATCCGTTGGTGATACCAGCTTTTGCTGATATTGGTCTTATTCTGTCAAATTCGACATCACCTTGTAGTCTTGTAATATATAATACTTGAGCAACACTTCCAGTAAGAGTTTCACTCCATGTGCTTGAAAATGCTTTGCACTTGGAATTGGATAGTTGTCCTGCTATAAACTGCAAAATCGTCTGATTTATGGGCAGGTGGGCTATGTTCACCACCGCTTCGTGGTTTAGTATTCCTGCTGCCTCTAACGCTAGTCGCTGGTCGTCTGTCAGTTGTACGGCTCTGCTATATCCTAGTAAATTATAAGTTGGTAATCCAAATTTGACTCCAGCCGGTCTCACTGCTTGTGGTAAATCCCAGTCGACGGGTCCTTCTGCTTGAGGAAGGATGGTTCTCTTGAGGTCAGCTACCAATTTCCAAAATGATAAGAAAGGGCTCGGTATCGTTTCATATTCTATGTGATTATTCACATTCACTTGCCCGAACGTTTCTTAGACACCCGCTACGCTTAACGCGTGCAGTTCAGCTTGTACTGATAGATGGAACTCTCTGTTGCCTGGATCTGTAATGTCTCCTATTCCCGCAAGATATATTGAAACATTAGTTGGTATTGGCATTTCAAAATTGAGAGCTGTACATAATCTCATATATTCTATCGTCATTACTCCTCTCTTTGTTTGCGTTTGCCACAATCATTTCCAAAGAAGTATTGTACAGTAGTACTGGTACATTGATAGGCTTAAGAATTTCTTAAGATCTCTGTCCGAAGTCGTCTGTGCATTGTAAGTTGCTCGCACCAGTTCTGAAAACGACGAGTAATCGTCCTGGAATGATCGGTTTGTTGTTGATTGAACCATTCCACATACTCCGTCTATAACAGAACGTCATTAATCATCGGATCGTTCTTCTCGATTGTAGCAGTTGTAGACTGCGCTTTCGGCTTCATTCCTGTATCCATCGTTTTAAACGTCTTCTTCGCCTGTGATTTGGACGGATGAGAACTAGAAACTTGATTGGTTTCGGATCCACCTTCCGCAAAAGGCTTACCTCTACCAGTTCCACTTCCTCTTCTTTGGCCTCGACCTCTGCCGCCTCTCCCACGGTTCGAATAAGTCGCTGGAGCTTCGCTCTCTGCTCTGCTCTCATGTTGGCTTTATTGCGCGTCTGTCATTGTTAGCTGTATTTCACTCGATCACTCACTGAGTTAAACAAACATTTCAACGAGACATTGGATCTTGGGATTATAGCAAATTATTCAATTCGTAAATTGTTATTTGGTTATCACACACTGTCTTTCAATACAAGAATATCTACTTAATTTTTATTTGCGGTCTTAATATTTGAACCTTCCACGTTTGTTTCTTCTTCTTCTTGTCTTCTTTGAGTTCAATCTTAATCATAATTGATTTTTGTTGATTTATCGAATAGTATATCAATTCGTGAGCGGTCTTCGAAGTATTTAATGAATAATTCGATAAATTTCGTTATGTACATTCTATATTTGTGCATTATGTGTTTATAAATTATATATTTGTAATGAAATTATAATCCTCTACATCAATTTTGTACAATGGTTTGTACATCTGACAATTCAATATTTTTTACCTTCTGCTTTTTCCACAGTTGTCATTGAAAATTGGCTATTACCCGAGTAGCATTTAAGTGTGGTAGAAATATGGGCCCAATGTATATTCCGGATTTTAAAATATGGCCGTATTTAGGCAAATTTGATAAGGCCCATATTTAAAATGTAACGCCTCAACGTATATGGACCGTTAAAGGAAATAAAATCAGGCCCATTAAAAAAAAGTTAAATTGGGACGTAATCATATTATGAATTTTAGCCGGATCAAATTTATGAATTTGGTTTTTTAATGAAAAATAATACTAGTACATAATTATATACTTTATGTTTGAGATTTTTAAGATTCAATCAGTAATTAATTGACAATAATTGTTTGTATATAGTATACGTAAAAAAACTGTATGTTTTAATTATGTAACCCTAATGTTTCGCAGGAGATGACGCAGAAGTATCATCAGGTGATGGAGTTTTTCTTTTATTTTTTGTTCCATCTGCATTGTACCGATCTTTACGACCTCCATCCCAGTCTTTTGCATAGTTGATTATTTTTCCCATTCCTTTTTCAAATACCTTTTCAGTTATTTTATAAGTTGCTGTTTTTGCAAATTCTCTGACCACAAGATCTATAATTAGTCCAAAATTAGTTTGTAAGACATATGAATTCAGAATATACTAAAATTTTTCATCAATGTTGATAATCTTACCATATATAAGTGAGTAAAATTTTGTTTTCTTCAATATTTTTTTATTTCGCCTTGGCTTAACGGCTGTATAGTTTTCTAAAACTGCTTCTATCATTTCTGTTTTCTATCATTTCCAAGCTATTGATGTCTTTTCTGTCATCCACATAGGGCACTAAGGAATACGCAGAATTAGCAGCCATGTTTAAAACAACACACAATAAAAATGTTTTGTTAATTACAATAATTAGGAACAAATTTTCACTATAGTTCACTAAAAAAAATAACTTTAAAATAACAGCCACTCTTTTTTAATCTTCCATATGAAGTAACGGCATTGTATAAATATTTTCTGAATTGTCATTTTCATCATGAACAATAAATGTAACCATTTTGGATTTGGATTTGGTGGAAGGTATTGGTAAAACATTAGAAGTAACGGATCTAACCTATCCGCCCAACGAGGTGCGCATGCCCGTGATAGAAGTAATGTAGAGATCTGCGTAAGAGAGATAGCTATATCGTTTTAAGACGTCTAACGCTGCGTACAATTTTTACAAGCTATTTATTTGTTTAATGCTGTTAATTGCCGTGGGACGATGTGGTAACGGGTGAAGCTCGTCATCAAAACTAACTTTATACCAAATTGTGCCATTTGGTCTGTATTCTAGCATACGTAAATCTGTGACGACAGGGTCACCTACTTTTTTACCAGGCCTTATAGATTTATAAATCAATTCTTTCGAAAAGTCTGTGAAAAAGGTATAATCTAAATAACAAGCTTGGTAAGGCATAGGATCACTCCTAGCAGTTTTACTTATAGCCATGTATTGTTGTGGAAGGTAAATTTCTTTACCTTTTAATTTACACTCTATGGCACTATGTACCGAATCACATTCCATGTGAGTATGGCCTTTTCCAGGTACTTTTGAGTAATCACAATATTTTTTTCAATCGCTCTATGACTAACTCTCGAATGCGAAGCTTAGGCATGGGCACACTGTTAAGTAAATAAAAATTTCTATAGGTTAACACTACACCATGTGTTTATCTTTTTGAGATTCGTTTTAGTATCAACACAACACAAAATATAAACATGAATAAAAACATACTCTATTAGTCACGCACTTATAGCTAATAGTTCTTCCTCATATTACTGAGTTCGTTACACTACACGTAAACCTAAATCTTTTTTAATCTTCCATATGAAGTAACGGCATTGTATAAATATTTTCTGAATTGTCATTTTCATCATGAACAATAAATGTAACCATTTTGGATTTGGATTTGGTGGAAGGTATTGGTAAAACATTAGAAGTAACGGATCTAACCTATCCGCCCAACGAGGTGCGCATGCCCGTGATAGAAGTAATGTAGAGATCTGCGTAAGAGAGATAGCTATATGTGACGTTAGGGGTCATAGGTCACGGAACAGGCGATAAGGAATGAAACCCTCTAGCTTGTGTGTTCCATGGTATATATGTATATATATTATATAGACGTATATTTTGTTATTATATATATATATATATTGTTATATATATATATATATATATATATATATATATATATATATATATATATTAATTATACACTTGAACTGCATTTTGAAAATTAGTTAGTGGTGTCTTCTTCTGTAATTGGCGTCTGACTTTGCTCGTGGAGGCCGTCGGTGCAGCTGCAAGGAGAAGGAGATCTGTTAGAAATGTATTCGTAGCAAGAGTTGCTTCGAAGTATTTCTTCTTGTGTATTGTTAGGTGCGTTTTCTTTGCATATATTGTATGCTAGGAATGAAGTTTGTGGGTTATGTCGAGGTGGTAATGTCTCACCTATATGTTCAACTTCTCCTCTTAAATCGTTGATTGCGTCTTCGACGGCTTCTTTTTCTTCAGGTGTTAAGTCATGTGAAGGTTTGCTGTATTGCCATAGTTTATGATGCATGTGGATTATTTTTACTCTTCTTAGGCATGAAGCTTTTGTTTCTGGGTGCATACCTGTTGGCCAGAGTAGTTTTTCGTCGTTGCAGCATATAATTTTTGGTGTACCTGCTTTTATTCTAATGAAACAGTATTTCACTTGTTGTGTTATTGCAGTCTCCATGTCGAGATTCTTTAGGAATGTTAGGGGACTCCATTGTTTGAAGTCCAAGTCGTTGAGAACTATGCCATCTGTTTGATTAGGTGAGTAACGGCCCCAATCTTCTCTGTCTTTGACGTGTAGTGGATTTGTAAAGTGTGCAAGAGCGTATTGAGTTTTTCCAATTCCTGTGGGTCCAATGAAAATTATTGTTTTGTTGAAAAGATGCTTGTATCCTTCTTTGTTGGTAAATTTTTGTTGACTGTATAATGCCTTATCGCTTTGGTCGAATTTTTGTGTAAAGTACAGTTGAAGTTGTTTTTGGTGACTGATGTAGTAGAAAGTGTCGCTTTTTTCAACGTGTTCCATGGCTTCTTCGTAGGTTTCCATTTCTAGTGCTTCTTGGATTAAATTTGGATTTTTTTTCTGTTGGAATTGGGGTACTTCTCCAAATGTGTATAGTTCACCTGATCTTTTGTTTTCGTCTGTGCAATATTTTAAAGTGGCCATTGTATCGTATACTCTTTGGATATTTGCGTCTTGGAGTAGTTTTTGGGTAGCAGCAAGGGTTCTTGGATTGTTGAAGCCAAACATAAGTTGAATGTGTTTCCTACGTCGTTCTCCTTCTTCTTCTTGTCCTATATACCATGAGACGTGTGTTTGGTATTTTTCTTCCCATTTGTCCATGTTGGCGATGTAGGTGGTGAGATTTCTGGATTTATTATTAGACATATTGGTTTTTTAAATTTGTGTTGTTTTTAAACATTGGTTGTAATAATTTATTAATCGACACATGGATACAATTATCTTTTAGGCGTTTACGATATCTTTGTACACGAAGTCTCGTAGCTTCAAGTTTTCGTTTTTCTCGATAATTATTAATTTCATCCATTATGTTTCCAGAAAAAAAGGAGCGTACATAAAAATTAAAGATAAAACTACTAATACGAAATGAATTGTTATTATAAAATAGTAACTTTAGAAGAACACGCTGTATATAATGATCTAAAAAAATTATCTGTGTTATGCTGTTGATCTTTATGGCACTGTATCTAGTACACGAATAAAAGTGAAACGGAATATTGAAAAGATTGAATAGGTATGGAGAAGGAGTAAAAATATTAAATATTAGTGTTGACGTGTAATATAAGATGTTTATTTCTTATGATAACCTAAGTGAGTTAGAACTAGTATAAAAAAATAAACAATGGTAAATTAATAATTTAAAACGTTTTCTTTAGTAGAATTTGAAGGGCAACTATAAAAAATTTGAAAGATCACTAATTATTTTCAAAATGTAACTACATATTCGATTGTTGACGTGATTTTTGCATGACTATAGTCATTTATATATAACATTTATATATAAATGTATATATAATAATTATTTTAAGATTGAATTTGGATGAAAAAATATTGCTCGAAAGACTACATATGCATAGGCGTTTTGTCATATATATGTACATATACATATATATAAAAGCCTACATGAATCGAATCTGCCTAATATAATTAGGCTCATCCTTAAGAAATAGAACTCAGTATAATATGTTTGTATGAAGGCAGTGCTTCATTCGGTACGGAAATGGAAGTACGTAATAAGGTGATTTGTATTTGCACCAGATTAGGCCCAACAAGAAATGCCGTAAAACGGCCTGTTGTAACAATGCCATATCCGGCCCATACGATTTATCCGGCAATACGTACTTATTGCTACTCGGGTAATTTCCTCAAAAATACCACAATATCACCTCGACTTTAAAAAATTTGTATTTGTTTATTCAATCAGAATTAATAATTTCGGAAACTTCGATTTGAATAACGCAGAAAGTAAATAAATTACTTTCTGTAATTGTGATCTTGGATAACAATTTTCTTCAGTTTCTCAACATTTCCCTAATCGTCGGATACACCATCAGAAGTAAACACCAGTACAGCAGAGCCAAACTGAGAATATTGAAGAATAATTATGACTTCTTTCTGAAATAATGAAAGCCAACATCTAGATTACTATTGAGATTTTGAAGTTATGATTGTTAATAATTGATGAAGTCGATGCTTGGGAAAAATTAATTTCCATAATGAAAAAAACGTAGCGGTAATATTGAATAATAGATCGATACATTAGTTGGTTGTCAAATGTCAAATATTATGGTAGCTTTCAGAATTTAAATTTGTGAACAACCTTAGGATTTATCAATTATATGAAAATAATCAACATCTTTCTGAGATTACTATTGAGATTTTTCTTGATTGAAGTTATGATGTACTCATTAATAATTGATGAAGTCGATGCTTGGGAAAAATTAATTTCCATAATGAAAAAAAATATTGAATAATATGCATGGCGCCTGTTTCGAAGTACAACTTCCTCTTTAGATGCTAAATTAATACTGATCGTAGGAGACTTCGTCGTTGGTAGGAGACTTTGTTTTTGACCGGAAATCACAACATAAAAATCAAGCCAAATAAACAAAAAACATTTTACCATACAAACTCATTTTTTCCTAGATAATATACTTTTTCATCTACAATGAATTCTTCTCCACATTCTGAAGCGATTTTTTCACTTTGAGTGTCGTGTTCATATTCCAAGTAATCAGTCTCTTTCAAGTCGTCCTCATTATCCAAATCAAGTTCATGAAAATTTTGTGACTGATTAAAAAAGTTTTGAATCATATTGATAGTTTTTTGGAGATTTCGGAATACCAGCCATTCTAAAATATAAAAAATTTCTTAGAAATGTCGATTTATAAAAATATTATTAGAAATAAAAATACCTACCTAATCTCTACGCTGTCGTCTAGCAGAACACTGTCCATCTTTAATAATAATAATAATACAACTTCATTTAGCATGACTATTACAAATCTATAATTCATGCATTAACGATACTTAATTCTAATTTAATATCTTAACAAAACATATTCTCTCAAGCTTCTTCTGAATAATCTGTGATTTTGACACACTTTAATACTCAACGGTAATTCATTATATTTCTTGAAACCTTCATAATTAATACCAGTTATTGTCCTTGTTAAATTACACTTTTGGATATACAAATTTTTTCTATTTCTTGTCACATATTAGTGATGATTCCCTACGCTACTAATTCCGTCAGTCAGGTACTCGGGAACCACATGGTGTTCAAACTTATATATAAGCTCTAAAGTACGAAACATAACCCTTTGTTTTACACTCATAATATTCAAAGTTCTTAACATATTTTTCACTGGTGTATATCTACTACATTTTTATATCACCCTCATGGCCCTGTTTTGGGTTTTTTGCAATTCATCAAACTTATAAGCACTTGAGCCAAATATCAGAACAGAGCAGTAGTTTAAGTGTGGGGCTACAATCGCTTTGTATAATCCCAATTTCATATAACTACTGAAATCCCTACAAATTCTATTCAAAAAGAATATTTTCCTCGCCATTTTCAAGTTAATATAATCAATGTAACCTGTGATTTTCAAATTTTGATTTACGAGGACTCCCAAATATTTTATAACCTCTACGCTTTCTAACTTCATATTATTTATTCGGACATCAATATCAGAAAGTTCTAACCTTGACAACCTATGAGCAGACCCCATTACCATATATTTAGACTTTTCTACATTTAAAGCCATACTTTTGTCGGAAAGCCACGCATAAATGTTCTGTAGATCATGGTTTACATCGCTCAAAATCCCAGGGACATCCCTACCAGACACAAAGACCATCGTGTCATCAGCAAACATTCTTATAGTACACTTCGTGACCGACTTCACAATATCATTAATATATATATATATATATATATATATATATATATATATATATATATATATATATATATATATATATATATATATTAAAAATAATGGACCCCAAGACACTGTCCTGAGGAACACCGTGCTTCACCTTCAACTTATCAGACATGACATCATCAAATCTCACAATCTGGTACCTATCACAGCGATACCCCATATACCACCGGTAAACTGTACCCCGTATACCTATTTTAAATAACTTTTCAAGCAATATTTTCCTATTTATAGCTTCAAACGTCCTTTTGAAGTCCAAAAGTACCGCGATTACATATTCTCCGTCATCTATTTACCTCAACCAACAGTTATATAGATCCACTAAAACATATTCACGGGAACTACTCTCTCTGAAACCGCACTGATTGTCATTTAGCACCGAGTACCGAATACAATACTTATTTATTTGGTCCCTCACACAGGTTTTTATTATTTTTTCGTATGGAGGCAACATACGAGTGAGTATTAATTGGTATAAAGTCTTTGTCCATCCATACCCTAAATAGAAATGCAAACTTGGTCATTTGGACATGGAAATTAATATGGTCGACTTGACGTTTACAAGTGGCGGAAGTAATGTTTGAGCGGAGTTTCGAAATTTACACAGAAACCCCCCTAATGTGCCATGACAATTCATGTAAGTTTAGAGTGGAAATTTCAAACCCTTCACTTAAAATATTCATTGAACTTATTCACAATTTTACCCACCCAAAATTAGTCTCAATTTGAGGTGGGTAAATCAGTATAATATTGGATTTTAAAAAAATATGTGTGAACGATATTTGTTCACTAAATTCAAATACCTAGTAGGAAATAAATGAACAGTGCATTACCATAACATAATTCTCGTAAACCCAGTCGAACCTGGGTAAGAGAGAATCCAAGAGACCCGAATGTTATTCTTGCTTATAGAAGTTTCTCACTACAGCAGTTTGTCACTTCCGAATGGGAGTAATTATTCTCATTTATAGAGGTTAACAAAAGTCGAGAAACATGGTGCTAGAGCGTCAAGAAATACATACATAATAAGTACACATTTTTTGCCGGTCTACGTAGCTTAGTCGGTAAAACACCCGATTATGGTGCGGAAAAACTCGGGTTCGAGTCCCGCTGTGGGCATGGGTGTTTGTGTTTGTCTATGATTTAAGTAGTTTAATGAATGATATATGCTGGGTAATGTACATTGATTACAAGACCTGATGCAGTTGAGAACCGGCGTTAAACTGTACGTCCACTGAATTTGAAAAAAAAGTACACATTTTGTTTTGTTAACACCTTTATCCACTGACTTGTTTTCCCCGGCTGTTTTCTTGAAATATATGTCATGTCGCCTTTTGAAATCTTTCAACCAACCATTACTAGATGAAAAGTTTTGTAGTCCCGGTTTCGTAGAAAATATTTTACCTTTTTCTTTCAACAATGTTCCATCTATGGAACATCTAGGGTTTGTTTTATCAATTTCACGAGACACTTTGTTCCTCTTAATATTTCCACGTCCTTTGCGATTGCACATTGCGATTTTATTTATTTATTTATTTTTTATTGAATTTACCCGCATCAACCACGGAGGGTTATTAGCGGTGGTACAATCAGAGATACATACAAAACGAATCAATGATGAACAACAGAGGTTAAACGGATTTAAACAGATTTAAATTTTTCAAAAACGTGATGGTGTTTTTCCATTTTATAGTCAATTACGTTTTCAAGACAGTGTTCAGATCTTGAGATTTTCGTTCCTCACTATATTCTTCACAAACACAGAGAATATGATACACTGTTAGAGGGACTTGACACCTATCACACAGAGAAGGAGGAGCTTTTTCAAATATGTAGCCGTGGGTTAATTTCGTGTGGCCGATTCGTAAGCGCGTTAACTTCACTTGGTCCATACGGTTTGACGGAAGCGGAAGTATATGTCGCACTGAATTCACTATAAGTTTTAATTTATCATTAGTTTGATCCCACTTTCCTTGCCATTTCTTGAAAAGATGTTCTTTGGCTAACAATTTTATGTCAGACGCTGGAGTTAGTGAAATTGTTGTAGCATTTCGATCTGATGATGCGTTGATTGCGAGTTGGTCAGCTTCGACGTTACCTTTAATGCCCACATATGATGGAACCCACATCAATTTAACAATAATTTTTCGTCTCTGCAAGTTACCTTGTTCCTCTCTGATAGATGTTACAATGGGGTGGTTTGAATAAATATGCTCAATTCCTTGAAGAGCGCTGAATGAGTCAGTTATTATGACGTTTCTACCTCCATTGGACTTGCATAATTTTAATGCTTCCAATATAGCAAACGTTTCTCCTTGATATATACTGCAATGTGACGGTAGACGAACGGCGAGTGTAGTATCATGCATTATTACCGCAGCCGAGCACCCCTTATTGCACTTAGACGCGTCCGTACACAATTTATTAAATCCATGATATTTAGATATTGTTCCCAAAAACAACATTTGGAAGTGTGAGGCTGTTGAAGAATGTTTCGACGTTCGCATCAAAGATAAATTAATATCAGGAGTATCCACTGACCAAGGCGTAGACCTGTACTGGTAAGGGAGAGTGTGATTGAAATAGTTTGTGTTAAAATTACTCCTACTAATCCGCTCTGAAAGCCATACTTTCCTATTTTTTTGATTTCGAAATACGTTGGTATATGGAAATAAAATACTATGCACAGGGTTTTGAGTGTTTCCGGAGATTTTGGCAGCGTAGCACAGTGATAAATATTCTCGACGAAGTTCTAATTCAGGTTCATGTGCAATGGTTTTCAAACTCTGGATTGGACTTGTTCGAAGTGCACCCAATGCAATTCTTATGGCAGAATTCTGGATAGTATCTAATTTTTTTCAGCAATAATCTGTTGGCGGAATTATAGCAGATAGATCCGTAATCAATCTTGCTTCTTATAGTCCACCTATATAAAGACAGCAGATAGCCAGGGTCCGCCCCCCACGAAGTATTGGACAAAATTTTCAGTAAGTTCAGAGAATATTGTGTTGACTGAACTAAGCTGTTAATATGTTTCTTTCAGTTGAGCTGACTGTCAAAGATCAATCCTAAAAATCTAATATCTTCACATTTCCTCATTTGATTACCATATAGACTCAAGTTCAATACACTAACTCGTTTCCTTTTTTGGAACATCATATAACATGTCTTTTCCGTCGAATAGACAAAACCTGAACGAGATGTCCAATATACCAGTTGATCTACGGCTTTTTGGAGTAAGTGTTCCGCTGTGCTGTCATTCGATCCCGTTGTGTATATCAATAAGTCGTCCGCATACAAAATTGCCTTTACCGGAAGTCTAATGTCCTTTATTATGTCATTTATAGCAATAAGAAATAACGTGGTACTAATTGTTGCTCCTTGAGGGGTGCCATTTGTTTGTTGCCGTTTGGATGAAAGAAAACCATTAGCTCTAACTTGCAATGATCGATTATTCAGAAAGTTCTTGACGAATGCTAATATGTTACCCCTTATGTTCCAGTCGTACATTATTTTTATAATTCGGTACTTCCAAGTTGTTTCGAAAGCTTTTTTAATATCGAAGAAAATTGCGTATAACTGTTGATTATTTTTAAAAGCCAAATGAATTTCAGATTCCAATGCGACGAGATTGTCAATTGTACCTCGAGAAGATCTGAAACCGCTTTGCTGCGGAGATATTAGGCTAATCTTTTCTAAGTACCATTTCAGCCTGTAATGATGTTATTATTTTATAAAAAGTGTACCTATTCCTGCAAGTAAAAATCACTCATATTGCGATTCGAGACTGGCCGCCCTCGAATTGGTTTACAATTTTAAATTTATCACTCAACGAAATTACTTAATTATCAATTTTTCGTTTCAACATTTTGAGGGTACAACGTCAAACGTGTTATTTTCTAAAATATACGTTTATCTCGGAATGGAAAGCTTCAAATTCGAAAGGTCATTCAATAAATAATGTCCTTCTAATTTAAAATATTGAAATATTTTGTAATGAATTTTTTTCTCAATTTAATAAAATATGAAAATCGTAGTATAATATAGCATGTTATCATGCTTATTCTCTGAAAATATATTCAACATAGAAATATTATTTCTACCTGGAATGTGTTTTTAGTAGTAATATTTAGTATCAAAGAATTATGATTTCACAAAGAAAATAAAATAGTATGGGTAACGCCTATCACAATGTTTAAATCATTCATATTTCATATACTTAAAAATTATTTATTGCAAATAATAATTAATTTTTGAAATAGACAAAATTGAAAAATATTATGTACACAATGAAAAACAGTAACGAATACTAGTTTAAAAGATGAAAATGTTTTATGTAATTACCATATAAAACAAATGAATTAAGTTCTAGAAACTGGTCTTTCAGCAAAACTCATAGTTACTATTTAAAAATAGCAGCATTGAAGTGTTTTTGACACTGACTGAAGAAGCCAAAGCGCCCAGTTTTTTTTGCGCAATAATTGATAATTTGGGATATTTGTACTTTTAGTTCTCCACCATTCCAAACAATTTTTATTGCGGGGAACTATATCGTCTTCCAAATACCTTTGTACCTCGATAATCGCCTTTGACATTGTTGTTCCCTTAGGTTTGGACGTAGACACAACTGAGTCAAAATTTCAGTCGTAAAATTGTCTTGTCTGGATACAATGATTTGTTCCTCTTGGGAACTATACAATTCTGCGATCACCGCTACAACACTTTTTTTTGTACTTTCAGCTGCAGAAGATTCAGTTAACGCCAAATTTTTGAATCTGGGATCAAGGAAAGTTGAAAGAGTCAATGTATTACTCCTTCGTACATTTCCCAGGCGTTCTGATAAACCTGTTACAAATATCGAAATCACGTCGAATATTAAAGTCGGGTAATCATTTCAAAAATTTTTAATTATATTCTACTCAGTAGTTGAAATGACGGACATATTTTTTCATATTACAGCTATAGTACTCCTGATCGCATCGTGAAGTTGTATAAATCTTTCGAGCGTATGTAATGTGGAGTTCCACCTAGTCTCAACATCTTGAAGTAACTTCAATGGAGTACTGCCTGCATTTCTCTAATATGCCATCAACTTTTCATTGGAGGTATAGTTCTTTTTGAAATGCAATACGATATGCTTTATTTTTTTGATGATTTTGGAAATTTCGACATGCTTTAAGTCGTCTTTCACAATCAGATTCAGCGTATGCGCAAAACATCCAAAGTGTCGCCAGTTCAATTTTTGTACTATGGCATTTTTAATATTTGCAGCATTGTCTGATATTGCGATCAATATTTTGTTCTCAATTTTCCAATTCATCGCAATTTTCCGCAGTTCCGTAGCCAAATAATCTGAAGTGTGTGACGAGTGTGTAGGGCAACATTCCAATAAAATAGAGCATAGCTCAAAAGCGTTGTTGATGAAATGTGTCGTTACTGCCATGAAACTATTCGTTGTCCTAGAAGTCCAACAGTCAGTTGTAATTAGAGGATTCGATCCCTGTCGATTTTTCTAGTCCCGGGATTTCGGGATTATCGACTGTTAATACCGGGATCCCGGGATAGTCCCGGGATTTTATTGGTAAAGAAAATGGTAGCAATTAAAAAGAAGTAAACATATCAAAATCAACCTTTTATTTTAAATCTTTACTTAAATCTTCAAAAACAAAACAAAATTATTATTTCTTCTAATAAAATTAACAAACTAGGCCCTTATAAAAATTATTGCCTAGTTTGTTTATTTTATATTTTACAATAAACTTAAAAAAATCAACTTCTAATATTTGTCAATAGAGATCAATGTTAATAGGACTACTAATATTTTAAATAAAATCTAAGAAATAACAACGCATCCAACGTCTCATCCGAAAGCATGCTTCTTAATTTGTTGCACAAATATGAAGCAGCGGAAAACGCGCGTTCAGGCTCGATGGAAGTTGGAGGAATCGTCAATAAATTTTTATAAGCCTTCTCCAAATTATGACCTCGTGTGGAACTAGCCTCAAAAAGATTCATTTCTTGTTTAATGATCTTAGAAAGATCAGTTTCTTTAAATGCTTCAGGATTTATTATTTTCATACTGTTTTCTATTTCGTTCTGAAGCTTTTCTTTTAATGTTAAATCAGTCTTACTGGTGGGTTCAATGTTCATGTCATTTTCTTCATTATCACTATTTTCAATTTTTCCAGGTAACAAAATAATCTGTTTTTTTATAGTCATCTTGCTTGGACTTGAAAATAACTCCTTTAAATCACAATCAGTCTCTAACTCAGTCTTCTCAGTATGAGGATTTTGTAAATAGTTTAATACTCCACTTAACTCACTGCGTCGACGATCTTTCAAGCGGTTCAATAAATGTGTCTTCAATTTAGAAGCCAAAATTGAGTCATTGTCACGCAATTCTTGAAAAAGAAACTTGAGTGTAGCATCCTATGTGCACAAATTGGCATCAGAACGACAAAGTGCTTCTACAGATAATTTAACGGGTGCCAATACCTTGATTATCTCACTAATGAGTTGGAAATCTGACTCTTCAAATGGTGCAGGATTATTAAGATCAATAAGTGCCTTTTTTACGCTAGTTTTTAAAAGATCAAATCGCTCCAGCATTGTAAAGAGACTGTTCCAACGCGTTTTACAGTCCAGTAGTAAATTAAGCTCTCTTCCATGTTCTTTTTTAACATATTTTTGAAGTATTGTATCATTCTTCAAGGATGCTCTTTTGAAAATAAGAACCACTTTACGAACTTTGTTTATTAATTCATTAATATTGCGATCATCATAAGTCAAATCTCGACCGTTTCCAGTTTCAATTACTAATCCTGAGTCTAGTTCTTCATCATCATCCGACTCATCCGAGTCATCAAAATCATCACTGGCAGTCTCATTTACAGGTGTCTTTTTATACAACAAATCACAAACGGCTAAATGAATACCATGTGCTAAACAAACTTGGTGTTCTGCATTAACAAGTTTTCCAACCTTCAGCATTACATTTGGACCATCAGTTACTATTGCCACAATATCTGTATCTAATGAGATATGAAAATCCAAAAGCCGCTTTTTTAAAGTATGAACACAAGTTTCGGCGGTCAGCGATTTATCAATTCGAATAAGTCCCAAATTCCACTTTTTGTTTATTGAATGAATATTTAAATTCATATATCCCTTATTAGACGTAGACGTCCATTCGTCAAAACTTAGACTAAATCGTTGTCCTTCTTTTTTCAATGTAGATAGTTCAGCTGTTATTTGTTTTTTTATCTTTACACTATAGTCTAGTACTCTGTTGCGGATTGTTGAAGCAGATTTAGGTAAGTCTGAGTACCCTTTTGCTAACAGTAACGATCTTAAATCTTTTGATGTCACAAATACGCTAAAAGGAAAACCATCTAGCGCAGTCATACGGGCCAAAACATCGTCAAGAGTATCAGATTCAGGTTTAACAAAATAGTCGGTCATTTTTCTTTTCGAAGGTGGTCCTTCATTATTTTGACTTGTTGAGGAAGATGCCTTAGCAGAATCTATTTTTATGGAATGTTTTGAAAATAGATGAGTATGTAGGCCTTTGGTTGATCCTCCTAAGGTTTTTAAAATAGCTGAACAACGCTTACATTTTGCCGAGCTACCCATTTTGTCGACTAAAAAATGACTCCACACTGACGTAACGTCTTCATCTTTTTTATGTTTGACATAAAAACTTTCCTTAGAAAGTGACATTGTTTACTTCTTAAACCTAAAACAATACGAAAAGAACATTTGAATATGTGTACAAAATAAACATAACCTCTCAGATCAACAGAAAAAACATTCGCTGTTTTTCATATATATTTAGCCATACACATTAGTGCATTGTTGTTTTTGAAATAAATTAATGGTTTATCACTAATCAACAATATAAATATCAATACTTACACGATCTGAAGCGTAATTTTTACACTATTTTACACACATAGGTAGGTAAAGTACCTAATCCAACAACGTTTGTTAGCAGAAACAAACGAAATCAGCTGTGTAAACAAGATGGCTGGCAAATTTTTACGTTTAACGTCAAATGAAAGTAAGCGCGTTTCGTTTCACGCACATTTTTAATGAATTATTTAAAAAATGTTTAAGTCCCGAAAATCCCGGGATTCATTGGATTTAATCCCGAGATTTTCGGGACTAAAATATGATCGGGATTCCGGGATCCCGGTTTTCGGGATCCCGGGATAGAATCCTCTAGTTGTAATACACAATTTTTTACTTTGTGACACAAGATTCTTCATCGTTACACGACATTCTTCATATAATGCAGGAATCGTGGTTCTCGATGAGTGTCTGCTTGGCATCAAAATCATTAAATCCTTAATCTTCAGCAACACTAAATGGTTGATAATTGTTGGTTACCGAACATTGAAGTCAAAGTCTGTACTTTAGGTCTGGTGATAAATTCTGATGACTTGGATGTTCCAGATGTTTGATCTTCTAGATTTCGATTTTCACTAAGTGTTTTAGGTGGTTGAGATGAAATACCCTCCCCTGGATCAGTGACTGTAGATTTTTCAACCTGGTCCTTCTTAATGAAAGAAATATTTTTGAAACAAATTGAAATGTTTCGTTGATTCGAATGAACCTAATCCATAATTCATTGTAAATTAATATCGTAGACTGTGAGCCTTACACACATGCTGAATTTTTTGAATTTTGTAAACGAAGGGGAATGGATGTTACGATAAATATTAAATATTAATATTACGATTGCATACGGGTTGAAACCACCTGCTCTTGGAAGTAATTTTATTTTGACACTGTCCATTTACTGTAAAGAACAAATTTTCTGTTACTTGTATACAGTTTATAATGGAATAAAGACATTATTATTATTATTATAAAGAAATATTTTGAAACTACATATGTTTCAGCCTTGTCTTGTTAATGAAAATTAAAGAAAATTTTGTAATATTCAATTTTTGAGGAAATAACATAAAACAATAACTATACATTCCACTATGAAATATAAATAGGTAGAAAATGTATTAACTTCTGTAACGGCAATTTCGAACTTTCGATCAATCTTCAGATGATGATCTCAAATTATGAGTTAGTGACGACAGTCCAAGATGAATAAAAGTTCGATACTGCGGTCATGCAAATTAGTATATCCTTTATATATTTCTACATCCTTGGAAATTAATGATAAATATCTCAATAAATTTCATTACCTCCATAAATTAATAGTTTAAGTATTCTAACAAATATTTAACTTAATCAATTTCAAAACTTACCGTTTTATCTTGATGTAAAACAATTGTAGGGTGTTTACGCTGCATATGTTTCTTTGAATTAGAAATGGTGGTTTTAATAGAGAGTTTAGCCTTACAGATGTTACACTTTGCATAATTATCATCGACAGATGATAATTATGCAAAGTTGTTTCGATGTTTTTTTCTCTTTACTGGATGCATTTTCAAAATAAGACAAAAAAATTTTCAATAATATGGTTTTTTATTTATGTATTATGTATGTATTTTTTATTTATAATATTTATGAATCATTATGAAAAATTATTTTATAATAGCAACTTGCTGCGACTGTGATCTCAACTGCGATCGCGACCTAAACTGAGATTGCCAGTCTGATTCACGGCGATTGTAAATCACTGCGATTATAAATGTTGAATATTTGAGTGGAAGCTTCCAAAAATATGAAATAGAATTTATTCGAAAAAAACATTCATAACAGGAAAATATACATATTTAAATATAATATTCCTGAAAATGCATTAAATATGAACACAATATGAAATTTTCAATTTTTTATTGAAAAATTTAATTTTTCAAATGTTGAACGAATAAAAAAAAAGATTATTTTCAAAATAGAACAAAATTAAAAATGAATAGTACGGGAAAACAGTAACAAATAATGATGACATATTCAAATGACCAAAATGACCTAGCTCCAAAATTAAACAGCAAAACAATATAAATATTCAATATAATTCAACTTGAGTTCTTGAATGAAGTGAATTAAATCTTTTTTGTTTGATTTTTTGTTCATTATGATATTACAATAAATTCAATCAGTTCTTAATTCAATTTTTGCTTTACCTATATACTGAGATATTAAGAATATTAATTTTTTTATTGAAAAAAAATTTCTCAAGTAATCCTCATCTAAATACCTTCAATTTTCAGCAGAAAAAGATTATTCTGAAATTGTATTTTCAATCTTAATTATCATAATTAATCAAATTTTTTTTATAACTGTTTTTTATAACTGAAAATCAAATTTTAAAAGAGACAATGTCCAGACGAAACGTGAAACATTATTTTTCGTTTCGAAGTTGGACGTACAGATTAACGCCGTTTCCGAATATTGAATATCCAAAAAAGCCTTATATATGTAAATATTCCTATACTTCTAACTAGATAATAGAGATGGCGGTAGAGATAAACCTCACGAACGTCCACGAAGCTACCTACCGCTTCATTTTTCACCTATATCTTTACTAGCCGAAAATCACAGACGCTGTGATTTGAAATATGTAGTCACAGGTGTGATTCGTGATTTCCCAATCAATGTGATTAGAACACTGGATTTGAATCCAACTTTTTAGTAGCAAGTATTAATTGTGGTTTTTTTTACTTGGTGTGGTGTACTTTATGCATGTACACAGACACTTTTCAACTTAAGGATACTCTGCTGTTCGTATTCGTTTGAGTTTTCCCTTTCCATCAAAACTTTGTTATGTTATTTCTCCCTACACAGTTCATTATGCGACTTTCCACGATCATAATCTGATAGAAGTTTTAATTTTCAGATACTGGTAACGTTTTATATTTACGTTTGGACATTTTGTAAACTTTTATTCCCTTGTTTTCAGAAACCCTAGATAGTACTGACAAACAAAGCATACCCGAAAGACGACACGAAATGTGTGTACACAAATATGTCAAAACGTGCTAAAACCTGATTAATTTATCTCACTTATAACCCCCGTTTTCCCTTAAAAATAACCCAGGCTAGCCAATAACGAGGGGTCACACATTCGTTCTGATCGATACTCAGTAATAACAAAATTAAAATGTATGAATTTACTAAACTTCTTGCATTTACAATGAAATATTTTAACTAAACTATTTTATCTACGTATCTTCACAGACGTTGAATTCCCAAGTTGTCGTTTTATATTTGCTGCCTAAACTCCAGCGAGTTGTTTCTAACGCTCCAATAACGGTGATTTTGAGGCTCTAGCCAAGATTGAAGTATAGCTCCAGTGAACGTTGAATTACAGTTCCATTGGAGGTAGTTTTACAGCTTGAGCGGAGGTAGTTTTACGGCTCCAGCGGAGGTTGAATTACAGTTCTAACGAACGTGACTTTCAGCTCCATAGGAGGTACTTTCACAGCTTCAGCGGAGGTGACTAAAAACATTTAGGCAAATCAACATCCTATTTTTGGTAGAAGTTATTCCAAGGATTTCGGTAGGGTTTCGCTGGCACAATCACATTTACAAATAGTATGATATACTTTGAATATACTAAGAAATAAAGTAAGTGTTCCAACATTAAATATGAACATGGGATACGAACACGTGGAATTAGCCATCGTTAACCCACAAAAATCTTGAGCCAATTTGAAAAATTAAATGAGTGGATAAATCGAGAATAATTTAAATTAGAAAATGTAATAATGATTACTGCAATATTGAAAGATAAACAATTTGAAAAGGTATCAAAAAAAAATAATGAAAATGGCGAAATGAATAAAATAAAAAAAATTCAACCCAGGTTTTCCAGACAATGCATTTATTTATACGAAAAATAGAATTTCTTTTCATAACTTACCGTCAGTTTAGACGCCACAGATAATTAATTAAACCACTTGGTTAAATAATTAATATAAGAATATAATCAAAGTAATTATAATCTACCAAAAATCTCATGTTTAAGATTACGATGTTACTTCTTAGATGGATAATTGACGAAAAAAAAACGTGCCACGAGAATTCTGCCCACTATATCTGCATTTTATATGTACGCATGTTATCGCGATCGAGTCCAGCGACGAAGAACATAAAAAGTAAATCAACAATTCAGTGGCGGCGGTAGTGTGGGAAATTCACACGTTACACACTTATACTGGTAATTGAGAGTCTCAATTATAGAGTTAAACATCAAAAAAGTGTTTGAATTCAAACCTCATTTAACCAGGTTCCAAAAGTCCCATTAACAGAGGTAACTTAATGAAAAAGAGCCGGGACCTCATTGCAACTCTCAATAATAGAGATTTCTCATTTATCCAGGTCCCACTTAACCAGGTTTCACTTTCAACAGGTTTAACAGGTTCACTTCAAAACACAGGACGCTTAGTGCAAAGGAAATATGAAACGTTGTTTTCAAATTTTCAAACCTATCGATTTGATATGATCATAAATGATTCGATTTACCTCTATATCATTTGAAGATAATAGAAAACCTAAGTTATACGGCTGATAGAATCGTATTAATTGATTTATATTGAATAAAAAATTTTGACATTGATGTCTGATCCGATACCACCAATCGATGTTTAATGAGGGCAGATTGAGTGCCTTCTTCTCAAACGGCATATACTGCGAATGAAGTCCCTGTTGCTACTGACATTTTGAAACCAAACTTTCTGTAGAGGATTCGATTTAATGGAGCTGTATAACTTTCCCTCAGATTCATTATTAAATATTTTCTGCCATTTACTGAAAGATTTCGTTTTGATATATCAGACGGTACACATTTATCTATTTGAATTTCCTTGTTCTCGACCGCTTCATCAGCTAAACTGTCGACTATTTCATTTGATGTGATTCCGACGTGAGCCTTAGCCCATAAGACCTTAATTTCTATTCCTTGATTGTGCAGATAATTCACTAAACTCAAAATATTTTTGAGAATAACTGAAAATTCTGAATTGGTCCTTACTTTTTCCAAAGACCGAAGTGCACTTTGACTGTCTGGTATAATGACGTATTTGCTTTTATTGATTATCAGGTGACGTTGAAGAATGTATTTGAAGGACATTCCATTAACTCTCCATTAAATATTGAATAAAATTCACTCAAACCTGAAAGTTATATATTTCACATATATAACATATAATTTAGTGATAGGTTCGATATTCGCTGTATAATTTTGAAATAGAATAGGAATAGTTACTGACTTGAATTTTTTAGTCTTGTTTTTGCTAGAAGTACAAACATTTCTATTTTATTAGGTACCTAAATATAAGTACCAAAATTATTGTCAGTCTTATCAAATAACACTTTCATCATCTGTTCATAACAGAATACATAGTGTGATAGTGGTGTCCATATAGAATTTTTGAAAATTTTTAAGAACTAACTTCATACAGAAAGTCATACAAATTATTATGAATATCCGATTTGAATATACTTTTTGAAATTGTTTTGACAGTGTCGTTCTCAGAAAATATCTATAGATCGAAATATGTTTCATCCAGTCAAGGAGATCCAGTTTTGAGAATTCATTATTATGTTCATTTGTAGCATATTTTGCCTTCATAGGATTAGTAATGATTTTGTTCAAGATTTGTTTCCTTATATCGATCACCGGACTAGTAATTAATCGTGATCTTTGATCATTTCACAATATTTTACAATAATTAAGATTTTCATTGTGAATATTTGAATTTCATCAAATACTCAGCCTTCATACTTACCAAAAAATAAAAAAAATGGCTGAGCAGAAGAGACTCTATGTCAAGCGTGAATAGTTTCATGCTTTAGCCTTTTCCTACTCTGATTCCAGAAGTCTGACTCTCTGAAACGATCTCCACAAATACGCAATTAACTTGTGTCAATATTAACACCAATGTTACAAAGTTCCTTCCATTTCATATACTGAGCAGGATTGGATGGAACTTCAACCCTTATAACAGATGGTACAAAAGGGAAATTTACAATTATACTTCAATAATTCGAAACTCTCGTAATCTTAATCGTAACTTTCGAAACCCTCAGATAATATACTTATCTTGGAACACGTTCACGACTACTGATTCTCACATTGTGAAGTATAACTCTTTCCGGCAACCTACAATAAAGCGTAATCCCTTGAAAATATAACATATATATATATATATATATATATATATATATATATATATATATATATATATATATATATATATATATATATATTAGGGTGGTCCTTATTCTTAAGGAAAATATTTTTTTCTTTAATTTCGGGGGCACCACGTAATTTGGTTATATACCTTAAGAAAATATTACAGTAATTTTTTTGAATTTTTTTAATAACATTTAGAGGTCGCTACCAAGGTTTAAATTTTAAATAAAAAGCCAAAATTTGTTTTTCTCAGAATCCTTTATTTTTTTTAACCAGGTCTTAAAAATATTACACAATTTTTGTTGATGCTATGAAATAAAATAATCTGAATGATTTACTTTTAAGATGCAAGGGTTGACTTGTTAGTATTGGGATACTTTTTTCTATACTCTTTTACCAACAAAAGCAAATATTGCTTTTGTTCTTCATTTGTGGTAATTAATTTATTGTATTCTTCCATTAAAGCAACACCACGCTCAGCTATATCATTCACTACACGCAATGAATGAACAATATTTTTGGCAGCTATATAATCAGGGTCTTCGTTCCAGGTTTCAACGTCTTTATAAAAAAATCTGATGAGATACCTAGGACCTGGAAGAATTTTAAAGAATTACTGCTCACAAAGTTTTCTATATTTTTTTCGTGGATGGTCGCCATGTCAAGGTTTATTCGTTTTAAGCAATCATGTGTGCCTTCAATTTTGAGTGCTTCTACCATTTTTTTCTTCTCTTGGACTGAAAGTTCGTCATCGAAAAATGCAAGCGAAACCAGCTCTTCCGACAAATACCACAAGTGATTTAAAATCTTTTTCAGCGCAATAGTAGCTAGATTTTTGTTAACACTTTCAAAAGCTTTAAGGTCTTTTAATAATTGTAAGTCGTTTCTTGGTGCTGACTGACTGGTAGAGGCTTGAAACCAATATTTGATATAAATCATCACCGTGAAAATACATATTTCTCTCACAGCCTTTTCGTCCTTTTTCGTTAGCTTTAACTGATGCTTAAATAAATAAATTTTTAAACAGTACAAGGCTCTTGCCATCCATCTAGCTCGATGTAGACCAGCAGGTCTCCGAAATGAAACGCCTTTTTCAGGAACACCTCCTAAGAATATGATTGTAAGATTTAACATTTCTTTGTAGTCATCTCGAGGTTGATGTACTTGAAGTTGCTTTTTGGCAAAAGAAATCCTGTCTGCGGCCACTTCTGCAAGAATATTTGCCTCAGCGTCATCTGTTATTGTTTTGAAGTCGCTTTGGTCAATAGAGTCCCAACTGTTCTTAAATCTTTTGAATAATTGTATATCAGGACCACTAGATGGGGCAAGCGATTGATCCACTACACCTGACAACATAATTTCCATTATGTGGTGACGACAAGCAAACCAAAGCATATTTTTATCCATTTTGCGCTCCAAGAGAACGCATACTCCACTTCTTAAGCCGGTATTTACAGCAGTAGTGTCAAAACACAAACATTTTACTTTATCGCTCAAATTCCATGAATTTATAGCGTCGTAGACAGCCGACGCACAAGCTTCGCTTGTTCCACGTTCTAATTTTGGGACGGCGAGTAATTGATCGACTCCATGTCCTGATACCAAAATTGGCAGCCGATCTACAGTTTTGTGTCCAGTAATATCTTCTATAAGTTTACCGTCCCAATGAATTGTTAAAGACGAACTAGGTTTAAACTCGCTTTTGAGCGACTCTGCAACAGCTTTGCGATTTTTGACACGCTGCCGACGAATAGAAGATCTATTGACATTAAATTCTGATGGATCACAGCCTGCGCTTTTCAAAGTAGATGTCACGACCATAGTTGCTTTTCTGTCACTCAATTTAGAAACATCAAGACTGGAAGCTAATTGACTGTTAATAATATCTTTTCGAGCTCGTTTTTGAGGTGGTTGCATCTTCGTCAATTTTGATATAAATTCGGAGTCAGATGGAGTTTCTTCCTCACTTATTGTGGCAGACGATGACGAAATAAATGATAATGAAGACAATGAGCATTTTTCTGTTATAGACGAGATATCTTTGTTTTCACGCTCGCGCAATTTATCAAGCCGTTCTTTTTTCTCTTTTATTTTCTTACATTTGTTTAAACTTTTTCTGTCGACTGAACCAATCAAAAATTGGCGTCGATTTTGCCGCACTGCTAACAAAAACTGTTTATCTTCTTCTAAAGTCATAATATTTAAAGCATCACGATGAGCGATGTCAAATAAATCTTCTAACTTTTGTTGCCAGTTTTGTTCTTTTGTTTTCAATGCTTCTGAACGTTTTTTCTTGTTTTCTTTATTTTTTTTAGATTCTGCCATTCTTTGAACAGCTTTTCAATTTTGCTGATGACATGTTTTTTTAATTGAATAGGTATGCCAGCTTTTTCCCACAAATTAATAACCCCACAAGCCGTCAAAGTCGCAGATTCACGAATACTTTTCTTTTCTTCATTTTTGTAGTAGAAAAAATATCGCAACACTTCGCCAATGGATGGTAAGGTTGATTGGCTTAATTCAGATAATAATTGACCGATAAGCCAAATCTCACTTTGATTTCTAGTAGTTATACTGAATCCGCTACTAGTAGACGCCATTGCAAATTGAAACACTTCACTGTAACTTTTACAAAAACAACACGTGCGCTCTTGTTGCTTAACAGAACTGAAGTGCGGGGCGATCGTAGTACAAATGAGGGGGTCGAGGAACGGAGAGGGGGAGGGGGATTAGAAGGTATAGTCTATGCTAGTTTCACTCGCACGTAACATGTTATGTACCTAAATTTTAAATTAATGGAATCACCATTTAAGCTGTATTTGAACACTTTTTGTAAAAAATTGACAGCTGGTAGCGACCTCTAAATCTTAACAAAATCAAAAACAAAAAAACATTTATTTCGTATTTAGAGGTATATAATCAAATAAGAAAGTGCCCGGAGGATAATTCGAAAGTTGAAAAATAAGGACCACCCTAATATATATATATATATATATATATATAGTAAGCGAGGTTAAGGTGTTTTCGACTCAATTAAGCAAATATTGTTTGTACTCTTTTTTCTTAGCCAAGCTTTCACAATATTTTATTGCATCTTCAGGACTTCTACAATTAACAAAAAGTGTCGAACAGAACATGTTAAAATGGTAAAATTATAATAACCTTACCGAATTTGAGGTTAAAATATAAACATGACACATCTACAACAGAAACTGTGATAATGATAACATGTAAAAGAAGTACGTAAATTATGTAAAAGAAATTTTTTTAAAATAGTTAATTCATTAGAATTTTCTCAACACTGTACCCAGTTAAGTATGAATCATCAATATAACATATATTAGACACATGTCATTCCTCAATTTAGTTGATTTGTCATGGAATCAGCCTCAGTTATATCTCGAATCATCCAACTGCCATTAACCTAAATTTTATTAAGAAGGTATGAGTATATATTGCTTAGTTTGTTTATATCAGTTTTTTTATTGATTGTGGCTTCGCATTTTTTTATTTGTATCATTTCGTGCATGGTTCTTTTGTGATAATTTGGTTCTTTTTTCAATATCTGTTCCTCATCGAAATCTATTCTATGGTCTTTTTATGTGCATGTTCTGCAAGTGCACATCTTTCTTTATATTTAGTAATGTCACTTTTATGTATGGCTAATCTGCTTTTTAGCCATTGTGAAGTATGACTTATGCATTTTTCTTCACAATCTATGCACTTTATTTGGTAAACAACATCACTTTGTAATTTTATAGGGACCTCATCCTTCAGTCGGGAATATAACGATGCAACTGTCTTTGGATTATACGATGATATTTTTACATTAAATTCTTTGAATATACTTTTGAGCTGTGGTGTTATTTTTTGTATATAAGGTAGGGATCCATAAAAACATCTCTGTTCTTGAGTTGAATTGTCAGGTTCGATAATCAGTTCCGGGGGCGGTAAAATATTTTCATTGTTAGTTGAAGAAAATAGCAATTTTTTAATCATGGACGAAGGATATGAGTTTTCAATTAATATTCTATTTAGTTTATCTAAACTCCCCTTCAAGTATTGCTCATGGCATAATTTTATTAATCTATTTCTCGTATCTTTGATGAAATTCACTTTCATGTTTAGAGGATGACTAGAATAGTAATTTATAAACTTATCTGAACAAGTCGGTTTTCGATACCAATCTAATTTAACAGTTTGATTGTGTCTGTGTAGTTTTGAATCAAGGAATGGTACCGAACAATTGTTATCTTCAGTTTCAATGGTGGATTGGATATTGTTATTGTGGCCATTGAAACAATTTAGCAGTTCATCTTTACCTGATATAGGTGTAGCTAAAACGATGTCATCTACAAATTTATAGACAAAAACTATACTATATAAATAATATATATATATATATATATATATATATATATATATATATATATATATATATATATATATATATATATATATATATATATATATATATATTATTTATATAGATATGATGAATTTATATGGATTTATGTATATGTCCAAAAGATATATTTACTTACATTTTTGAATACAAATATAAAATTATTCTAATAATTGGTTTTCTAATAATCTAACTCCGTCTTCTTATTTGTTGTTGTTGTTGTAATTATGTTGTAACGAACGAAAAAATTTTTGCGGTAATCAGTACATACTATAGCTACTAGCTGTAGTATCACAACAGCTTTTTCTTTTAATTTTAGTCTATGGGCATATCTTTCGACATTTGCGATTGCAGGCTAGATGTGAGGAATTTGGTCAACTATGAACACTTATTAATAGGGAAATTCCATTCCAATTTAAAGATAACCTAAACCAACTTTAGAGTTTAATGATGATGACGAGTAGGATAAACAAGCACACAATCTCGCTAAGGAACTGATCATAGCGATTTTGTTTCTTCATACACATACAGGAAAAGTCACGGATTAACATGACTATATTACATATAGGATAGAAAACACAGGAAGAATGATAGACAACTCATAAAGTTTTCATTTAAATGCATAGTCGAAGTCTACGAAAAAATATGTAAATTTTGTAGTAAATAGAGATATTATTTCTCTGGTGCCCGGTATTAAGGTCTTATGTCAAAAACCCCAATTTTTCACAACAGCAAAAACAATATTCGAAATGTTTTCATAAAAAATTGTGACAATTAAAAAAGTTGGATTTGTGTTTTCCTCATGAAGCTATTATTTTGATAAAATGTTTCATTTAAAAAAAAATTGTAATGGCACTACTGTGATATGAAACACTATATTTCGGCACTTTTTGACCTGAAATGTTATATCAAAAAACCTACGTTTATTTAATAAAACAATAAGTAATTTCAATTATGTGCTATAAATTTATTATTTTAGAATTCATATTATTTTATTATTACAAACGATATACAACTATTATACTGAGCACCATATTCATATCAGGTTATAGGGTTGAAGAATTTTTGAAACTTCATATATAGCCTTAATTAATTTTTTGCGATCGTGGTGATTATTGATGCCTCGGAATAATATATGATTTATGGAGCCTTTTCCACCACACTCACACCATGGATCATTTCACTTGTTAATTTTGTAGAGGTATTCAGGGCCTATTCCATGACCGATCCTCAGTCTTGAAGAACGAAAGTAGTCTCTTTTGTTTTTCCTCGAAATACATTTTTCATCTCTTATCGAGATTCTCCCTGATGAGGGGAGTAATATCTGAATGAACGCATAACACATATTTATATATATTTGTAACTTTATATATATTTGTTTGACCTGATTTTCTGCGGTATCAACTATTACTAAATTATGAGGTTTTAATATTTGTACGCAATGCTTATACTTAGTCTTGAATATAAACTGGCAAAATGTAATTATTTGCATTGGATCTAATTTTTTTTATTGTAAAGTATTAGGGAAAGTATTAAGGAAAGGTGAGGTATAATGATCACCTTAAGGAAAAAACTTAACTGTGGCTAAAGTTGAACTCAAAATCGCAAGATTTCTATTGTTGGAAGTTATGTATTTACTTAACTTTGTAACTGTTACTTATTTTTTATTATAGGATGTAGTTTTTTTGTATTTGAGCTTTTTGTTAAAATTCACTAAAGAATCATTTTAAACACAAGTATGTATAAAATGACCCTTGGAGTTGGAGTAATCCTAGGGATTATTTTATGCCATAAGTTAATGAATATCAGTGAAATAAAACACTCGGCTGTTCATATCAATCATACGAATTGTTCATAACAATTTAAGTATGTAAGCAAGTTACACAAAACTTTTGCAGTCTTCTAGTTTCATTAAAGATCTTCTTTTGTAATTATCTATCTACCACTCAATCAAGAAAATTATACATTACACATTGCAACAAACTTTTAAAAGGTTTGCAAAATTAACAACATACCTGGTCAAGCAATAGGTAAAAGAATAAACTCTTCTTCTAAATAAAAAAAAACAAATAATACTCATTCCCATCAAAGGTTTTTTATTAATGCCAAATGCAATAGAAGAGTCAACTCTATTTAAAAAATAATAATTTTCCTATCAGGAACTCAGAAATATACCGATAGCCTTAAAAAACACTCTCACACTATCAAATTGATTACCAGGAATGCAAATGTCGCAAGTAAAGTCGGCTTCACCTTCACTATCTACTTCCGCACAAGCCTCATGTCCCCATTTAAGACACACAACGCACCTAATCCACCCTTCGCCTTTTTTGTCTTTGGGGTAATTTTCAGTACAGAAGAGGCATTCGGTATCACTCTTCCCTTCAGAAGAATCGTTCTGTTTGTTGGTCACCGTTTTCTCTATTTTATTGGCTTCCGTATGGACTTTCTTTTGTTCTATGTCTGTTTTTTTTTGGCTTCCTCTTCAATGAATTTTTTGTGAGGTGTGCTGCTCAGTACTGATGTGTTTACTCTTATTCGTCTTGCACTCGCTCGTTTTCCAACTGTCTTTGGTATTGGTCATACTTCCCTGAATGTAACAACACCAAAAGATGTGGATGGAAGACCAACTGCCAAAGCTGGAGGTAATCCTTCAGAAGATTCAGACGTTTTTTCGATATTCGAGGTATTTTTCGCTAATGGAGGACTTGACGTCACAAGGATCGAAGTTGGAAGTTCTATCGCGTCATTGTCAACATCCATTTCAGTCGTTTCAGCTGCAATGAAGTCCACATTAGTGAAAATTTCAGGGTTGAACGGATATATTCCTCATTTGTTGAATCCATTCATACTATTCAGTGAAACTGCTGCTTTTAGATAGGCCTCTGTAAAAATTTTCGTTATTTAGAACACGGTTACCACTCTCCATGATTGTTTTTGATCCCCTTCTCCAACGCTTGGTTATGACAAATGCTTAGCGGATACATGACTCCAACGTTCAAGGATTAGAATAGTGACGTGATTATCCCTGACTTAATACCACATTTGAATTTTTTGTGTGAGATGGGTGACTATCCGGTATCAAAAGAGCTAGATCTTCTGCTGTCGGTTTGACATGACTTAAAAAGTGATCGAACCGCCTATTATTTCATCCAACCAGATGGATTGCATGCACATATAGCGCCTCTGGGTGCGCCATCATCAATTCTATTTGCATTCGGACTCGGACTCATTTTGTTCCAGAAGCCGAGGTACAAATCACTGCGGTCCTTGTGTCACCTCTCTCAGCTGAAGTCACTCGCGCCACCTGTTTACGCCCTGTTTGTGTAAACACTTTCCAGTTTTTTGTTGGGACAGTGCATAAAACTCGTCTCGTCCACATTGAATATCAAGAGAAAATAATGTTTTTCTTGCACATTTTTCAATGTCGAAAAAAATTAATCCACCACAGGCTTATTAAAAACTCGCGCTCGAGCAGAAGACGTTAATTTTTGAGCACGCATCGTAATGTCCGGATGTCTACGTCTAAATCCACGAAGCCATTCATGACCAGCTTTTCCTTTTGCCTCAGAAACTGGATGCGATAAATTATTTCTTTCTGCCAGTTGGTAAGCTAAGGTTAAAACATCATGTGTGGTTAGCCCGTACATCCTAGACTCCATGTCCTCAATGTAATCAAGAAGTTCCTGTTCTTATTCTAGGTTAAACACTGTTTGTTTGCTAACTAACCCTTTAGAGGATCCTACAGCTATTTGATTTTCATCTTTGGCTCTTCTTTTTATTCGTCTTAATGCCATCGCAGGGACCTTAATTTCTCTACTTGTGGTTTTGTAAGGCTCATCTCAGTATGCATCATCTTGTAATCTTACTTATGTATACTTGTGATCTTCAAGTGTGAATTATTATTTTTGTGAAAATTATTGAAACGTTCTAATATAATATTAATATGATATTTAGTTGCTTTGAACAATCATCTTGTCTTTTATATAATAAAATATGTTCTTCTAAATCATTCATTACGTTTTCTTCAAAAAAACTCAATAACTAATTGTGAAATTACAATGGATAAAGGACAGACCTTGGCGACACCATCAATTTGTTGATGGAACTCATTTTTATATTGAAAACATCTCGAGCCTGAAGTGAATTTTACTGCTTCTATTAATTTTTTGGAATACATGTGAAATTTTTCAACATGTTCCATTCTTGATCTTTTATATTCGGAACGATTGCGTCAGGTATATTAGTATGAAGTGAGGCTACATTCAAAGAGAATAATCTATGATTTTGACTGAGGTATAAATTATCACCTGATTGATAAGATTTCTCAATATTAAACTGATTTTGATTTATTAGATTCTTTTAAATTGCAGAAAGATATCATCAGTTCTACATTTATATCATCTTCATCATTCAGATCATCATTCTTATTAATATTATTAATCTTTTTCACCATCATCATCGTTATTTTGTCATAATTACGATTATCGGAATCATCATCAATTTAATAACTTTCACCTTCATCCACCGCCACCAAAACAATGTCCTCAACTGTCAGAGATGTTGTACCACTTTCAATTCAAAGTGGTTCAATTTTATTATTATTATCATTCATCCACATTGTTCTGGTGAGAAGCGAATGCAATTTCGATTTGCAACTTTGCAAAATTTTTGCGATCTCCAACTTGATGTTGGAGGTCGCATGTTGGGATGAATAAAATTTGTTGTCATTTTTCATAAAATATTTCGCAACAGATGTTGATTTAAATCTGTTTTGGAAGAAAATATCCTGGTATCATTGACCTTCTCAAAATTAATTCCATACAGTTTACAGTTTATTCTTGTCATATTTCCATATACCTAAGGTTCCTTTTTTATAACTGAGCTATATAATCGAGTCCTGTAAATGTGTGAAAACTAGGCCAAGCGCGGCATACACGATCTCCAAGTTTTACAGCTAGTTTCGTACAATTAATAAAATTGTTTATATTAGGTTTGGATCCTATATACTAATATATGTTTCTAATACTCCTAACTTATTTATATTTCCTGGTATACTCACTAGAATATCGGTGTCGGATGATTTAATCGTCAATTTAGGAGCTCTTTCTAATTTGCTCAAATAATAAATTATTCGCGTATCGATCTCTTCATGATCGCTCGCAAAATCGTATTCAATACTTTTTATGACTAGGTTATTTTATACTTTATCCCTCAATCAGTCATGAACTGCGATTTGTTTAGTTTTTTGGATTAGAGATGATTACAAAAAAATAAAATACACGTATTTCTCAGTTTTAGAATATTTTAATTTTTTCAAGAGGAAATTACGGAAATAAGGAGTGTTGCTTTCAGGCAACAGTGAGTTGAAAGGTCAAAATCTTAATACTACAGCAACATAATAACAGTTTACTAAAGATGAAAATTTTTTGAAACAATTCTTGGTTTTCGTGTAGCACAAGGCGACATCGCATTTTTCGCATAAAGAATGGGAAACCCAACACAATTCGGAAACTTGCATCTAATTTGCTTATCAGACCATCAAGGCCATTTCACAATCTGGTCTTGACGGACTGCTTTCGGAGGCACATGATGAGCAGGTCCACTATGCTTTTTTTGCTTGAATCTCGCTCTCAAGTGACCCGCGAATAGACAAACTAGGCTTTATGTCCACTTTGCAAATGGTTACATCAACGTCCAGACGATAAGCGGCTTGATTGAAGATTCTTGTACATATCAACTCTTTTGTGAAGTATCCATGCATTGGATCAAATCCAAATAATGATAATAAAGTCACATAAGCCACGTTTTGATTTGCAATCGTATTTTATATATACCCATAATGCTACCAAGAAGATCAACGCAACCCATGTGGCGATTGTATGCTACCACATTAGTTCGCTTTATGTTCACATATCTTGAGTTCTATTTATTTCTCCCATCTTTGGACATCGGTTTCAGGTTTTTACCAAGCAAAGGTGGAAGCTGCATTGACGATTTTGTTGTCCTTCCATGCAACAGTTGAAATATCGATCTCATTGACGCCAGATATGTATTCTTCTGAATAGCCTCTTTCTTTTTTCATCATTATTTTCTCAGACGATAGCTTACAATCCGGTATTCTATTTCTTCTCACAGTACCGAGACTTAGAATGCCTCTTTGGCCTAAGAGAAGTAAAATAATTGTCAAAATAGAGTTTGAAGTTCTAATGCCTTAGATGAGGTGCCTAAATCTGGCTTTAGTACCGTATTTTGTTTGCCTGTTTCGATTTTTGTTATATAGGAAAGCAAGAAACGCCACTAAATACAAAGATTTTATAGCCCCTTTTGTGTGGTTTATTAGGATTATATGTCTTCAACGTATAATTTCAACGGGCTTTGGTGGAGCAAATTTTCTCGACCACAGAAAGTTATTCTTTCATTGGAAATTTTTGTATGCCTCATTCAAGGAGTTTACTATTGGACGTATGTTGTAAATTCGTTTATGGTCAGGATTAGTCCCAGAAAGATTCTCAAAAATCTTAATTTGATTCGCAATGGCATCAAAGTCCGAGAAACGACTATCAAGATTTATCTTCAAAGCACTCAAAGTTTCGATCGCAAAATCGATAGGAAACTCAGCCTCAGTAATGTGGCTGAATATTTCACATGTTTTAAAATATGTTTTCATTTTACGTCATCTTGGTCTTATTCAGATTTATCTCAAGACCTACTTCGTTGCTTGCTGTATTCAATTCATTAATCTGTTGTTGCAGTTCGCCAGGGTCTCGCTATCATCAGGATAATGTCGTCACCGAATCTAAGACGGTTTAGGTATTCTCCATCTATATTCACACCTGTGTTATTTCAGTCTTACTTTCTGAGGATGCTCTCTAGCATTGCCGTGAATAGCTTTGGTTATATGTCGTCGACTTGTCCTAACTCCTCTGATGGTGGAAAATTCTGGACTGCCTTCATATATCTTGACTTTCGCTTTGATTTCCCTATTTATATATATATATATATATATATATATATATATATATATATATATATATATATATACTAGGGACTCGATGTATCGTTTGTCGACCCCTTATTCACTCAAGGCATTTATTACTGCTCTGGGGTATATCGAGTCGATTGCTTTCTCAAAGTCAATTAAGCCCATTGCTAGTGGTTGTATTCCTTGGAATTCTCAAAGCCGCTGCGAAATCCGTCTTGCTCTCGCGGTTGAGCTGAGTCCAGTGTGCTTTGCAATCTTTTGTGAATGCTCTTTGTGAATACCTTTTACTGGTAGGAGCCTATAATTCTCAATGTCTTCTTTGCTGCCTTTCTTGTGGATCAACACTATAAGGGCGGTAACATATACGGTTATATGCCTAGTTCTCAAACAGCTCGTCTATAATTAAGCAAGGCATTTCTATGTTCCATGTTTTAGTTCCTGCATATTTCAGTATTTCGACCGTAACTGCTGCATGCCATTTTTCATGCCACATTTTTTTTTTTCAAAGCCTTTTCTACTTCTACCAATACTTCTAGTATGACCTCTTCAGATTGTTCTATTATTTTTTCCATGTTTTCAGGGGCTCTATATAGGTCAGATTGCTCAACAGTTTCGTTATTCATCGATATGATTTCTTGATCATGCTGATTGTCTATATCTTGATCCAAACTTGTTTGCCTTGAAAAGAAAACATACAAATTATATTAGTTATTGAATAGAACAAAATTTGCTTCACTTTAATTGAGTGAAGCACTCAATTATCCAAGATTAAGGAGAGAATTTCAACTAAAACAAAGAAAAAATATTATTTCCTTAACGACTCGACCTGTTGTACTGAATAATTTGGTGTGTCGCCGGAGTTGACAATTATTTTCCAAAAATTATAATTCTTTTATGGGTTTCTCATAAAACTGAATGATTTTATTTCAACATCTTTCTGACAATATATATAAATGTATTTTTATAGTGAAAATTGAGAATCGAAATTACACCCTAAAAAAATTCTCAATATAATAATATAGATTCTCAATTTTCATTATAAAAATACATTTACAATATGTTCCGAACGTGACAATATGTTCCGAACATGCATGGTTAGCGCGAATAATAATTACTTGTTCTTTACTTGTGTAATTAATCTCATGTTCGTCAGTGACGAAAAAATTAAAACTACATCTGGGAGGATGAGAAGGTCTCTCGTCCTTCGAACTCACGTTCGTGCAGTTTGAAAAACGACAACCCGAGCGTCGACGACTATCTTGCGAATAAAAGAATGGGTGAACAGCTGCATGCCATACAAGAATTACCGATGCATCCCGAAAAACGACAGTTTGGTGTGGTTTATGGGGTGTTGGCATCATCGGTCCATTTTTCTTCAAAGACGACCATGGAAGAAACGTTACCGTCAACGGCGAACGATATCGAGCCATGATACTCAAATATTTTTCGCTCCAGTTGGCCGAGTTGAACTTGGTTGACATGTAGTTTCATCAAGACGAGGCTACATGCCACACAGCTCGTGATACATATCCAAACATTTTCCTTACAAAGACTGTTGATGAATGATACAATGTAAGTCTAATGTCAAGGTTATCCATATTTATCTTGTCTGGTGTCTTTTATTCAATGTGTTTTTCACCTTGGCATACTTTGAAGTATTTATAATTACTTCATGTAATTTTGCAGGCTGGTATTAGTATGATATACCGAAAACTTGTCCAGTAGGTGAACCTATTGAGGTTTTGCAAATAATATTTGATTTTCCATCCGCTGAAGTTTTAACAGCAAAATCAAACCTTACCTTCTCCATAATTACTTAAATATTTGCAGAAAATGTTGTTTTATAATAATATTATACTCCAATAAGTGAAACAAAGACGAAATTGCTTTTTTCTGTGAAGACAAAAATTGTTTTTATTAACAAACATTTGTGTATAATGTATTTCCACTTATATCACTCGTAAACAAATTAGTTACCTGAACGCACCTGTAAATACAAAAAACAACATTTAAAGCCTTTATTTCAGGTATTGATATTTATTTTACGGGAAATAAGCTCTTTACACTTCAATATGAAACATAATCTTCACACAAATTCGATATTCTAAAATCACACCGACCCAGTGACAATCACATCTCTTCAATTATATGGATAAGGCGGCAAATTCAAAGCAGATAATTCAGAAAAGCGATACTATATAATGTAGTGATTTTTTCACATGTTTGATGACAGTAGATAGTGTTTAATTGGGATTGCAATCCAGGACAGGAGAATAAATTACCTCTTCAATACTTTCCAAGCTTTCGAAAATGTTTATTTTCTTCTTCAGGGCTAAAATTGTACAATATAATAGTTTATGTAACAAGACCCTATTGGAAATTTTTCTTACAATTACTGTACGGAAGTTAGTCCGAAGGAACATTTCTTTCTTGAATTTTAAAATTAAGTGTTTTCGAATGCATTGGGTTTGAATTTTATTGCATTTTACGTTATAGTTGTTGGAAGAACCAACGACTCACGACACTGACTGAATTTCTCAATTCACCTTTTCAAGTGGATGGTTTCCATATGTGTTTTTTAATATTTACACTTACTACACAGTAATTGTAAGGAAAATGTTCAGTATAAATATAATTATATATATATATATATATATATATATATATAGATGGAAATTTTCTCGGGAAGCTGTCAGTTTAATGTGGTAATAAGTGAAAAATATTATTTTATTTCTGCGCAATATTTCGCCATTTATTTGATGGCTTCATCAGGAGACTAAAATAATATAAATGTGAAAGTATGAGACAAACAAATTACTGTTATATGACTTACATGATAAATAGTTCACGAAACAAAACAGATATGATCTCAGGAACAGATTCAAAACAGACTGACTGATAGTAAACGGTATCAGTTCCAAAGGGGATAAAACACATGTAATACACAACAGATATCACCCAAATAAAATTGCCATTTGGGAATTTTTTTCTAATTCAATATGTTTAAATGAATATTACTTAGTTGTTCGGTATCCTCCTTGAAATTAACGGTGTTCTTTGTTTTTTTGATGTGGTACATTTCCAGGAATAGTCTCTTTTTATAATTGCTTTCATGTTCTAAAATTTTCACGTTTTGAAAGTCAAACTGGTGACATGTTTTTATGTGATGTTCTACTAGGGCGCAGGATCTCTTTTCCAATCTACAATCGCTCTTATGTTAAGTAGTACGTTGTCCCATTCATTGTTTGGTTTGACCAATGTAACAGCAGTCACATTCTATGAGTGAGATAATAGAAGTTACATTAAATGAGTAGTATGAATGGTAACTAAAAAACCTATTGCTGCAAAATGGTTTCCTATACCATGTCGTACGAACAATGTTATCGTTCCCTCTACAAACTTTCATGTCCAGAAACGGAATACTTTGATGTTCTTCCTCTTCTGTTGTGAATTGTAAGTGTATATCGTAACTGTTGAAGTAATACAAAGCCTCATTAACTTTACCAACTGGAAGAGCAAGAATTAAATCGTCTACATAACGCTTTACGAAAGGAATGGTGAAGGGGACCTCCAATAAACAATCACTTATCAAATCATCCAATACAAAATTTGCGAGTATAGGTGAGATAGTTGAACCCATGAGGGTGCCAAAGGTCTGCTTGTAGTATGTGTCTTCAAAGACGAAGATGTTAGATTCAAAAACAAACTCCAAAATATCTACAAAAGCACCCCATGCCAGATTGCAATTACTTGAGATTACGTCCCATTTGTTGGATCAACTCTGTCTAACTACTTCCAGAGACAGGTTGGTAACAAGGGAAATCACATCGAAACTCACAAGTACATAATTTTGTGGTAGTTTGTAATTGTTTATGAATTTGCTAAAAACAAAAGGGTCCTTGAGTTGATACTCACTTTCTTCATACGATTTGGTTAGTATATCTGTTAAATATTGTGCCAACTTTCCATTCGGGGCACTGATCGAAGATGCAATAGGTCTCATAGACAGCTCGGTCTTATGAATTTTAGGAAGCGTATAAAGCCGTGGAGATATGGCGTTATAAATATTCAAATGTTTGGCTGTGGTAAACCCAATCATTTCTTTCTTGAATAAATTGGAAACCAGCTTGTTTGCTTTTTTCTGTAGGGTACACACAGGATTTCGGGGCAGTATACAGTAGTATTTGTCGTCCTTTAATAAATCTCGACTCTCAGTGTAATAATCCTCTTCATTCATTACTACTGTAACATTCCCTTTATCACTTCTAATAATATGAAGATTAGGATTGTCTTTAAGAAACTTTTTACTTTTGTCAAAGATATTTTGTAGAAAATTCTTTTTTGATGTATTCTTGTGTAAAAAATTTGTCCATTGTCCATTTTTGTTTCAAGTCTTAATATTTTATATTGATAAACTTGTAGAGTTCTGAGAATTTAATCGCTTATGTTACTGCAGGCTGAAGTAGCGTATGTTATTATTTGCCTTTTATTTTATTACTGAGTTCACCTTTTTTGTTGAGGAGTGAAAACAGGTTTTTTGAAAATCCAAATGCTTTTATTATATTCGGTATGTGTCTCTTGAAATTTAATCTACTGTCTAGTTGGACACCCAGATTTTGTTTTGTGTTGATTTTGAGGATATCTATTTTCAGTGATGTCAGTATTATGTTGGTAAATTTACGTGTAAAAATTAATTGGTTTTGTTTTTATTGTATTAATTTTTATCTTCCTAAAATCTTCGTAAAATAATCTCAGTTTGTTGACGTGATATCTCATCAATGAACTGGCTGCTTCTACCTAAAATGATTCTGCATTCATTGCAGTGTCATCAGCGAATAGCACTACTTCTGTGTTATGGAATTGAGGTACATCGTGAATGAACATATTGAATATTTTTAGTCCGATTACTGATCCTTAGGGTACCCTGACGTTTATATTTCTCGTTGTTTATGGAGAATTATTTGTTTTCAGCTGCCTTACGTGAAAAGCAATTTATTTATCAGCATTTAAGTATATAAGCATAAATAAGTCCCTCAATGCAAACTAGATATGTTCATGTAAAAAATATATCGGTATTTTTTCGATATAATATATCGCAATGTAGGGATATATAATAAAAATATATCGATATTTCCGAATTGATTATTCAATTGATATATCGGAATTTGTTAGTATGGAACTAACTATAGTATAATATATATTAACTAATAAGTATATATATATATATATATATATATATATATATATATATATATATATATATATATATATATATATGTGTTGGTAAAATCTCATGCAATCTTTATAATTATATAGAAATCAACAGTTCAATTTTTCTCAAGGTTATGCTTATAACTTGCTAAATTGATTGTTTCGACAAAGTCATATTTCATGCATTTTACTCTATTTTGTAAGATTTTAAACATACATACAGTTTTGTAGATATAGGTAATTCCATTTAATAATATGTTAATGTATTTAAATTTATTTCAATAGTTGATAATATATAATTTTGTTATTCACAGTTCAACACATCACAATTTAATAACATCACTTCTATGTAGTTAAGTATGTAATGTTCATTTATTTTGATTCTTTACAATTATGTATTTGTTGTATAACTCATTTCTTGTAAAATAATAGTATTCATATAATGTAATTGTGAAATCAACTTCCAAAATTTGATCATGAAATCATTGAAAGTTTCAAATCAATAGTAAAGAATAGTTATTTTTTAACAGTAAGCTGAAAATTCAAATATATATAATAAACATAATTCAAATATATTCCACCTTGCCAAAATGGTATAATTATTTAAGATATTCAAATATATTGTATACATGATTTCATTTATAAGTATGAAATTGTTGACATCTGTAAAATTATAACATAACCTCAAAGTCGTCAAAATCGCTCCCTTCGCCGCTGTGAATGGGTGATTCTGTGTATTTTCGTTGAGGAGCTCGTCATCGTTCGTCACTTGTAGTTGATTGCTCATCGAGAAACTGCGGCGATGAAACTGACCTTAACTCTTTAGCAGGTATTTCAGGCCCTCCTTCACTTTCAACTATCTGTATACCAGAGGAGTGAGTTGCTAGCTGATCAGGAATCTGATTTTCTGCATTGACGCGATTCAACATAAGTTGCCCCCGGCCTTTCATTTTCCTAAAATAAAAATAAAGACATTAACATTTAAAAAATCAAGTAAACTCAAGCAAGTAAAAAATCCAAATTATCAACCCATAATGAGTTGCAAAAATTAAAAGCGAATAAAAAATCTACTTGAGATTTGAGATTATAAAATCATATTTGATTCACAAGTTATTTTTTTCATTAAACAGGCGAAAAAAACTGATTTAAAGATTCATTCAAGTAAACCATTGTAAGTCGGAGTTCATATTTTCTGTCATGTAAACTAGAGTAAATCAAAATATAATTGAAACAAACGTAACAAAACATCCACAAAAACCCCGCAATTCAAAATGTACAGTTTTATTTTTCAATAAAATTTCAGCAAAACTCAATCAACTCGTAATATAATATGAAACTTACGTCATTAATTTCACATAAACTCCTGCAACTCAAAATATGCCACTTTGCAAATGTCTTTCTCTCATGACAGCCGGAAGGCAACTAAAAATGGCGGAGTATGATTCGCGCCATCCTGGCTAATGTCATTCAACTAAAGCATAGTTTCGCGCCATCTTTTTGACAACGATCGAAGTTAGCGTTACCGGAGTTTGAACTCGGTGTAGGTATTCATGGCGGGATTTTGAAAACGCCACTAACTCAATGTAAGTATTTTTTGAGTTAGTGATGTTTTCATCTAGGGGTGTGATATATATATATATATATATATATATATATATATATATATATATATATATATATATATATATAAATGTAATTGTATGGGTTATAGGCAAATGAAAGGCCACTATGAATAGGTTTTATTCAATTTGGATGCCTGGTCTATATTTCGATTGTGATTACAATCTTCATCAGGACTCTGAAAAACATTTACATACAATTATACTTGTAAAAATTGTGTTTAAGAACTTACGGCAAACTAAGAATAAAAGGTATGGCCAACAACCATCCAACAGGAATATGTTATTTAAAAAATAATAATAATAATAAACAGTAAAATAAGCAGAATTTAAAACAATTAAAACAATAATCAGTAGAAATTGAAATTGTAGATATAAAAATGTTTCCATATGATAACCAAAATTAACGATTTGTAAACAATCGAATGAATTGACAGGAAGCACAGAGAACATTGACACCGAAAAACGAACACAGAGGTGAGAGAATAGAATACCGTAGTCACAAATGTCATGTCTCACACGTAACAAATAAAAGTCTAACAAGGTTGGAAAATGTCTGCGAAGGTTACTTAAAATGATGTGAAAGTAAGTAACTGTAGATGCAGCTAAGTCTGGAAACGTCCGTCTTCTTATTAATGCTGTTAGGATTACTATTGATGTGGACCAATACAGCAATTCATTTTTATATATATATATATATATATATATATATATATATATATATATATATATATATATATATATATATATATATATATATATATATATATATATATATATATATATATATATATATATATATATATATATATATATATATATTGTTGTATTCCTCCTGAAATACACACTTATGCAAGAAGAAGCAGAGGAGCTGTCACCAGGGCAGCTTTGTTGAGGGAAAGCTCCGTTAAACCTTTGGGTTACACTTATGAAAGTGTTGAGTAAGAGGTTCTGGAATGCGCAGTCACTAACGCACTTCATGTTAGAGGTTCTGAATATTTATCACTTTCACAGTTATTTAGAGATTCTGAATATTTATCACTTTTAGCACTTTATTAGAGGTTCTGAATATTTAGCACTTGTGATATTTAATAAAAGGTTCTGGATTTAGATTTATTTATTAATATTGAATAACAAGTTTGAACAATTGATATAACCGAATTCGAATACGTAATTAACAAAGAATGAATGATTGAATGAATTAATCTGAACTGACGGAACCGATGTTGACTTTAAGAGCGATGTTAACAATATGATTGGCCGATCTGAACTTTAAGAGCGATGTTAACAATAAGAACGGCCGATCTGAACTATAGGATCGATGTTTACAATAGCGATGGCGGATCTGAACTGATTTGAGCGTAGTAGTAGTAGTAATACGTTTATTAATTATTTATGGCATTTTCACAATAATATACATTTTGAAAGAAAAAGGGGAAGTTATAAGGTCGTTTGACCTTCTTCAACCGTTGAAAAGTAAAAAAATCAAAAAAAATTTTTCCTTTTATCTGAACAATAGATAATAGAGTTATTGAATTGAATAATTTTAGATTGCCATTTTTATTGCGGCTGTGGCCGACTTCATAATTACGTGCCATTCGGTCGAACGTCGGATTTTCAATTCGTCCGACGTTTGGTGGTAAAGGAAACCACAGAAAACTTTACCCACGTAATGTACAGTTAGATTACATATTGATATGATTACTATACAGATACAATTAATCAATATTCATTAGGAACAATTGTAGAAGTACCGCACTTGGTTCACTGATCGGAAAGGCCTTTCGCGGTGTTACGGCACTAGGGGAGACCGGGGCTGGTTGTGACATTTTTATTACAAACTGTCATATTTTTTCATTGGTTTAAGTGTTGTACCTGAGTATAGGTTCGTTTGATTAAGTAACTGTTCAGGAATATTATTTAAAATAAATTTTATGTTGCAGACTAATAGTAATAACATAAATGTATGAATTCTGAAAAAAAAGCTGTGTAACTTTCAACCCCATGCTTGGGGCTGGTTGTTACACTACACGGGTCAAATTGTTACAATAAAAAACAAACGTATTATAAGAGTTTTTATTAGGAACAATTATCACAATCAGTTACTTTTCTTAATTTAAATAACATAACATAATGTCTATAAAGCAGTCTTTTGCCTCATTACAACAAAAACATAATAATTTGAAATGACATAAAATTACAAACTCAAATTTTGGTCTTCTTATTCGTAAAAACAAAATATAGATAATTTTTTACCTATAAGATAATAAACCTTTCTATTAAATAAAACCTTTGTAATGAACAAAACGCATTTTAAAATTGCAAATAAACTACACTTAAAAAAAAAACCAAGCAGTTCAGTTACTGTAGTCTGAATCGTCACTCTCGCAATTCAAACATATGTAATGTGTAATATTTCCTCTAACACACTTAACATGTGACCAATTCTTACAAGCTCTACACTCTACCCATTCCTCACCAGATTGCTTCGGATCAAAAGGATCACAACATATCAGACAAAAATAACCATCCTCTACTTCACTTTCTTCGTCAGTGTCATGTAATACTTTCCTCTTTACAGCAAGACTTTTTTTTTCATTACTTGTTTTCCTTCTCTTATGTGTATTTTCCTGTTCAGTCTTCTTTCCTGTAGACTTTCCTCCTTTGCCTGACTTTCCTTTTTTGGATTTATTTTCCTTCTTGTTACTCTGTGCCAGTGCCAAAGCATTTTTTTCAGGCGTATCTGTTAAAATTGCTGACTTGCGAGTTTTTCGTGTTATTTTGGTTGTTCTCGCAGCGGCTTTTTGATGAGGCCGAATAATCTCGGGAGAAAAATTATTTTCATTGGGCATAATATCTTTGCTACAACCAGCAACTGGGTTAGTAAAAATTAAGCTTTCGGGTTCTGCCATGGTACTCTCTGGGAGAATGAGGAGGAGATGGAATGGAAGTTTCAGCCTCCGTGTTCTGTGCTGTAACAGCGACATTTTCGACGTTAGAGTTAATTGTTTCGTCTATTGCTCTGTAACTAACAAAAGCAGACAAGAAGCCTTCATCTTGAAAAATATCTTTATTGAATGGTGCAATACCAGTCTTTTTAAATCCGTTGATGATGTTCGTTGGATTTAATGCCGAGGGTAAAGCATTTTTCACTATTGATGGAATGTCGTGTATAGTCATTGTCTTGCCTGGATTGTTTCTCAGCCAACCATCTTGTTGACTGGCACAGTAATTTTTGAATGGTCCGTAGACCCCACATCCAGAGGCTGGAGCTTATGTGAACAATGTGGTGGGAAGGACAGCAATACCACATTGTTTTCTTTAGCTGTTTCGATGACCTCAATGTCCAAGTGTGAAGAATGATTGTCCAATAATAAGAGAACAGGGTCGGATGGAGATGGTTTCACATTATCTATGAAATGTTTTATAAATATTTTGAATTCCAGCCCAGTCATCCAGCCACTTGAGTTTCCGGCGTCAATGCAGCCTGGAGGACCATCGCGAACAAAATAGTCCCTGTATTTAATTCGTGGGAAGATAAACATACATGGCACCGAGTTCCCCACTGCATTTACTGCTACGCAAAGAGTTACAAGAGTCCCTCTCTCTGCTGATGTAATGGAACCAACTTGTTTAGATCCCTTTGGAGCTAAAATTTTTCTAGGTTTCAGTACTGTTGTCACACCTGTTTCGTCTACATTCCAGATGCGTGACGAAGGAAATTTATATCTATCCAACACGTCAGCCAATTTAGAAAAGAAATTTTCAACATTCGTTTTATTAAATGACGTGGCTCTGCATAAGCTAGTAGCCTCTGGTGTTCTTATAGATAACGACTGGTTGCGTTTAAGAAATGCTGCTAGCCAATCAGACCCTGCTTCCTTTTTGTCAAGCCACGATTGCGGCATTACAATGTTGTGCTTAAGTGCACAAGCAAATGCCAGCTGCCTGACATCCTTCGGCGTCAATCCGTAATAAATTTGGCTGCATTTAATTAAGTAACTCACCAAAACGGCTTCTTGTTCGTTTTTAAAAACTTGCCTATTCCTCTGGTACCCGACTGTGAGAGATTCCATAGGTGTGCCCTTCTCTGTTGCTTCTTTTCTTTTCCTTAAGTATCTTGTTAGCGACATATGACATAATCCGAAGTCTTTTGCGATGCCACGAATTTTTTTAGTTTTGTCCTCCTCCAAAATAGCTGCTGCTTGTTCATAAATATCTTTAGATATTTTTCCCCGCTCTGTTTTTCTTATATACGTCCTCATCCTACAAAAAAAAACAAAACAATATAGCACAAATTATATCAGTCGGTAACAAGCACTACGGGGCAGGTAGTGACAAATCACAACCTGCCCCGTGCAAATGTAACTTTTAGCCCCAACGCCAAATCTGACCTTTTAAGGTTATGCAGTGAAAACGCCAATAAACATAGCTGTATAAACGTAGATTCATTGTTAAACGAAAGCATTAGGGCGTAAATATCACTACATGGACATCTTTGTCTTTATGGAACATAGGTTGCAAACCAATATTACGAAAAGTGTAAAATTTTACTAACCTGCAATTTTAATGGCGGCACACGCGGGCTTCTCTCACAAAAACGCTGACGCCACTGGCTCTCGCGGTGTGATAGCCGACGGCGGCGGGAGTATTTGTCCCTTTCTAACGTCAGTATTGCGTTACTGTTGTTTCGCGACCATTGCCACTGTAACTACCTACCCCTGTCACTTCCAGCCCCGGTCTCCCCTACTCGAATTTTCGGAACTTCGCGAACTTTCGGCACTACTCGGTTTATTCTATTGGTTACAAATATAATTTAGAGATACAAGTATCATATTACGTATATTGAGAAATTTTCCTGGTAAAGACTATCAAAATGACTATTAAGAGTAATTAATTTAGAATTTTCGAAACATTAAAAATTAAAACATTAAATTTTTTATTACAAGTATAAAATAAAAATTATTGAATTTCATCGAATAAGTAGCGGTATGTCCTCTAGGTATTCGAGGACGTCTTCTGACGGTTCAGGCATTTTTCCAAGTAATCTCGCCGGAGGGAATGGAGATTTTCGTTTCGGTTTTTTTGCAGAAATCGGCCGCCATCCACGCCACGGGGACATCAGCGTCGCTTTGGCTTACCGGTTTGGCCCTCGGAGGGTGCGTTGGGCATATCGGATCTGGAGTTTTTCCATGAAAGATGAAATTGTTGGAATCATTGCGTGATTGAACACTAGAGAGGACGGATAAAATCGACCCAACCGGAAGATGCTGCGGCAGATTGCTCTTTCACAACTCTCCAATTGTTTAAGAAGATTATTTGAAATTGTTGAATATAGGATTGCTCTATAAGAAATCACCGGACGGATAAATGTCTTATATGTGTGGAGGAGAGTCAGAGAATTACATCCTCTAATTCTCCCTCTGAGGGCATATAACAAATTGGATCTATTTCTGACTTTATTAAGAGCATCTCGAATATCCAACGACCATGAATTGTGTTGATGAAATTTCAAACCCAGGTAGGTGATTTCGTCTTGAAGTTGGAGTTGTTCACCCCAAAGTCGAAGACTAACGGCACCTTTGGAAAAGTGGCGAGAAGTTGTATAATTGGAGTGGTGAAATAGGATTGATTGAGTTTTCCCTGGGTTTGGTGTTAATCTCCATTTTCGAGCCATGCACCGATCTCATCCAGTTAGCTTTGCACTATGCGGTTACATAGTGCCGACGTTCTCGCCGTGGCCCAGGTGACGGTGTCATCTGCAAAAAGAGAAACTTTTGAGCGTCTATTTCGAGAATGTGGGATATCGTAAGTAAATATGGGATAGAGTAAAGGCGCGAGTATCGATCCTTGCGGTACTCCTGCTGAAGGCGTGAACGGATCAGAGAAAGATTTATTGACTTTAATTTTAATAGTGCGATTTGATAAATATGATGGATTTGAGCGTCATTCTGCTTCCCTTTATATAGTTTTTACAAATTGCTGAAGTCAGCAGAAGTAGCTAACAATGAGGCTATTGTCTTGTAGGGTGACAACATTTCCCCCCTAGAGAAGATTTTTGTTATTCATTTGAACAAAAATCTTAAATTAAATTGACTAGATTAAATTGACTTCAATTGAATTAAATTGATTTGAATTGACTTGAATCGATTTGATTTGATCAACTTGAATTGAATTGACTTGAATTAAATCGAATTGATTTGAATTGAATTTATTTGATTTGAAGCAGTATGGCACTTAACAATTTTTCTTATGTATATGTAACAATCGGATATTGAATTTTAATCGTTTCTGAGAATGACTGTTTTTAAAATAGCATAAAATAATTAAATATGACAATTTGACTTGATTTATGTAAAGAATTAGGAACTAAGACCATGCAAATTTGAGATAGAATATTCAAAGAATTAAGAATTTGTTTGAAAGAATAAGTATGCGGTTAAATTATTTTTCTAAGGTCTTCTCATGGATCTGGGACTGGAAGCTTCTTCTTCTTGAGTTTCTGGATTTCGGGAATTGGTGAGTTCTTGCATTTCTGAATATCTGTGAGGAATCTTTGTGGCATTGATTGAAGATTTGGAAACATGGACTGGCTGTGAGTGCTCTCGGTTGCTTAGTACAGCAGAATAATGATTTGAGGAGTTGGAGACATCCGCACCATTTCATTAGGTTGTAGATAACTATGAGTGCTAAAACCCACATGTTATGGATATGGCTGTTGTTAACCCATGAAGAATGTTGAACTATGAAGGGTTGATTTATCTGATGTTGAAGTTGTTCATCGAATTCTGTTAATTTGTGCTGGGCATACTGTAAATCATGGAGGTTGACATGCGTGAGCTGAATTGGATCTAGGTTGATTGCGTGTATAGTGAGATTACGTTTCATCTTCTTGCAGCATTCATCTTGGACGATGTTAGTGGATGGGATTTCGTAGTTGGAATTGAGTGTCAACTGGTTTCTAGTCTTGTATGATCGGTAAATGCCTTGCAGTGAGGGTTGAATTTCAAAAGACCCATTCTCTCGATGATTTCTTGCTTGAGGGATTCTTTTCCACAAATGATAGACATTCGGGTTGGACTGGACAAAGAAAATAACCATTCGTTTGTATTGGTCTTGTGCCATATTTCAGCATCAGCGATGATCGTTCTGGTGATTCAGGAACTAGGAATCTTGGTGGTGATCTTCATTAACAATTGAACTTCGCAGGAAGAATCGATTTTCTTGAGAATTGGCATGTTTTTGCAAATCCATTCCCTTGGATGGAACTCGATACAATTTTCTAATTTATCAACCAGTAAATAATCTGTTCTCGTAGATGCAATTAGAAAGTAGGGTTTGGATGGTTCTATATAAGAGAACAAAGTGTGATCTTCATAATGGGGATGTGGTAAAGATAATAACTGATATAGATCTAAGTCTCGAGATGAAGAAATTGGAATTTCGAACGCTATCGTTAAAATATTATTTTTAATAAATGATTTTAGATTCATTATTTTATAATAATAATAAATATTTTCAATGCTCAGCGAAATAGGAAGAGATATGTTAGTAGAGATTTTTAAAAGTTCTTGATATAGTGCTTCTGGAGGTAAAGTTCTATAACTTATTATACCATGTTGTACGAGTGATGCATCATTAACATAATTTTGTAGATTGAAAAGAACTTCGTCTATCATTTCTATAAGAAGTATGAGGTGATTTGAAATTTGACATTTCACAACATAAGCACGTTGGACATTATTAAGATCCTTTGCGAATTGGTTGAAGTCTTTCAGATTTTTATTTAGAATTCGTATTTTCATTCATTTTATAAAAAGAATTGTTGAAATTGGAAATAGTTGAAGATAAAATTGATACTTGTTGCTGCATTAAAACTTTCGTTTGTTTTTCATTATTAATTAGTCCATTTATAGCGTCTGTATGAAATTGTGCGTCACTGGCGTCAGGGTTTCCAGTTAACCACTTAATTGCCGTTCCAATGCCGTTAATTAATCCACGTTTTCTTCTGAAAGTATTTATTTGATGCGCTATGATTTTGTAAGTTTCCTTTATTATTTTAATTTTCGTGTTTAACATAACTTAATTGATTTTTGCAGTCGTTAGAAAGATGCTCTGAAATTGCAATATTACATAGATTCATAGAGTTAGAATAAAAGCCGGATAATTTTTCAACTTGATATTTGAAATGAGTTAGATTATGATATGTAAGTATGACGTATTTTTCATTTGCTATTTGAGCCTTGCCAAGATTATGATATCCTATACCTTATGATATATTACCTGAGGATGAATTAATAGATTTGATTTCATATTGAAGTGCTTGGAGAAGGACTTGGAATGTGAATAACAGGAGGAGAACAATTATTTTCGTCATCTACAACAACGTTAAGGCTTTAACTAATTAAAATGATAACTTTTTAGCTTCGAGGGGCTTATTCTTATTGTCGCAGTTTGATTATTATGTATATGTTCTATTCTATAAGGTCCTTTATAGTTTGGAGATACTTTTTGATTTCTAGCTTTTAATTGAGAGTCATAGAGAAGTACGTGATCGCCTTGATTAAAAACATATGTTCTATTTTAACTTTTATCATAATATTCTTTGGATTTATTTTTAGATTTAAGAATATTTTCGTGAGCTGTCTCTCTTAAAATTTTTAATTTATTTATGATATCGTCAGCTAAATCTGAGTAATTTGGTTGAGTTTTTGGATTACATACTTGAGAAGGAATTCGTGCTCTTTGGCCAAAGACTAATTCGTATGGAGTTTTCTGAGTTGATTTGTGAATTGAAGTATTAGGTATAACTGAATATTGTAAAATTAAGAAATTCATCCCAATTATTTGAATCTTTATTGATATAGCATTTGAAATGATCTTTAAGAGTAAGATGTTTTCTTTCTAATGATCCCTGTGTTTGAGGATGATAGGGTGAAGATTGTTTATGTTTGATTGACATTAATTTATTAATTTCTTTAAAAACATTGTTGAAATGGATAATATGATCGTTTATGATGACTACTTTGTCTGAATAATTAAAAATGGCCTTTTGTTGTTGGAGAAAATCATTACCTATTAAACCGTCGTAATAAGTGTGAATTTTTGCTGCGTTTATAACATTGAACTTATGATTGAATGAGAAATTTGATACATTTCCATGTAATAAGACTATATCATTTTTATCTGAATGAGTTTGAGAAGGAATAACTGCGTCATGCTTTATAATGGAACAGGCAGCTCCTGTATCAATAAGAAATGTGACATGATTTTTTGAAGAATAAGGAATTTTAAAAGACAAGAATTGTAATTTTTCAGGAAAAGAATTTGATTGAATATTATCATTAAAATTTTCAGGGTTTAGTTGAATGTCTCTAGAATAGTTTCGTCGGAATCCTGGACATTCTTCAGGCCCAACGTTTCCCCGTTTAAATGATTTATTTTAGAATTATTAAATTGTCGCTTTCTACAATCAGATTATAACATGTCCCGATTTTTTACAATAATTACATATTTTCAGAGATTGAGCATTTGAATTGAATGAATAATTAGGATGACGAGTTTGTTTAGAATTTGATGGGTCACTGAAATTGTTTGAATTATTCCTTTGATAATTACTTGAGTTAGGATTCTTGTAATATTGATTTGAATTATTTCTTGAATAATTATTTGAATTAGAAGATTTAGTAGATTGATGATATTGATTTTGACCATAAGTTTGATTCTTGTGATAAGAATAAGAATTGCTTTTTTCGTTTTGAGTTTGAAAATTCCTTTGAAAAGATTCAAAATTAGGATTTGGATAGGAATTTTTATGAAAGTTATTAGATTTCGATTTAGTATAATTGATTATTTTCTCCTCTTGAAGTGCTATGGAATACGCTTCATTCAAATCGCCTATATTTCTAGCTCTTAGCATTTGACTGATTTCAGGTTCAGAATGAATGATGAATCTACGAAGAGCTATTCTTTGATAGATTTTTTGAGACCAGGAAGTTCATCAGGATGTGTACAATTTAGAATTTCTGATTGAATACATTCATTTTTAATTTTTTCTAATCTTTTAAAGAAATCTGTAATATTTTCATGAGGTGCTTGTCTAATAGTTTCAAGTTCTTCATGAGTTTGGAGTAAATGTTTCGTTTGACCATAAAATTGTTTTAAGAGAGTTTTCAATTGGTACCAAGAAGTAACATCAGATAATTCTAATTCGTTAACTACATTAGTCGAAAGTTGAGATACAACATACAATAATAAGCTATCAATTTGATTTGATGCCGCTAATGAGAAGGCTGAGTTTGTATTTTGAATGAAAGTATTGAGTTCAGATCTATTGCCGTCAAAAGATTTCATGAATTTGAAAAGCACTGTAATTGGAAAGAATTGAGGAGTTTCATCGTCAGACAGATCATCAGTATTATGTTTGATTTCAGGATGAGACATATTGAAAGGATATTTGAGAATATTGATTCCACTTGAGAACAATAATATAGATATTGGCGATAAAAAGAAATTGACTTACGATTTCGTTGAAGATTTAGGAATTTGAACCCGTGCGTAGACTCCAATAGTTCGGTGAATCTTAGGATCCAGTTACACAGGTGGTTTCTTCTGCGTAGACTCCGATAGTCCGGTGAATCTTTGGATTCAGTTACAGAAGAGGGTAGCAGTTTGGCTTGAAGGCTGTGGATGGTTCCTATTAAAAGCTATGCTCATGGAGAAGTCAGGAAAATTTTCTTCGTCGAATAGATTAATTCCACTCAAATCTATTGAAATTCCGACTGTAACCTAGCTATATCTTGTATTTGTGTAGGCCTCCTTTAGGTATCCCGTCGCTTGTCACCAGTTTTTGTGTTGTATTCCTCCTGAAATACACACTTATGCAAGAAGAAGCAGAGGAGCTGTCACCAGGGCAGCTTTGTTGAGGGAAAGCTCCGTTAAACCTTTGGGTTACACTTATGATAGTGTTGAATCAGAGGTTCTGAGATGCGCAGTCACTAACGCACTTTATGTTAGGGGTTCTGAATATTTATCACTTTTACACTTATTTAGAGATTGTGAATATTTATCACTTTTAGCACTTTATTAGAGGTTCTGAATATTTAGCAC